>JAJEJO010001189.1:809978-870370 GCA_020662805.1 Glaucomys volans
GGGGAGAAGCTCACTGATCCCCAACTTCGGGAGGTCATCAGCATTCTTGGATTTGTGGCCCCTTCCTCATCTTCAGACGCCCTCCATCTCTGCGCCTCTGGCTGCAACTCCTGGGACTCCGACCCTCTGGCCTCTCTCCTGAGAAGTCCTTGCGACCAGCTGGGCCTCGTTGGTGATACAAGCAATCTCCCATCTCATAAGGAGCCTTTGCCATGCGAGGTGACATGAGGATCAGACGAGGACATCTTGGGGGGCATTGTTCTGCCTGCCACACTTTGCAAAAAGTTTTCCTTTTGGACAAGTGAATTTTTGAATTTTTGAAATGTCCAATTAAATAAAGTTAAATAGGTTTCTTCAGCACAGATCATTTTAGAGTTTTTAAAAATTTTTTATTTTTTTTAAACTGGGGAACATATCCAGGGACACTTTACCACTGAGCTAGC
This sequence comes from Glaucomys volans, assembly GCA_020662805.1. NCBI lineage: Eukaryota > Metazoa > Chordata > Mammalia > Rodentia > Sciuridae > Glaucomys > Glaucomys volans. The sequence goes on from JAJEJO010001189.1 coordinate 810,422, forward strand.
TACATCCCCAACCCTGGGGTTTGAACCCAGGCCTTGTGCTTACAAGGCAAGCACTCTACCAACTGAGCTATATCCCCAGCCCCATGTGTTGGAGTCTTTATGTGAGAGGAGAGAGAGGGTGGGATAAAAACCACCCTCTGCAGTATAAAACAGAACACTAAAATGAGCCGACACAACATGCAACACGAGTGATGTTCAATAACATAATGCCTGAGTCAGCTGTCAGAAGGGTCACTCCTGTTGCTGGGTCGCCTCCTGCTTTGAAACAGGATTGGACCACCAGATATGGGATTAAGGAATGCTTGTCTTGGCTCTGACTCATGAAGCCCTTTATGAATTATCTTGTCGGGCTTGGAAAAAGTACAGAAGTGTGGTCATGAAAACCAGTGAGGTTGCATAGAGACTAATTTGCCTTCAAGGAGACTTCCTTTTTCCATTACCTCCTGAAGATAGAAATTCTGGATGATTGAGGCACCGTAGGGGTTGAAAAGTTAGGACACAGTTCCATGCTAACTTGTAACGCCCAAAGGAGTGGGGCACGCTCAGTTTCCAATCTCTTTTAGACCCCTTTGAGTGCATGTTTATACTTTGAACCCATTTGTTTGATTGATTCAGGTGTCTAGAGTCCTAGCATCTGTGAGGAAGGAAAAAGTTTTATGTAGATAGTAAAATTCATTTCTACTATTTATGGTTCTCACAGCATCTACTTATTAACCATGATTTCCTAATGCAGTCCTGAGTCTTGGGGAAGTAGCTGGCTCAACATTTAACTAAAAAAACAGAAGTTTTAATTCTGCTGAATGTTCTTAGTAAAGTTGGGAAATATCTGCAGTGAGAAAAGTAAGAGGACTTCAAAACCCAAAGACTGAAGTGATCTAGTAGTCCCCCCCACCCTTGGGGGGTAGGTTATTAAATGGAATATTATCTACAGAAATACTTTTGGGTATTTTTTAGGTCCTGGGGATTGAACCCAAGGGTGCCTAACCATTGAGCAACATCTCCAGCCCTTTTTTTATGTTTTATTTAGAGCCAGGGTCTCACTAAGTTGCTTAGGGCCTTGCTGAGTTGCTGAGGCTGACTTTGAACTCAAGATCCTCCTGCCTTATCCTCCTGAGCTGCTGGGGTTATAGACATGCACCTCCACGCCTGGATATAGAAATTCTAGAAGACAAAAATTAGTGAAGAGAAAGGATGTGTAATGCTTTGGAAATGCCTTTCTTTCACCTTTCATTAGGAGATGCTAAGTGCTAGTTGCTCATTAATGTTTAGGTGCAAGGACATCATCTCAGAGTTCTTTAGTGAGTAAACTAAGCCCTGTATACATGCTAATCATGCAGTGAGACCTCTCATGTAGTGAGACGCTCACTGCGGTTACAGCATGCACCACCATGTTCACGTTCACTGTAGTTAGAGGCTTGGACCACCACACACCCAGCTAAACTTCTATTTCTTAATACCCTCATTGTTTCTAGATTTATATAATACCAACTCTGACTATTTTGACTTTGTTTCCTCTTACTTCTAGAATGGTTTCTAAATTCCCTTTGAAATATTGTCACTGACTTGATGGAGGAATTAGAATCGTGGTCTTTCGCCAATGTTCCATTATTGCATTGACATTATCTCCAGTGTGCATGAACATGCACCCCTTTGAAGATAGTGTTCTAGTGCATTGCAATTTCCCCCAACTGGAGGAGGGAAGTAGGAGTGTTTTGTTGGAGATAATGTCAGTAGAATGGAACATTGTTTTATAGTTGCTGAGGCAGTTCTGGTAAATAAAGGAAGCCTCTGACATTCTTTCTCTCCTTCCCTCTCAAATGGGAGATAATAAATTGAGACATTCTTTATTTGATCTTTTCTGCTGTATCAAGGGATACAGACAAAAGCTACAAAGCATTGTCAGCCAAAGAGGAGCTAATCCACACAGGGGTGGATGTGGGTTTCTAAGGGTGTAGACATGCTTTGGTTAGCATTTGTCTGTGAATATCCAGCCATCTGTCTGGCATAGATTACATTTGGCATTTTTTTTTCTAAAGTAGGAAATGCACATTCTTCTTTTCATGTTTTGAATCAGGAGACTTAAGGCAAATTTTCTTGCTTTCGTTATTGTCTTTTTTTCCTTTGATTTTAACTGCAAACTTGAGCAAATCCCTTGAATATTTAGTATCACAGAAAAAAATGGCATTTTCAAACACATTGCTTTCAACAAATAGACAGTGGTATGTAAAATAAAAAATCTGTTGCATAATGATTCTGAGACTTAAGAATGTTAAGAAAGTCTGACTCACTGTTTTTCAAACTTGCCTGTATACCTGGAGACTTTAAAAACTCCTGATGCCTAGGGCCTGTCTTAGGTTAGGATCTTACTCATAAGGAGGACCCCCAAGCAACTAAAGTGCAATCAAAGTTGGTATTCCTACTGTAATGTTTAATCTCTAAATCAGGAATTCTCAAAGTTCAGTCCCCTGACCCAGCGGCATTAGCATCCTTGGGAATGTATTAGAGATGCAGATTCTCAGGTTCCACTTTGGGTCCGTGTGTGGATCTAGCATGCTGCCTCACTCTCTAGATGGTTCTGATACTGACTAAAGTTTGAGAACCATGCTCCAGTACGGTGGTTCTGAAGTCTACCTGCACATTTAGATCACCTTGGGAACTTTAAAAACATACTAATGCTCATCCAAGCTTTCGATATTATGATTTCATAGAGCTGTTATGTCTGAGTATTGATATTATTTCTAAAGTTCACTATATGATTCTGTGATGCATCTTGATTTTTAAAAACATTGTGGAGCAGGTAGTAATCATTTAAAGAGAAAGACAGTATGTGGGTCTGTAACTAAAATGATACGTGAGTGATATGGGTGTGTACTGAGGAAGGAAGTCCATGATTAATCGAAACCATAGTCATCAGTGTTCCACCTGTTAAAGAGCTAGACAAGCAAGTATTTGAAAATCAGGCTTGTTTGTGTCTAACATGTTGGTTACTTCAAAGTTTAGAATTGCAACCTCATGGGAAAAGAGGCTTAGCAATTTACAAAAATGAAATGTAAGCATTAAAAAGCAACCTGCCATCACATCTGTGTTAGAGATTTAGGTCATTACTATGACTAATAATCAGTTTTTTCTTTTTCCTTCTAGGCAAGCTTGGGCTTTAGTTGGTGTTATTGATGGTGGAAGTACTTCTTGCAATGAATCCGTGAGAAACTATGAAAACCACAGTAGTGGCGGGAAGGCTCTGGCCCAAAGAGAATTTTACACCGTGGATGGTCAGAAGTTCTCTGTGACAGCCTATAGTGAATGGATTGAAGGTAGGCAAGGGTAGTTTACATTCTTGTAAGACATTGGTAAGTATTGGACCAGATTTTTAAAAAGTAATATTGTATTCACATGACTGTTAAATCTGAAATTCGTTTCAGTTTTAACAAATCTGAAATTTGTTTCCCTACTGTACTGAAATCTTTCAGACTCAAGAGCTCTTACTAGATTAGAAAAATGATCTGTTTTCTAGTTTGAACATTGCCAGTTGGACTTTGTTCTTGATTTTTTTTGAGTCATAGAGTGTGATTAAGTAGTAAAAATTAATTTGTTTCCTGGATTTGGCACTAAGTGAACTAGTCTGAATGTGATAGGGTGAGCTGTCTTTGGTTACCTGCAATGACAGTGAACCTGATTTTGTACTTTGTATCTTCTCTTTATGTAGATGTACCACCTAATATTACCTTTGAACACATGCCTTGCCAACACATTTTCATTCACTAGGCAGTTTTTCCCGTGATGATCTGGCTAATACATTTTATCTTATGGACAAATGGAAAACAGAAGTACAAAGTAAAAATTAATCTTCAGCTCTATTATTCAGAGATAATTATTTCAGTACATGATAAGTCTAGGATCTTTTTTATTTTATATGTCTTCCTCCCTGCACTTTGCTTTAACCTGCTTTCCTAACAGTTATCTTATTTATTTGAACTTCCTTCAATATAATTTTTTTTATAGTCCATCATTCAGGATTATAGTTTACTCAAATATTGCCTAGCACAAAGTGTTTTGGGAGTGTCTGATTTTTTTTTTCCTTTTAAGGATGTTTACTGTAGAATTTTTAAATTTATCTATCTTGCTGCTAGATTATTTTAGCTCCAATTGTAGAACAGCATTTTGCTATTCGTGCTTGTCCACTACCTTTCTTTTCTAACTAAACATAAACAGAATTAATGTGAAATGAGTGAAATTCAGAGTTGCTTATCACATCTGTAATTACCTAGAAAGCTTTCTGCTTCCAAGACTTTTCCTCTTTCTACCACACTATGGTTGTCTCTAGCAAAATAGGCAGGTGAGAAGCTTTTCTTAGCGTTTGGTCCTGTCAATAGAATTTCATGGTCCTGTCTCCAGAAGGTTCCAGACAGGGGAGATTACTGACAGACCTTGAGTCAGCTTTTCCTTTGTAGAAAATATCTTCATTTCCACATTAGCAATGACATTTCTGGAGGAGGGAACATTCTTTCTCTATCATAGGCTATTGTTTGTGTCCAGTGTTCTTAGTGACTCTTAGTTTCTGAAAGAAGTGGAAATTCTCCCCAGGAAGCAGGGGACTGAACTTATTTCCTCTTAAACTTCCAATTCAGTGTGCTAATAGAAGATAATCTGCAGAATTTTCTTGTAAATATAGAAAAAAGCAAGGAATTATTGAATGGTATTCCCATCTAACCTTCTGACACTCTTTTTAAACAAATAGATTCTTATCATCTTTCAAATGAAGACTCACATGTTTTACATTTAAAAAAAAATACTGAAATTTTAAATGAAGCAATGAATCTTCCTTAGCTGCCCCCGCCCCTCCTTTTCTTAGTACTGGGGATTGAACTCAGGTGCACTGTACCACTGAGCTGCATCCCTAACTGGCTTGTTTTTTTGTTTTTCCTAATTTTGATGCAGGGTCTTGCTTATTTACCAAGGCTAGGCTTGAATTGCATTCCTTCTGCCTCAACTTTCAGAATTGCTGGGATTACAGGTGTTTGTATCAAGCCTGTCCTAGCTGTAGGGGGAGTATTTTCTTTTATTAAAACTGAAAATTTAGGTAAATGATTGTTGTTGCTGCTGTGGAGCTTGAAATTACTTTTTTTCCCTCAATCTTCCTGTTTTTATTCTTGGAAAGACAGAGTAATATAGAGGTAAAGAAATTGGATTCTCCCTGGACATCATGGTGCATTCCTATAATTCCAGCAACCCAGGAGGCTGAGGAAGGAGGTCACAAGTTTGAGGCCAGCCTCAGGAACTCAGAGAGGGCCTGTCACAAAATAAAAAATAAAGAAATTGAATTCTGGAAGTAGATTTGAATTTGGTTCTGGGCTCTACCATTTTTTTTTAGCCATTATTTTAGCCAATATTCAAAATCCTAGATCTTGGTTTCTCTATCTGTAGTAAATACAATTTCTGCCTCTCACAGTTGTGATGAAAGGTGATTATGTATGTGAAGTTCCAAAAAGTGTTAGGTATTATTATAATCATTAGAGTTATTATTATTTATATTACTTTTTTTGAATAAAATGCCATTATAGGCTTCAGTATCTTAATGCAATAAATATATCAAAAGCATGTAAAGTTTATTAGATATTTTTTATGACACACAAAAACAGGACAGGTCAAAGTCTAAAAGAACAAAATCCAAAATTTGCCCATGTTAGGCTTTTTCTGGATAGTTGGCTCAGGACTGTGAGACTATATCATTCCTTGTTCCTTGCTTGAATTTCCTTCCTTTTGATTCCCCTGGCTTCAGTAAATGTGTTCTTTGGCTCTCGTCATTGCCCCTTAGAATCAGCATTTTAAAGTAGCCCCAGAGTAATATGTTGTTAGAATGATAGAGAAGTACAGATATTTATTACAGACGTCTTGAAGTGGGCTGTTTCTCCTTCTCCATTGATGTTATGAAGTACCTGCCTTCTATTCCAGACACATTTCCATGAGATCAGCTTTTTGTCTCATGACAGATTCCATGGTGGATGCTGTAGAAGCAGGAAATGCTTCTACATTGGGTTGCATGTAAAAGAAGTATAAGTGATAGAGAAGTTGATAAGCTTTTCAGTTCTTATCTGCCTAATTGGGAACCAGTTCCAAATTTCAAAGGAGATATTAAGATATTAATAAAGATCAGTCATTAGTAGCTACTAGGTTACATAATTTTCACCATCCCAGGAATGGCGCTGAGATGGACAGGGTCACTGTCATGTGATCTCAGGTCACATTGCAGATCAAGCTAGTCATACTTGTTCATTCAGCAGACATCTGTGGAGCTGTACTCTGAAGAACATAGAGTAGTGAGTACCTGAACAGATGCATGCGGCAGCCTTCACTAATGCACCTTGTGAGGAGGTGGCCTATCCTTCCACTGGGAAGGTATGAGTTACATCAGTGGGAATGCATAAGAAGACCGGAAAGAGAGCTTACTGCTGGCAGTGATGTTTGAGCAGTCTTTAAAGATTTGCCTGACAGGGGCTGGAGTTGTGGCTCATTGGTAGAGCGCTCGCCTAGCATGCGTGAGGCACTGGGTTCGATTCTCAGTACCACGTATAATACATAAAAAATAAAGGTACATTGACAACTAAAAAAAATAAAAAAAAAAAAAGAAAAAGAGATTTACCTGACATTTATAAAAAGATGGACAGTGCCAGGCTCAGTGGTGTACACCTTTAACTCCAGTAACGTGAGAAACTGAGGCAGGAGAATTGAAAGTTTCAGGCCAGCCCTTAGTGAGACCTTGTCTCAAAATAAAATATCAAAAGGCCAGGAATCCTCTCTGCTTCCTGATCACTGTGATATGAGCTGCTTCCCTCTGCCATGCTCTTCCGCCATGATGTTCTGCCTTACCTGGATTCCCAGGGAATGGAGTTGGCCTTCTATGAACGAAGACTCTGAAACCATGAGCCCTCAAATAAATCCATCCTCTTCCATTTAAAAAAAAAAAAAAGAAAGAAAGAAAAAGGCCAGTAATGTAGTTCAGTGGTAGAGCACCCCTGGGTTCAATTCCTAGTACCCACCCTCCCCCAAGATATTGAACAACAGTAGGATATTGTAGGTAAAGGATAAAGCAAGTGTTTGTCCTTCTGTTGTGTAGGATCCAAGAGAAGGCACCATCCATGAGAAAGCAAGCCTTTAACAGGCAGTGGAGTGACTGGTGCCTTGGTCTTCTTGACTTCCCAGTCTCTAGAACTGTGATAAGAACTTTCTGTTGTTTGTGAGCTTCAAACAAAAACAATCAAAAAAACATAACCAAGGGCACAGAAGCGAGGGGTTTTTTTGAGGGAAAGTTTTATTTCTAATATATCTGTGCATTATCATCCTATCTCTTTTTCTGTGCTTGGATCTGATTGAAGCCCTGGACATTTATTACAGAGCTATTCTACACTTGACCACTTCTACCAAGTATGATTTTTTTTTTAAATTGTTGATGGACCTTTATTTATTTATATGTGGTGCTGAGAATTGAACCCAGTTCCTCGCACATGCTAGGCATGCACTCTACCACTGAGCCACAACCCCAGCCCCAGTATGTTGTTTTTGTTACCTATTAAGATTATTTGGAGCAGTATTACAATTGTAACATGGAGTTGAAATACAGCAAGGGATTTGGGAATTGAGAGTCTTCAAAATTTTAAAGCACAGTTTATGAATGTAACATTTTGTATTATGGCTAGTGGTGCAAATACATTTCTATATTTTTTATCATTCATATGTGCAGAATACTGGCACATGGGTAGCCCTAGTAAATATTTGCTAAATTGCATTTAAGGTGAAGTGACTGGCACATGGGTAGCCTTAGCAAATATTTGCTAAGTTGCATTTAAGGCGGAGTGACTGGCACATGGGTAGCCCTAGTGAATATTTGCTAAATTGCATTTAACTTTTTATTTGTGAATTAGGGAGAACATTGACTTTAGGGAAAAAAATCCTGTTAATACATCACTTTTTTGTTTTTGTTTTTTCTGTTTAGGTGTTTCTCTCTCAGGATTCCGGGTGGAGCCTGTGGATGGAGTGAAGCTTCACCTGCTGGATGATGTTAGTAGCTGGAAGCCTGGAGACCAGATTGTGGTTGCAAGCACAGACTATTCTATGTACCAAGCTGAGGAGTTCACTCTTCTCCCCTGTCCCGAGTGTAACCGTTTTCAGGTCAAAGTTAAAGGTATTGACCATTAAGTGTATTCATGGGAAACTCTTTCTTGGGGATTTGATTCTTGAAATCATTTTTGTACCCATTCATCACCATGACCATCATCATCAATATTAAAGATCTCAATAGTGTAGGGCATTGAACATTAACTCAATTAAAGGGAGGGAATTAAAAATATTAATGCACAACGTTCTTGCTATTAATGATGCATAGCAGGCAAATTAGTGTTTCTGTGTCTTGATTTCTTGGTTAAAAAAAAAAAAAGTTATGGACTCGCTGGGCACCCACCTATAATCCCAGCTGCTTGGGAATCTGAAGCTGGAGGATTCCAAGTTTGAGGGCAGCCTCAGCAATTTAGCAAGTTCCTGTCTCACAGAAATAAAAATAAAAAAATAAATTTAAAAAACTGGGGTATAACTCAGTGGTAAAGCACTCCTGGGTTAAATCCCTAGTACCAAAAAGGATGCAGACTAGATGATTTGATTTTCCAAGTCCTTTTTAGTTTCTTCCTTAATAATTTCCCATTATTGTATAATAATATACCCAGCTGTTGACTAAATCCATTTTTAATACAAGTGTTTCTTAACAAAAAAAATTCTGTGATTTTTGAGTTTTGCTTGACAAAAATCTCAGTAATATTTAAAATGGACTCTAGTAGTTATTTTTATAAGAATGTTTCCTGTCATAATCTTGAACAATGCATTTTTTGAAGGATAGCAATACACAAAGGAATTCTCACTATAAGCTGTGTATAGAAAGAATGGCTGATACCAGGTATTTGTTCTGAGCCTGGTACTATACAAAGTCCTCTGTACATTCATGTATGGGATTCATTGCACAATCCACTTATTGTTTTCCTTGTGTCTTTACTCAAGGTAATATGATGATGTTATAAAATAAAAGAGTTTACGGTAACTGTTCAATAAGTGCCCAATTTTTCAGTAATTCAGCATAATAGATCACTGAGAGCTTTGAAGTTTAAAGGAACATTTTCTACTTAAAATAGGATGATTGGCTTGCTTGGCATTTTTTTCTCTGTACTTCATTCAGTGGTATACTTTTTCTTCTCTTGATAATACAGGATTGAAGCAAAGCAAACAAATAAAAAAACTAAAATCCCAAATAAAAGCGATCAAAAAAATCCCCCAAAGTGATACCATCTGGCATTAAAAGTTTTTGGAAATTCCCACTCCTGTTGACAAGTCTACATGATTATGAGTCTCTGTGAACTCAACTTGATGAATTATTTGTATTTTTCCTTCCTGAGTTTATCTAAGAGCATCAGAGAAATAACTGATTATGAAACTACTTCTGAACTTCCAGTAAAGGTAGTCATTTAAAAGAATGCATACTAATACTAAAACAAGAAGTGGGAAAGAAAGGATGGTAATTTTTCTAAGACCACCGTCCAATTACACATTACTTTAGCTTTGAAGTAGAAGCACAAACAACTTGACAACCTGATATTCACCTTCTTCAAATTTTTTTTTTTTAAATAGATGCACTGCATTTGGTTCTTCATATGTCCTAGGGCTAGAACAAAGTCAGGAACTAGAGGGAAAGATTATGGATTATGAGGCAGATTCCAGGTCATTATGGAAGATTGGGCTACTTTAGCAAACTCTATGTTCCTGTCTGGGTTTGAGAGTTGGCAGGACAAGTAGTAGTGAGGATTCAGGGTTTGGGTGGGTAGTTGGACTGGATAATCTTTGAAATTCTTCTTCCTGGGATGCTGTGATTTGGAAGTTTAGAGAACGGGAGATGACAAGCCATTAACATGTCTTGGGTTAATGGAATGGAGAGGAATGTATTTTTGAACTATGTTCCATGTTTTATCTTTTTTTTGTCCACATTGACCAGAAACCCCTCAGTTCCTGCACATGGGAGAGATCATAGATGGTGTAGACATGAGAGCTGAGGTTGGAATTCTCACCCGGAATATTGTGATCCTTGGAGAAATGGAGGACTCATGCTACGCAGAAAATCAGTGCCAGTTCTTTGATTATGATACCTTTGGGGGACACATCATGGTAGGCAAAAGGATTTGACAATTTCTTTGAAAATTCTAGTTGCTAAGTACGTATTTGAAGAAACTTTCAAGTGGTTGAGATAGTATAGGAATATTAAAAAGAAATCACATATTATTTATCTTTAAATAAATGAGGATATTCTGCCGGGCGTGGTGGCGCACGCCTATAATCCCAGCACTTGGGAGGCTGAGGCAGGAGGATCTCGAGTTCAAAGCCAGCCTCAGCAACTTAGCGAGGCCCTAAGCAACTCAGTGAGACCCTGTCTCTAAATAAAATACAAAATAGGGCTGGGGATGTGGCTCAGTGGTCGAGTGCCCCTGAATTCAATCCTCAGTACCAAAACTAACTAACTAACTAACTAAATAAATAAATAAATAAGGATATTTTTAAAAATTAAAACAAAAAATTACATCTTCATTTAGCTGATCTGGGCCTGAAGTTCAATCATTTAAGAATTATTCCTTGCAGAATTATATCAACATATTTTGAAAAACCCAAATATACAGAGACAAAAGACAAAAGTATGAGTGATCTTGTTATTAGCGCATACAATTTCTGAATCAATCAGTTCTTTTAAAAACTTATTACTAAAGAGTGAGCAGTAGTAGTATGTACATCCAAAATGTATTTCTGTATATATATTTAATGCAGATTTTTATTCTGTAAGAATATTGAGCACTTAGTGCATGGTAGGGAGTATTCTGTATTCTATTGGATTATTGGATTTCTGGCCACATGTTTTAAATCACTTTCTGCACTGACTAGGCTGTGGGTGTTAGTGTTTCTGTTTCACTGATTTTGGAAATGTTGATCAGCATTATTCTATGTTCTTAGTTACGTCATTGAAAATCCAGTGCTTAAAAATATTGCTCCAACTTTGGATCGCAGAAAAATTTTTTAAAAAGAACTTAAGCAAACAATATTCTGTGGTAATTAAAATATTGAGGAGGACTTAGAACTATATAACTATTCAACTGTGGTGGAGGTATTGGAAATAAAAGAATGAGATTTAAGAATGACCCAAGTATAGACAGTGCCTGACTCAACAATTTTTCAGTATTACAGTGGTGCAAAAGTGTTACGTGTTTGGTAGACACCTTACTTCAGATTCTGAATTTTGATCTTTTTTGGAGGTAGGGCTATGCACTTCTGTACCCTGGAGATTTGGGGCAGTGGCAGTGAGCTGCAGCTCCCAGTCAACTACAGGATCACTAAGGGAAACAATCTAAACTCAACAGTGTGCTCTGTTGCTAAGCTAGGCTATTTGGTAGATTGGGTGTACTAAACAAATTTTTGACTTGCAGTATTTTTAAATGAATAGCGGTTTTATCAGGACATAACCCCATCATAAGTTGTCAGGGAGCACCTGTGTTTGAACAAGTCCAAACATATACAGAAATCATTTCTGCCACTTTCCTGGTTACATCTACCTTTATTAGTAATTGAAAGCTATTTTTATGGCATTTTAAAGTATTTGCCTATATAATAAAGCATTTCCTAAATTATTAACTGGGGATCTAGGAAAATGGGGTGCAAAAGAAATATTTGAATGTGTAGTCTCCTTCAGATGTTTTGTATTTAAACAATATTTTTTGCTACTTTCCTCTTCTCTGAAGTGTTGGTTTGATTTTGGTTACCTTGTTTTGTAGATAATGAAGAATTTTACTTCAGTCCATCTCTCTTATGTGGAATTGAAGCACATGGGTCAGCAGCAGCTGGGGCGGTACCCTATTCATTTTCATCTGTGTGGGGATGTGGATCATAAAGGCGGGTACAGACACACAACATTTGTGGATGGCCTATCTATTCATCACTGCTTTTCAAGATGCATCACTGTGCATGGGACCAATGGCTTGCTAGTGAGTAGCTTCCACTATGTTGACATATTGTCTGTCATTGAAAGGATAATTCTCCATAACTCCCATGACTTCTCAGTTTCGCTTAAGTAAACTATTTCACCACACGCCTTACTGCTCTTACGAAGAATTCTGCTGTTTTTCTGCTTGAAGGAAGCTTACATTTTTTATCACCTAAATTATCTTCTTCAGTGAGAAAAAAATTTGACATTTGACTTTGCCCCTTCTGCTAAGATTAAAAACTTCTTTTTGCATTTGTACTGTGTGCTACACTGAGCGGGTCTTGTCACTTAAATCCCAGTCCATCTTGTTACCGATGACATTATGCACTTGTGTTTCTGCAGATAAAAGACACCATTGGATTTGACACACTAGGTCATTGTTTCTTTTTGGAAGATGGTATTGAACAGAGAAATACTTTGTTTCACAATCTGGGACTCCTCACCAAGCCAGGCACTCTCCTCCCCACTGACAGGAACAACTCCATGTGCACCACCATGCGAGATAAAGTTTTTGGAAATTATGTCCCTGTGCCCGCCACTGACTGTATGTGAGTAATTGGCAGAGAGGAAAACTCCTGTGTGATGGGCAAGTCCTGTGACTTTTGGGGAAGGTTTTTTAAAGGAAGTTTTTAATGGGCATGATTTTTCATGAAGAATGTTTAAATCACCTTCAAAAATGCCTTGCAGGGCTGTTTCAACCTTCTGGATCGCTCATCCCAACAATCATCTAATTAATAATGCAGCTGCAGGTTCCCAGGTAAATAATACTAAAGTGATTCTTTTTTGTATTATTCATGTTTATAAATGGGTATGATATCTTTTCAGATTCTTTTTTGTATTATTCATGTTTATAAATGGGTGTGATATCTTGCATGCCAGCAGAACCCAAGCATGATCTTGTTTCTGATACCACTTGTTCCGTTGAGAGCGGGAGGTATCTGAGATCTTTCTTCTGTTTCTTCTAAGTCCTTTATGACAGTTTCATAGTCTATTAAGACAGGTAACAGGTGGAAGAAAAGAGGTGAGCTGATCTCTGGGGCTAGGTCTTCTCCAGAGTGCATTTGTAATATGTTATGTATGATCTTTCTGGAATCTCATGTTTAAGTACTATGTGACCAAGAAATGGACCACTTCAATTTCTAGTGTTGGTAAGCAAAGAAGGCCTCGGCTTTTCTTTATGGGGTGGATTAGTCTTTAGACTACTGTGACGGTTGTCACTCTGGTCGAAGGGCACTTCCTTTTGCTAAATGGAGAGATTATGTGCTTTTAGGCATTTCATATCCTTGATAGGGTAGCTAAAAACTCAGTGATGTCCCATGAATTACTCAGTTCCCTGCATTGTTTAAGACACACACACACATACACACACTAAAACCTCAGTGATGTGCCATGAATTAACTCAGTGCTCTGAGTTGTTTAAGACACACACATACACACACACTTGAGAATAAGGTTTTAAAAAGTAAATAGAAAATTTTTAAATGGTAGAAATGTCCCCTTGATAAACCTGGAGAAATTTATACTTAAAATTGAGTGTGATTCAAAATTACTAATTTAAAATATGGATGGATACTATTAAGACTGTAACTTTGCTGAAAATTGTGGTAGAGAAATATCAACATTGCAGTAATGCCTAAATATTCATGTTGGTACATCATGACTGTTTAAAAATTCAAAAAGGAGAGAAATACCTAGCATCATTTCTAAGGATTAAGTAAAAGATTAGTTGAAGGGAGTATTTCTTTTAGATAAGAATGTGGACATCACTGGGTGATGGCTGAGCTCATATCTGTGCTTTTTCTTTAAAACATAATACATAGTCTGGAGGTCGCTGTCATTTGAAGATTCTTACTTGACAGGGCAGAGACTGGGCATTTGATCATTTCAGGTTTTCATTCATTCATTTTCCATCATGTATTTGTTGAGCTTGTGTGGGGCTGGTGCTGCCAAAGTCTCACTGGAAAGGGATGATTGAGAGTGGCAGCACAGCCTTGCCCAGCAGCAGCAGCCAGAGCAGAGCTTCTCTCAGTAATTTCCAGAAGTCAAGGGTTGAAGAATAAAGCAGATTGCCATTCCTCCATGAAAATGTGAGGTGAGGTTGTCAGATACCCTTCCTGGGCTCCGATAAGAACAATGAAAGCATCCTGTGTATGTTCTCCAGCATTTCATGAATTCTTTCTTTTCTCTCTAAAAAATCTGTTCCAATGGAGCTAGTGATGGGCAGAGTTTCTGCCCAAAGCAAATCAAACTGTTTCGTCATTGTACCTTTCCATTGCCTTTTACAACGTTCCCTGTACCTGTTTTGACACCACAGTGTTTAACTGCGAGCAGCTGCTACCCCTGAACTCCGTTGCATTCTGAGGGGGTCTGCTCAGCCCCCTGCTCACAGGGGTATGCTGCTGGCCAGCACTTCAAGTGTGCTGTTGAGTTGTCTGTTTTGTGTCCAAAAGAGTTGAGGTGGCAAGCATTTTTCAGAGTAGTTTGTTTTATTAAAACCGATTTGTAAACATTTATCATGGAAAAATATTAAATATTGCATTCATTTTGTACATATGCTTTCTATATTTCATCTCTCCTCTGTGTTTCTAGAGGACTTTGTAACTAACAAAGTACTTACTACATATGTTTTAGTCATTGTATTTCTTATAAGACCGAATTATTTGAGAATAGTCTTTTTGTATACCTGGCACATAGTGGGCGTTAAATAAATGTGTACTGAATTTGAATTAATATTATCCTTGTATGCTGTATGTTTACATTTGAACAACCTGTTTAATCAAAGTTCCACAATGTGAGTTTTGTCCTTCATATTGGGCTGATTTTCGGTCATTAAGAAGAAAAAAAATTTCACAGGGATTAAGAACATTAATATCCATTTTCATGTCTCATTTTGTCAAAAAATTTTAAACTGTTCTACTCCTGTTATGGTCAGCAATGCTGAAAGTGAACAGACAGGCTCCAGACGGAGACAGCATCCCGATTCATGCATGTGGTGGTTTTTATTTTTCCTTTGGCACAAATCTGCTTCAGGACAGGAAGAGCATTGGAGTTATTTGAAAGAAGTCAGTGAGCTCTACATGCTGGTGGACAGTTGTTTAATAGGCATGACTCATCTATTGATCAGGTCTGGAGGTAAACAGAACAAAACCACATTGCTTAAAGGTTGTGCTGTCCTAGTCACATGGAAGGCTTATTTGGTTCTAAGTCTGCATAATGTTGTAAAATAGATAATGAGGGAAAAGTTGTTTTGAAAGGAAATTTTGGTATCAGTCAATTATTTCTTCAAACATGATTTTGAAATATGCCTCATATAATGCTTCGAGGCTGCTAGGTGTGTGCACAACTTTTTGTAGTCAATTCTGGAACAAAAACAATGAAAAATGTGTGTTAGAAAGATTTAACGTTGCTGGCAAAGCAGAGGGTGATTCATAGAGTGTCTTTATAAAATAAGGCTTTAATGGTCTTGCTCTTTCATTTGTAGGATGCTGGAATATGGTATTTATTCCACAAGGAACCTACTGGGGAGTCCAGTGGATTGCAGTTCTTAGAGAAACCGGAACTCACTCCACTGGGTATATTTTATAACAACAGGGTCCATTCAAGTTTTAAGGTAGGCTCTTAAATTTTAACTATCAGTGCATGTGATTTATAGGGTAAAAGGATAGACTCTTTTAATTGTGTTTTAGTTCTTCTTGTGCTGCTGTTAACAGAATATAACAGAATTTCATCTACTGGGTAGTTTATAATGAACACAAATATATTTGGCTCATGGTTCTAGTGGCTGTGAAGTCCAACATGGAGGGACCTATATCTGATGAGGGCCTTCTTGCTGAATTATCTGTGGCTCAAAGGCAGACAGAGGGCAAGGTGGAGCAAGAACCTGAATTCACATCCTCAAGCTTTTTATGGTTGACCTGAGTCAATTCATGAAGGTGGAGCCTCTTGACCTAAACCCCTCCCCAGGGGCCCCACTTCCCAGCACCTGTATTTTGGGGGACACATTCAAATCAGAGCAGATGACAATGGAGAAATGTCAGTTTTGGGTAGAACTTGTCATTGAAGAAGGTAATTTGTGATTAAAAAGACATTTAACCTGTCCCCTCAGATTATATATACAGCATTCTGTTTATACATACACAGGTGTGCACAACACACACACACGTGTGCGTGGTTTGTTTTTTTATGTCTAGACTTGATCCCTGGGTCCTCGTCCTCTCTCTTCCTCCTTCCCTCCCTCCCTCTCACTTTCTTTCTAATCCTTAACATCTATGTGTTTTTAGGGATGTGCACATTGGATACAGTACTTCTAGGGATTAGAAAGCTTCTGTCCATCACAGGGCTGGCCAAACATCCTTTTGAGCATTTAATACTGAATATATAAATTGTGAAATATTGTTTAAGAATATTTGACCTCCTTGATAGTGATATAGATCAAGTAACCTAAAGGTGGTTCAGGAGCTCCAGTTTCCATGGTATCTGGCACTGCCTCCTTAGCCAATGCCCTGGAGATTTGTTACTCTTTGTGTTCAAAAGGCACTTAAGTGTTTTCATAATATATATATATATAAAATGCCTAAGCCTTTACTCTGATGTGACTCACATCAAAGTTTAATAAACTTTTTTTTTTTGGTACTGAGGATTGAACCCAGAGGTGAGTTATGTCCCCATCCCTTTTTATTTTTTATTTTGAGATAGGGTCTCACTAAGTAGCTAAGTCTGGCTTCAAACTTGACAGTCCTCCGGCCTCAGCCATTACAAGTGTGCACCACTGCGCTTGGCTCAATAAACTCTTTCCATGAATGATACTCAGATTCTTTAAAAACATGTGCGTTATGATTTGAAGAGCTTAGGTCACTTGATGAAGACTTTAGAAGCAAGAGGGGAAATAACTTTGCTATGATTTTTGTGAGCTAAGGAGTTAAGGCCTAATAATTATTGAAAGTAGCATCTCCAAAGTGAAAGATCCTTAATTTTTAAAAATGAGTAATGGTGCAGAAAACACCTGATTCTAATTAATTTTTAGTGTCATATGCCATGGTGTAGTAATCTCTTGTTAATTTTAAGAATAGTAAATGTAAATAATGAGTTGATAATTAGGTTTTAGTTTGTTAAATTTGGGACTATGTGCGATAACACTTAATAGCTAAAGGAAATCGAACCTTTGGAGTCCACAAAAAGACACCTGCCTTCTTTGGAACTCACATACCAACCCCTATGACTGATTGCTGATGTCTCTCAAATCTGTATCTAGTCCAGATTGGCCACGTTTACCTGCCTGCCTGCTGAGTCCCATTCAATGTCTTGTGGACACATTAAAAAAAAAAAAAAGAGTACAAAATTCAAATCCTTATTTCTAGGCTCTGACCTATTCCTGAATGCCTGTTTCACTGGATGAAACCGCTAGCCGCTAGTCCTCTTGTTGCCCAATCAAAAAATATGAGCCACTCTTGCTGCCTTTTCCTCACCCAGACATTTATTTTATCAACTACTAAATCAATTCTGTTCTACCTAATAAAGAGTTCTCAGGCTGTCTGATTTCCTGATCCTACTTCCACAAGTCTAGGTCATCTCTATTTCTCTTCTGGAGGACTGTAGTCATATCCTACTTCATTTCTTGTCTCTTTTTTCCCCTTTTCTTTCTTTTCTTTCTTTCTTTTTTTTTTTTTTTTTTTTTTTTGCGGTGCTGGAGATTGAACCCAGGGCCTTGTGCTTGCAAGGCAGGCACTCTACCACCTGAGCTATACCCCCAGCCCTCCCCTTTTCTATTGTGGTTTCATCTTGTAGCTATAGTGCTTATTTTATTTCTTAAGCTGTTGTTGGTTGTGATGGTTTTTGAGTTCTTGTTTTCTTGACTCCTGCAGCATATCACCTTTGTATGTTCTGATGTTTACTCCTCTTTAAGTTTCCTTACCTTTCTTCTCTACATGTATTCTTCTCAGTCCATTAAGAATGTTTTTTTCTTCCTCAGATGTTCTATCCCTCCCCCTTTTTTTTTTTTTTTAAATGGTACCAGGGCTTGAACTCAGGGGCATTCAACCACTGAGCCACATCCCCACCCCTATTTTTAAATTTTATTTAGAGACAGGATCTCACTGAGTAGCTTAGTGCCTCGCTGGTGCTGAGGCTGGCATTGAACTTGTGATCCTCCTGCCTTAGACTCCCTATACTCTTTCTCATCTCCAGACTTTTGTACAAACTATGCTGGGTTCTTACCTCTGGGATCCTCAGCTGCTCCCCGCCCTCCCCTGCCCTGCTTGGTTATTCCTTCACTTCTTTTAAGGAGGAGACATTCCCTAAATGCTCTCCCACCCATGAAAAAGGCTGCATCTAGGAGCCTTTCTCTGCTGCCAGAGCTTCATCTGTATTATCATATGCTTTTCGTGTTGGGTTATAATTATTTATTTAATTTCACGTCATCCTGATAGTTTCTGCTTCAGAACCACACATCATATTTTACTTGTTAGCTAATGTATAAAACTTGGTGCCTCCCGCAACGTAGGCACTAAGTAAATATTTGTTGAATGACTGAGTAAAATTACAAAACTATCCAGGAATGTCGATGCTTTTCATGATACCTTTGCTTTGCTGTTTATCCCATCCCCCCACATGCATTCTGAGTAATAGCAATAAACTAGAACTTATTTACATGATTTGTAATATATGTAGATGTAACTTGGGATTCATATTTATTTTAGTTCATTATTATGTATTTCAGGCTGGCTTATTTATTGACAAGGGTGTCAAAACAACCAACTCCAGTGCTGCTGACCCAAGGGAATACCTCTGTTTGGATAACAGTGCAAGGTAGAGCTGGCTCTTTAACTCACACTCAGTCCTTATCTTGCCAAAGCAGACTTTTCCGAGTGCAGCACTTTGTGCTCTGTTCTCTGGCAACACATTTGGAATGAAGTTTTGAAAGTTTACAGAGGGTTTTGGAAAAACACTTCCTCTGCTGTCCCAGGTCCTGAGTCTGGGCATTTATCTTACTGAAATGCCAACAAATGGGTGCTTTTCTTCTTTTTCAATGTGGTAAATTAATATTAGAGGGAGTTACAGAAGGAGAAAGAAGACAGAAATGTTGAAAAGGTTTCATATTTGGAGAAAAGTATGACTCATTGAAAAATAAGTTAAACTAAGATGTTTTACTTTAATCTTAAAAACCAAGCATATGGAGTTTATGTTTAGTGGTCAAAATGGAACATTACATTGAATCTATTTCAAAGGGAAAGATCCCTGATTTGATGATCAAGCTGATTCTGGTTCAGTTATTTGTAGCCTCAGATCTACATCCAAGCCACGCTCCCTACATAACCACAGAATATGGTTGGGATATGGATTAGCATTTCAGCAAAATTCTGTTACCACCTGTATGTGAGCCAAAATAAATCAAGAATCTCAGATGGAAATAAAGTTTTCTGGGAAAGATGACAACTTGGTAGAAATGGTATAAATACTATTTTTCTATACTTCAAATTGATTGACCAGTTTATGGAGTTGAATGGGTGCTAGATTTAATAGGCTCTGTTAATAGAAATTTAAAAGAAGAATGCCAGGCTCATTTGTTATTGGGGAATAAAGGAGGAATCACACTGTTGGTTAATGAATCTGACTTCAGTGTGAGGCAGAATCTCTGCAACACATCACTAGGACCGAGGTCAGGAGAAACTGGGGCAAGTAATTTGTAAACTTGTCAGGATGTCTCATAGGTCAATTTGAGCATTGTAATATTTTCGAGCTATGATCAGGTAGCATTTGAAAAGCCCAGAAATGATGGGCATTATTTAAATAAAACACAAGATACTATATAGTTCATAGTTGGTCAGCACATGAAATGGATAGAGGAGATAAAATTAATAAAAAGAAGCTTAAAGATGAGAACAAATTATGAACCCCTAAAAAAGAAAAATTTTTTTTCATATTAGCAAATAAAGACGTCTATGTAAGAAGGGTTCTTCTGCTTTTTAAGAGTTTATTATAATTTGTAGAACTAGTAATATGTACATTGCTAACTTAGTGTTTCCAGGTAACTCCTTAAACACAACACAGTTGGCTTCTTTCCTTGCCTTAAAAAATCATTTATATAATTTGAATAATATTGGTGTGTGTGTGTATGTATGTATATATATGCTTGTATATATACATACAATGAACATGTGTACAAACACAAGTGTGAATGGATGAGTAAATACATTTAAGAATACATTGAATTTTTTAAAAAAATTATTTTTGGTTGTCAATGAACCTTTATTTTATTTACTTATTTATTTATTTACTTATTTATATGTAGTGCTGAGAATTTAACCCAGTGCCTCACACATACTGGGCAAGCACTCTACCACTGAACTACAGCCCCAGCCCAAATCATTAATATTTTAACTAGATTTGACAATAAAACTCTACCCATTATGACTTAAGAAATTTTTTACCAGAAGTATGTTTGTAGTGTTATGAAAATGATAATCTTTTCTCTGCATTCCATTATTTCTCTTACAAGTATGGCAGTATATACATATTGGTAAGGAACCAACTCCGTTTGAATTGCTATGGAAAAGAACTGATTATAGAAGATGAATGACAAGGCATTTGACAGCTGTGTTCCATACATGTAATTTTGTGTGGACTAATGAATAGAACTTGTCCACTTGTATTCATGTAATGCAGACATGAGTAAAAATGATAAAACATAAATGAGTAATAAACTAGTCTATGAATTAAATGCCAGGCTCTTGGGATCCAGAAGATACTGAGCTCATCAAAGAGGAAGTTGACTCACAATTAATCAGATGAGCCCTTCCTTGTCTTTCCAAGATGTGAAAAAGATGGGAAATTGTAACTCATGGAAGCACATGATTTGAAATTGGGAAATGTCATCTAAACAATGACAGAACATTAGAACCACCCAGTAAGTACAGTTAAAGCAGAGGACAGTTAAGGGAAGGCTGGAAGTGTTTTGAAATCACATAGATGATGATGGAAATCCAGACAGTTAGCCATATTTTCTATATACCCAGTGGGAAAGAAGATGAAAATAAAGAACGTTGAAACAAGTGGTTAATGATCGAATTATGTGGATAGGAGATTCTGAAAAGGTGTGATGGCTACAGTAGAAAATCAGATGTTCCTTTATGGTTTTTTTTTTTTTTCCTTCTTGAGTAGTTTCTGCCTTGTGTAGTCTCCTTTCCAGAACTCATCGTATCTGCTTGATGTTATGTCATATCTGCACAGCTATTTGCAGCAAGTCCGACAGATGAGTATGTGTTGACTCAGAGTCAGACTTTCTACCACTTAGGTCAGAGCTAGTTAGGGTAAAGGCCCTGAGTCACGGAATTGGATTGAATGCCCTGTCTGCACTGCTACCACCCTAGTCTGTACCTCCAGCATCTGCTTGAAATACAGCAAGCGTCTCCAGAATCGTCTTACAGGCCATTCTCCAAATAGTAGCCTGTGATCTGCTGAAACCTGATCACCTCACTCCCGATTCCAAGTTTCCATTGATCCCCTTGCGTCTTGAATGAAGGGCCCACATGCTCATCTGGCATGAGCTTGCTCTCCATCCCATCTCCCTTGCTTTGCTCTCCAGCCAACGTGCTTGGAGTGAAGTCCTGAGCTCATGTGTGCCCAAGGGCATATGCACTTGTTCCTCTTTCTACAGAGCTGCTTCTCGCATCATGCAGTTAGTGAACACCTACTGTATGCCAGTAAACGTGGCAGTAGCATTATGCCAAGGCTGTTTCCTAACTGTGTGATTGAAAAATCTCAACCTGCTGAATTGATTTTTGAAAGGCTGTCTTTTTAAAAACTTCTTCCCCTAACTTTGTGAAGTGGTGGTCTTAGGGATTATTTATTTGAGTCATTTTAGTGGATAGTTTTCAACACCAAGTCTTTGACTTTTTCATGAAGGTTCTCATAGATGGTTTTAGAGGGAAGAGGGAAAAGAGGCAAAATTCAGTATTTACAAATAAGTCAATTAAATACAATCTGTTTTAGATTAGGCTTTATTAAGCTACTGAACCCAGTTTTGTTTCTACATCTAAAATATTTAACTAGCACCCAATTCAAATAATTCAATTCACACATAGATATATGTTGAAATATATGATTGTGTCATTAGTTTATGTCAGTACCATGAAACTTAAGAATCTGTGAAGACAAGCTAGATTTCCTGGTTTAAGTGTGTGTGAGTATGTGTGTGTATTTGTTTTTAATGAAAATGATTTTTGTGTTTATAATGTTCTGCGGTGTCCATTCTATAATCTGACTTAAAAATATAAGAAGCTAAGAAGCAGTTCCCTGGAAAGTTGTGTGTAAATGAATGTTACTTTTTTTCTTCGACATTTGACGTACAAATAATTGTGTCTAAAGATGTTTGCTTCTGCCAAATTTAAATCCTGCTTCTTCATGCTTCAGCTTATGACTATAAACAGCTAATTTTTATTCCTTTTTATTTATTTATTTATTTTTAATAAAAATGCCCTCTTTTTTATTTTATTTTATTTTTTTGGTACTGGGGATTGAACCCAGGGGCACTCCACCACTGAGTCACATCCCCAGCACTATTTTGTATTTTATTTAGAGACAGGGTCTCACTGAGTTGCTTAGGGCCTCGCTAAGTTGCTGAGGCTGGCTTTGAACTCGCGATCCTCCTGCCTCAGCCTCCCGAGCCGCTGGGATTACAGGTATGCGCCACTGCGCCCGGCTAAATGCCCTCTTTTTAAACCCTCAGATTTCGACCTCATCAGGATGCAGACCCGGAAAAGCCACGAGTCGCTGCTGTCATTGACAGACTTATTGCTTTTAAAAACAATGATTATGGAGTATGGGTGAGAGGAGGAGACATTATCGTGCAGAATTCAGCGTGGGTATTCTCTACCAAGTTATTATTCGATATTTGATGACATGGACGTATTTGTTTCTAAGGGTTTTTTTTTTTTTCTTTTTCTTTTTTTTTAAACCCTGTAGGATGAAAGTATGGTGGTGATTCCTGGAATCACATTATTATTAGTAGTAGTATTATTAGTATTATTATTATGATGATGACAAGCTCTGAGGAAGTATGCTAGAGTTAACAGACTGCAAATATTTGGAATCGTCTCATTCTGGTGCTTTTATTGGAACTGAACTTGTCTAGTGACATGAGAGTTTTGCAGTGAGATTGAACAGAAGCTTGGGATTTAACTTCATGTACTAACATGGTTTATGTCAGAACACTAAATAAAGATTTTGGAACTACCTGGAGTTTTTTTTTCTTCGCCTTCTTGGAAACTCCTAAAAGGTTTTCAGATTTTTTTTCCATTGCCATTCAAAGCAAAAGCTGTATAATTCCACCTTACTGAGTCTGTTGACTTATTTCTTACCATGACTTGAAGCAGGAAGCGTCAGACTTCTTTTTTTCCACTTGTTTGGAGAGAGGCCTGATGCATGTTGAGCTAAGGTTTGATATTCAACCACCTGGAAAAAAGATTTTGATTTTTTTTTTTTTTCTGGCACTGACCATTAGCTTCTTGGCATTTCACCATTATTTCTGACTTTTATCACAAAAGAAAATGATATTGTACTGAATCTGTAGAAATGACTTAGGCATCACATATTAAAATTTCTTGAAAAAACACTAATTATTCCTAAAAAATAATTCTAAAAATAATTTTAGCTACTACATGCTGCTTACTATGTGTCAGACACTGTTCCAAATAAAGTTATTTAGTATATTCGGTGCTCTCAAGAATTCTCTGAGGCCTGGCATGATGGCACCCACCTATGATCCCAGCAGCTCAGAAAGCTGAGGAAGGAGAATAAGTTTAAAGCCAGCCTCAGCAATTTAGCAAGGCCCTAAGCAACCTGGCGAGACCCTATCTCAAAATAAAACATAAAAAGGGGTAGGGATGTGGCTCAGTTGTTAAGTGCCCCTGAGTTCAGCCCCAGTACATGAGTACATGAAAAACCAGAATTATCTGAGGATGGTTATATTATTTATTTCAGCTCATAGATGAGACAGCCAAGGGAGAAAGGCCTAATAACTTGTGCAAGGTCACACCGCTAATAACTGGCAAAGCCAGGATTTGACCAGCTGCCATCACTGCACAGTTAGTACTTTAGTGTACAAGTCAGCCTCTGTGTGGTTGAGAGAGTGAACGTTGGGACTTCCTGGAATTCACAATTAAATATTAAGAGAATTATCTCTTATGTGGTAAATTAAAGTATTCTGTCATTTTCTTTTCTGTTATAGATTTGCAGATAATGGAATAGGACTAACCTTTGCCAGGTTTGTAATTGCTTAAAAATGCTTACTTGATTATTATAAAGCCATCAGGTAAAATTACCCTAGATTTTTTTTTTTTGGCCAGGGTGAGGGGGGCAGTGGTGGAGAAGAGGGTAGATAACATAACACACAGGAATGAACATTAAAAAAAATTAGCACCCTCTTCCTCATACCACTAGAGGGCCAAAAATACATTTTTATTGACTAACTGAATTCATACCAAAGTAGTAGGTTAATTTGGCTGGAATTCCACAGAGGGACATGCCAATCATAATTTTTGCTTAGAAGAAAGCACTTGAGATTTAGACTGAAGGTTTTAAAAAGTGGGCTGAGAAAGAGAAACAGGGGATTAAAAACCAATATTGTTCTCTTTAGAAGCTGCTTTAGTTTAGCATTAGAAACTAAACTTTTTGTATTAATATTTTTCTCTGGATGGTAGTCATTGTAGTCGCCATGTTAAAGATGCTCATTATTTAATTGTGATCTGGGCAAGTTGGTTCTCATTTGAGACCAGTCAGTTGTGGCTACTAAATTAAATTTCCTTTGTTTCTATGTAATTTTGCCAGCCACTTAATAACTTATAAGAGGTATTTCCACAGTTTAAAGCTAATTTCTGGTGATTCCATAATCATTGAATTGAAAATGTATTGGAAAAAGATATTGGCTTTATTTTTTTTTCATCTATTTAAGTTAATAGTTTGCATTCTTGTGGGGTAAACTTGAATTTTCTGGAGGAGTAGGACTGATGACTCTCTTCATTTTAACAGTGATGGAAGCTTCCCAAGTGATGAAGGTTCCAGCCAGGAGGTATCTGAATCCCTCTTTGTTGGAGAGAGTAGGAATTACGGTTTTCAGGGTGGTCAAAACAAGTACTTTGGCACTGGAGGAATAGACCAGAAGCCTCGGACATTACCTCGGAACAGGTAGGCATCCTTTTGGTGGTAGTTTTCAGTTTAAGCAGTAGAAGGAAAATGTAATGCTGAAGAAGTTCCTGTAATAATCCTGGATAGATTGGTTCCTACTGTGACTCTTCCTATCTTACTGTTCCTACTACTTTTATTATCATTGTGTGTATTATCCTCATCAAATTGCATGCATTATTAGTCATTTCATAGATTCTCCTATTGTTTTTTTTAATTTTTTTTTTTTTTTTTGTGGTGCTGGGGATTGAACCCAGGGCCTTGGGCTTATGAGGCAAGCACTCTACCAACTGAGCTATATCCCCAGCCCCCTCTTATTGATTTTACAAAAGGAAGTCTATCTTGTTTCTTAATTTTTACATAAGACCTTATATAAGCTGATGTTTTTTCTTTATTTCTCTTTTTACTTTCTTGAGACATAGAAAGTTGCCAAACCGTAAACTATGACATTAGGTCAGTTTGCCCTCAATTTGTGATGTTGGTTTTCAGAAATAGCCACTGGAAAAAGGAAATTACCTACTGAAAAGAGTCCTAGAAAATGAGAGTTGGTTGATGCCAAAACTGACTCAAAACCCAACCACGACTGTATAATTAACAGTGTTGTAGATGTTGAAGCGAGGGGTAGACTTTTGGCATGTTTTCTGTCAGCATAATCAGAGTCATTAAAATAGTACTTAGCACTAGAAAGACTCTTCAAAGCTTTTAGAAGACTGTTAACTAATTAATCTCTACCTTAGTTCTGAGAGTCTGCAGTTGTCCTCATTTTACTTGAGAGAAAACCAGTTAGAGAATAACTAAAGTGTGTTCTAAAGACCTCACATGTAAGTTTATGCTGTAATTCGAGAAGCAGCTCCTTAGGGAATGCCCTCTCTGGGTATTGGGTTAGGACAAGGCAGGAGAGTTGGGCGAACAGAGTCTCAGCTTTACTGATTTCTGGCAAAAGATTGCCTGTGCTTGGCTCTCTGTCCCTGTGCCTGGCTTTGTGACACTATGTTTTATTGTTGTGGTGCTGGGTATTAAGCACTGGGCCTGTGCATGTCAGGCTAGGGCTCTGCTACTGAGCTGCACCCCAGTGGTGCTTGTCTTTGTGGAATATTGAGCATCAGGATATGCTTTCTGTGTAGAAATCCCATGGAAGCCACTGGGAAAAGAACCTAATGAATTTTTTTTACTAGCTTACATTTATTAAGTCTTTATGATATATCAGGTCCTGTCCTAAATACATATTTATTTAATCCTCACAAAGCCCATTGAGGTAGATATTGCCATTCCCCTATTTTACAAATAAGTAGCTTAACAAAGGTAGCAGTTAGTTTGGCTTCAGTGCCATGCTCTTCATAATTAGGCTGCACTTGCCTCTCCTAATGGTGTAAATGGAACATGGGGGGAAGCCATGTTGGTTGGGAAATGGACTGCAGTATGATGGTGGGGAATTCAATTCCAATTCCATTCTTTTTTTTTTTTTTTTTTTTGGCGGTGCTGGGGATCCAATTCCATTCTTTTTATTTTACATTGACCTGCAGTTTGATTTCAAATTTTTGTTTGTTTGTTTTGCTCAGGAAGATTTTCAAAAACAAATTTTGTCTTGATTAATGGATCGTTTTTCTTTTACTGCATTTTTGCAGTCTTTCCCCTGAGGGAGAATCATTTTGAGTTATGTGCTTAGAAATATAGCATGATACACAGGTTTTCAGACTGGATATTGTGTTTTCTTGCTAGTATGTATGCTTTTGTTGTAGAATATTGCCAAGTTTTAATTAATTAGTCTCTGCAATGTGATTAAAGAATTTAATAAGAAAAGAAACCTAAGGAATTTGGAATATTATAGGATTTGTACATTAATTCTGACTAATGATTTATGATTAGTAGGCTAAGGAGAAAGGAAGGAGATGAATACAAAGAAGTTCTCAATCTAGCCAGCCCTTTGACATAGCAAGCCCTGAGGACTTAGGCTTTTATACTTTCATTTGTATCATTTCACTCTTTTGCTGTCATTTAGTGGCTTCAGAGGAGGCTTTATGGTGCTGAGGATCTAACACATCATCTTATGCATTCTAGGCAAGTGCTCCACCATTGAGCTACATTCCCAGCCCCCACTAAATCATCTTAACGGAGTTGTTTCAAGAAATCGAAAGTCACCTCTTTAGTGAGGCCTTTGTTCTATCTAAAAATAGCCTCTCTTACCCCAATCTATTGTACTAATATGTCTTATTGTCTCCATTGTACTCATTACCTGAAATTTTCACTTTTTTTTTTTGTCATTCCTACTGCAGTATATACTTCATTCCAGTAGGAACTTGTTTTCGTTACCTCTGTACTCTAGAATTGTGCTCAGTGCTTACATGATATTTAGCAGTGTGTATAAAACAAATAAATGCTATTAAAGAGACAGGCCTATCTGCATAAAACAAAAATCTTGTATTTTCACAGGACATTCCCAATTAGAGGCTTTCAGATTTATGATGGGCCCGTTCATCTCACCAGGAGTACTTTCAAAAAATATGTGCCAACTCCAGATAGGTATAGCAGTGCAATTGGCTTCCTCATGAAGAATACCTGGCAGATAACCCCCAGGAATAACATTTCCCTTGTGAAGTTTGGTCCACATGTAAGTATCTTCTTATGGTTCCTACATGTGACCTCAGTGAAAGAAGAAGGATAGCAGATTCCCAAGGACGAAAACACAATAGAAGGGTTTACACTAAGTCTTTATGATGGGGAAGAATAATATATATAACTGCCAATCCCATTAACTCTATCCCATTGAAGTCAAGGCAAGAACAGAAGTCCCAGGTGACTTGGGGTATCTCTGACATTTAAGTGATAATCTTGATTAGGAAAATGTCTTAAAGAGGTGACATGGGGGCATGACACAGGAACATGAGGATTTATGATTTGGGGGAAATTGAGCGTAATAAGCCGGTAGTGTAGCCCTGGCTCCACTAGGAGGATTTGGGACCTATCTGCTATGTTACTTGTCTGGAGCTGTTTTTCTGAACAAGTGGAAGATAAAAAATTGGGGATGCAAAGGAATGCTGAGGAGTGTGATCAATGTTGTGTTCTGATATAAACTGTTGAGTAGTGTTTATAAAAGTGGCAAAGAAGATAGACTTCCATTGTTTACAGTGTAGTAGCTTATAG
This sequence comes from Glaucomys volans, assembly GCA_020662805.1. Taxonomy (NCBI): domain Eukaryota; kingdom Metazoa; phylum Chordata; class Mammalia; order Rodentia; family Sciuridae; genus Glaucomys; species Glaucomys volans. Next base: position 838,791 of record JAJEJO010001189.1, read on the forward strand.
AATTAAATTTCTTAGCAGTTTCACCATTACCTTCTTAGCTGTAATACACAGGGAAGTCTGATTAGAACTCGCAGGACTGAATTCACCATCTTGCGAATTCCATGATGGCAGTGACATGAAAGCGACTGAACTTCAGGCCCTCCAGCTCCCTGCAGTTAAAACTGGAGACTAGCTCAAAGTTCTCTCATTCATGTCTACACACAAACTTTATGAATGCCCACTTTAAAATAGAGCTTGAGATAGGTTTATCAGTTTCTGTCTAGTTTTCTAGAACAGCTAAGGCATGGAACCAAGGTACAGGCGAATATTGGGTTGTCAGCTTGATTGGTTGGTTTTCTTTTGGGCCACATGACCCCAGCAAATAGTTGGGCCATACTAGTAGATGACTTCCCATATAAAATAAATAGGAAGATTGTTTTTTCCTTCAGTGGTGGGGATTGAATCCTGGGCCTTGCTATAGGCAAGTGCTCTTCCACTGAGCTACATCCCCGACTCTTTATGGTGGATCTTAGGTCACCTCTCTTGCATGGAGGGTAGCTGTTTGCTTACTGCCCATGTGGACTTCCCATAGTCCTCCTCACATAGAGTTCAGTGACTACTGACATGATCACACTGAAAAGCAGTTTTATAAATGCTGCATTTATTTAAGAGTCCTAATGTTAAATTATAGCAGCATAAGAGCATGCATACTGGTTAAGTCCAGTGGGTCATCCTGCTTGGAGTTTTTTGTGGTGGTTATGCTCTGGGAGTAGTTTCTAAAGAAAATAGTTTGCCAAATCTGTTCTGCATATATAGACAGAAAATGTGCTGTGAACTTTTCTCAGATTTAATCATAGGAAGCCAAAGGGATAGAGAAAACTAAGAACCTGGACCTACTTCACTGTTTTCCATTGAGTTGCTTTATCTAAATGATAAACATCCCTGGGTGATGTAAGAATAAAGACATGTTAGAGGAAATTAGTAATTTTCCACTAATAAGAAGCAGCTAAAAGCTATAAACTGTGTCACCTGCAACCTGCTTTGCAGGTGGGTATTACGTGTTTAGTAAAGGCTTTAAATCAACCACCTGATATAAAAATTACTGAGCTGGGCGTGGCCAGGATTGAGGAGAGAAAAAGCAGTCTACACATTACAGCAGATTCTAGTGAGTTCAGTAGTAACCAGGTGTACTAAGCCACTGCTTATATGATATATCAGTTTTGAACTGTACTTATTTTTTGGTGGGGAGAGTCATATGAACAAGTAGCTAAAGCTTTTTGGGTGAAATAAATTAATTAGTTCCAAAGATATACTTTGAATAGATCTTTAGTTAATTGAGGTATAATTTACATTCCTGGAAATGCACAGGTCTTATGTGTACAATTTATAATTTTTGGCAACTTTATACAACTGCATAGTCCCTCTGCTCTCAACTGTGCTGGTTTCCCTTATCATAAATTAGTTTTGTCAGAATAGGTTAATAGTTCTCAATGGGGGGGGGGAGGGAGAATAAAAAGATGAGGTGTAATGTTTGCCAATTGACCTTTGTAAGGCATAAGGCTTTAGACATTTTCCCCCAAGCATGCTATTAGTTGAGTAGAAAACTCTGATTGACTGGGTGCCAGGGTTGCCAACAATGAACTGTAAGTCCAGACTGCTTTAACCGTAAAGCAGTTGTGTGATTGGCAGGCAATTGGGTCATTTGCAGGGGATACTGAGATGGCAAGAGCCCTTATTTTGTGATGTCCTTGGTTTTCTCTGCCATCAGGTCTCTCTGAATGTCTTCTTTGGAAAGCCTGGACCCTGGTTCGAAGATTGTGAGCTGGATGGGGACAAGAACTCCATATTCCATGACATTGATGGCTCTGTGACAGGGTACAAGGATGCTTATGTGGGACGAATGGACAACTACCTGATCCGCCATCCAAGCTGTGTCAATGTCACTGAGTGGAATGCAGTGATTTGCAGTGGAACCTATGCCCAGGTAGGCCCCCGAAGGCAGTTGGATGCTGAGTTCCTATAACTTCTCACAGTGCTGCCTCTGTGAGGAGGACCCTTCAGCTTCTTGGTGTGATTGGTACTTTGCCAAGCTTGATTTTTCAGGGGTTGGGGGAGAGGGGAGAGAATTGTACTGAAAGCTCTCTTAGTTTAGCAAGTGAAAAAGTGACTTGCTGTGGGACAAAATGATTCACCCTTGGTGAAATGTTGTTGTGGAGGAAAAGCTTGTGTTTTGACTCTTATGTTTCTTACCATACTCTAGCCCTGTCCCCTTAGAGGAAGTTTTATCCTTTGCTTTCAGGGTCATTTTTCTTTTCTACTTTAGGGAATCTGACTAAAGTGGGAAGCTCTTCTCTGGGAGGTGACCGTGAGGACAGACACGTGAATATCATGGAAAGCATTTAGCATGTGGATTGGCACAGGGTGAAGTGCCTGCTGCTTTTAGTACTATCTGTCAGGGCTCTAAGTTGCAAAGGTATTTTGCCAGTGAGATTTGGATGGATGGGAGAGATTACAGAACGGAGGCACCAATGGCCCAGAATTTTGGGCCCACCCCACCTCCCCCCATATTTAGACAATGAGAGGGTAGAATTTAATAATAGACTGTTGGAGGAGATAAAAGAGTAAAGGAAAGGGATGATTAGAACACAGGAAAATTAAAGGAAGAGCAAAGATCCTTTAAGTGGAATTGGGCTCTGAAAGGCTCCAAGGCAGGGAAGAAGCCCCCTGCCTCCATTTTTTGTGAGATGCTCTTATTTGTTGTGTGGGCTCTTCCTGGGCAAGGACTAGTTTGTGATCTTTCCCCACTGCCAACCTCTGCTTGCTTTATCTGTCAAGGGTGCATTTGTGGACTCCTGCCTGCCCCTTCTCTGAGCCCCCTGATCTTGATGAATTTCTACCACCTGAGCCTCTATAATTGGAGCATCTTACAGCAGAATTCTTAATTACTCTTCTGACTTTGAAGTCATTCTTTGTCAAAGAATGAGACTCTTACATTTAAAAACTTAAAAAAACCTAGATTCTTATCTATCAACAAGACAAAGGGCTTAAAAGTGATAAAGACTGGACAGTGCTTCTGATTTATTTTGGTGAGTTATTAGCTTCTGTGCTGTGGGATTTGTCATTACCATCCATGAATTAAAAAACAAAAGTAATACAAACTATGTCCAGGGGCACAGGGAGAGAATGGAGAATTAACTGTAGTATAATACTGAAAAAAATGTGGTTTAAAAGTGTGATTTCTTTTTTCCTCTCATTTTACTCTTTCTCTGTCTCTCTCTCTCTTTTTTTTTTTTTTTTTTTTTTTTTTTTTTGGTGCTGGGGATTGAACCCAGGGCCTTGTGCATGCAAGGCCTCATTTTATTCTTAATCAGAATTTCTCTTCTTCAAATTAATTGCCCATCCATACTTAGGAATCTGTGGACATTCTAGAATTAAAACTAAGGCAAAACCAAAAATAAAAAGCCCTTAGTCTTTTAATAACTACTGTTTTTATTCTATTTTTTGTCACCCCTGCATATTTGTGTGTGGTTATCTGTCTGCTGTCTTTCTTAAAGTAGTAGATGCTCACTAATGAAAATTATTATGAATTTATGAAGTGCATGGTTATAACTCATACTTTTTTATAAATTTTTAACAATAAATGTTATATGTGTTTTTCATTTATATTTCATTATTTTACTCATAAATTATTTATCCCTTTGGGTTTCTAACATTTTCTGAGGTATGAACTTAAATCTCTTTATCTTACAAAATAGAGGCATAGTTCTATTTGTATTTGTAGATGCAGAAAAAAGTAAGTCATCAAGGACTTCCCAGGAGATTCTGGGAATGGTAGAACTGCAGGTCAGGAATTCTCTCCTGAGAATTGGTAATTTGGGCTGGAAGTTGTCATCTGTAACCATTTGCTTTTACTTAGAAATAATGTAACGTACATTTACAGGCAAAAGATGGTAACATCTCCCTAGATAGAATAGTTCATTTTTTAGCTATTTGTAAACATGTTTAAAGGGTTGAAGATGCTCAGGAAGAAAGGTGGTAACAGGGAGAATTAAGGTCACATTTGCCACCTCCAGTCATCCTTGGACAGGAGGTGGGGGATATATATGCCTGTCCCTCTCCATTCTTCCCTCCCTTCTCCCCCCCTCAAATTAAATATCAAATATGAATAAAATATTTAAGAAAATAATATATATTAAAGTACATATTAAGTGGGTATTTAAATGAAGACAATCAGAAGTATTAAAAGTGTTCCCCCTCCATTTTAAGTCTTTAAGTGGTGTCAGTACAGAAGAGTGTTTAAGTAGTCAAACATGAGCAAAAGAACATATATATAATTAAGGAGACAATGTAGACAAGATTGTAGGAAATGACAGATAAATATAGAAGTATTCTGCATTAGTTATCAATATTCTGCAAACGTTTTGATACTTCAGGAGAATTTCGTTACTGGATTCTTCTTTGTTTTAGGAAATTGTTCTGAAGTTTGTCCTTTGGAGGATGCATTTGTGGAAGGTTTTGTTTTGGCATGAAAAGTGGCTCAAATGCCACTGGAATAAATTCAAGACTTTCAAATTTGTCTCAGCTTAATATGTTTTTCCAGTTGCTGCAGAGTTCTTTATAACTTTTTTTTTTTTTGAATGGGTGAAAAATGACTTCTTGGGCTAATGTAGGTCATGGAAAATTGAAAGCCAAAGCCCCAAGATATAAATTTTCCATCTCTTGGGTTGGAGGAAAATCTCTTAGATTCGAGTAGATGGTATCAGTTTTCACATTAGTTTACTAATTTTTTTGCATGTGTGTTCTTCAGATTGAGGGATTTCATGACAGGCTGTGTAAGCCACAGGAGTTTTATATTCTGATGAATAAGCTGGCCTGCAGTAGTGGAATTGATGATGAAGATCTTGGCTAGCAAGAACGCCAGGGTCTGTTTTTACCACATCTAATTTAAGGAGGTTGCATTACAAGTGTGGCTTAGGATGTAGTTGGCCATTGCTCATACAGTCTGGCACAGATCAAGAATCTCTCTTTTTAGAGTAGAGACACTTGACTTGGTGCTAGAAAAGTTTGTCTAGTTATTTCAATTTTCATGGTCTTTCATTCATTTCTTAGGTCTATGTACAGACATGGAACACTCAGAATCTTAGTATGACCATCACACGAGATGAGTATCCATCCCACCCTATGGTGCTCCGGGGAATTAACCAGAGGGCTGCCTTTCCACAGTACCAGCCTGTGATCATGCTGGAGAAGGGCTATACCATCCATTGGAATGGGCCAGCACCGCGGACTACTTTTCTATACCTCGTAAACTTCAACAAGTATGTTTCTATTACTGTCATTTCAAACAGTTGAGCAAGTACTGACTTAGTGGAAGAAATGATACCATATTTCCTTTCTTGCAAGAATGCCTGTTTCATGTACTTTGTTCCTCTTGTGTGGAGGCTGTATGTTTTGTGTTGAAGGAGTAAAGAAGTTATGTATATAAATTGGGTCCTGTTATTTTGAAAACATTTCTTCCGTGGTCAAGGTGTTGTGTACATAAAGCTCTTCAACAGTATGTTTTAAGATAGGCTACTGAATGCTTTAATTCTCTGTAGCTGAAGTTGGAAGAAATTTTATATGGTTTTCCAAATTTTTCCAAATTTTCCTATAAAATTAAAGGATTTTTGAGGCCAAGTTTAGATTTGACAGAAGAAAGTGGGCTTGCTTGGTAACATCTGCTGTGGGCAAGAGGTGGGGGAGGGTAGGGGCATAAATACCCTGACTTAAAGCATTATTTTGTCCCTTCTTAGTTGTTTGTTTCAATGATATTAAATTCAGTCCAAGTTGATATTTTTACATTAATTTATTCAAGTGTGTCAGTTGATAAAAAGATGAATGAGCTCACACCGGATGTGTGTAAAAAATTCTTGAGTGAATAGATAAACCAACACTCTTTTTCCCTTTAGTGGGCAGAGAGTATGGCAACTAATTCTGCCTCAGGGAGTGGGGCCAGGCTGCAGTCAGTAGGTGATACTTTAACTAGTCAACCCTGTTACAAAAGCACAGAGTTGGGACAGGGCCTGCTCTACCTGGGGAGTGATGGGTTTGGTGAGATGAGAACATAGAGTGTCAGGAAAAGTGACAGACAGTGAAGTCAGATAGGAGAAAGGGGACCACAGTTGTCCTTCTGTGTCCTTGGGGGACTGGTTTCTTAGGAGCCCCCACCCATCCGTGGATACTAAAATCTGTGGATGCTCAAGGCACGTTATTGCCCTCCTAAACATTTTAAATCACTCCTGGATTATTTATAAAACCTAATGTGATGTAAATGCTCTGTAAATAATTATATTATTTAAGGAACAATAACAGGAAAATAGTCTGTTTTCACTACAACTACAATTTTTTAAATTTTGCAAGTATTTTTGAATTTTGTTCATTGGTTGAATCCTGTGAATGTGGACTCCGCAGATATGGAGGGTCAACTGGATTTTGAAAGGAAGGAATAAAGCCATCTAGATCTGGAAGACTTTTAACCCTGGGGTTCCATGAAGCTGCTCAGATATGTGCCTGGAAAATTGCCATGGCTTGTTCACCTGATTAGTCATAAAGCTCTGACTCATCAGAACGCTCTTCAAACACTCAGTTGAAGTAAACAGAGGAGGATAGAACTTATAGTTGAGCTATAAGTAGGTCACTTCCAAGAATGGGTGCTTATCCTTGTTCTGAATAGTGAGGCACGTGGCACGTGCTCACACCGAACCATTGCTTCTTCCTCAAGCACTTACTGCTGCTTCTCTCTGCCACACTGACTCTGCTGTCTCTCAAGTCAGAACTTCCCAGTGTCCATTCCTCACTGCCTTTCTCCTTTCCATCCCTGTTGGTTCGAGCTCTTTAATGTCACTCAGCTCTCTACTGCTTTCTACCCCCATGGATTAGGACTGTGTTCAGGTCATCATCATCTCTTGCTTGGAACCCTGAAGCAGCCTCGTCCTAGGTCTCCCTATGTCCAGTGCTTAGTTCACATTGTGTTCAGTGAGAGATTTTTTAAAAAAAAGTTTGTAAATTTAAGCTTATTTTAAAACTGATACATGAAAGCATAAGCATTGCACATAATTATGTGGTACCACGTGATGTTCTGATACATCTAGGCATTTTGTATTTAAGTCAGGGTACGCATATCTGTCTCCTCAAGCATTTATTATTTCTTTGTGGAGGAAATACTCAAACTTCTCTGGGGTGAGATTTCTTAAAGCCCAATCTGAGATTGTCAGTGCCATCCAGAGAAGTCAATGAAAGGAACAAATAAGAGTCTGGAGGATGGTGAAGAAATGCCAGAGTGATCAGTATTCCATAAAGGTATATGGAGCAGGATAATGCATTTGAACTGAGATGTTAGAATCAAATGATGTGGGACTGGGGATGTGACTCAGTGGTAGAGCCCTTGCCTAGCATATAGGAGAGCCTGAATTCAATCCCCAGAACCTGGGGTGGCGGGGATGCACAAGTCCTATATAAAGTACTGTGCAAGTTTTTCATTGAATACTAAGCAAGTAAAAACATTTTCAAGTGAAAAAAGGCTGAACCTAGAAGTTTCAAAAATCCACAGTTAGTCATATTTTTCTAGTCTAATTAGATAGAAGTTATAAAAATTACATGATGGGTAGGGGCAAGAGGAAGACATGGGTAATTTCTTTTTCCAAATTTAATATAATTAGAGAGCAGTCATAGATTTTGTCATAGTTTCACTTCCGAAAATAATACTTTAAAGAGTTATAAAGCCACTGGGCGCAGAAGTGCATGCCTGTAATCCCAGTGACTCAAGAGGCTGAGGCAGGGCGATTGCATGATTGAGACCAGCCTCAGCAATTTAGGGAGGTCCTCAGCAACTTAGTGAGACCCTGTCTCAAAAAGAAAAACATAAGGGATGGGGATGTGACTCAGTGGGGAAGCACAGCTGGGTTCAATCCCTAGTACGCCCCCTGTCTCCCCCACCAAAGAGTTCTGATGTCATACTCACTTATTTAACATAATAAACTACAGAAAAAAGCATTAAAGAAGAAAATTGAAAAAAGACTGTAATCTTAGTTAAAGGATGGCATGTAAACATTTCTGTTGTTCTCTTCTTTATCCATACTCAGGTTTTTCTGCATATATGAATGTGCAGAAATTTTCTTTAACTGCCCTGCCCCTTCCTGCATGAATATGTGGTTTTTCTTCCATCCCCTGCTTGTTTGCTAGTAATAATACCTCATACAACCTCTTCTCATTTACATTCTTTATCTGCATTTCTAATTATTCGTCAGTTGGATTGCAGGGTAAAACTTGTGTGACAATTTTAAGGTCTTACATAACACATTGAAAAAGTTCTTCAGAATGATGGCAAAAGTTCTGGAAATGAGCAGTGGCGATGGGTGGACAACCATGTGAATAGACCGAATGCCACTGAATGCTACAGCTAAAAGTGGTTAAAATGGTGAATAGTATAAAAGATGAAAAAAAAATGCTGAAAAGAGGAGATATTTTAGGTGATTTTTTTTAAAAAGGATAATTTAAAATCTAAGGACATTAAAAAATGCTATAGTAATTTAGTGATATACATCAAAAACCTTAAAAAAGGTTTTTGCCTGCCACTAGAAATTTCTTAATATTATTACAAAAGATAAAAATATATTTATGAACAGAAAAATTCTTTAGAATGATTTTACCATTGTACATGTCCATCAGGCTGTGCATCTTTCTGTCTCAGTTGACTTTATTATCCATTCGGAGAATCTGAGTATATTTTACTGTATGTTGATTCACATTCTCCCAAATCCTGTTGAAATCAGTCTCTCCCCCACCCCCCGTAGGATATATTAACCTGTAAATTTATTTTATTTTATTTTTTAAATTTTTTTTTTAGAACCAGGGATTGAATTCAGGGACACTTGGCCACTGAGCCACATCCCCAGCCCTATTTTGTATTTTATTTAGAGACAGGGTCTCACTGAGTTGCTTAGGGCCTTGCTAAGTTGCTGAGGCTGGCTTTGAACTCGCGATCCTCCTGACTCAGCCTCCCAACTATAAATTTATTGAAAAGAGAAATGTGGGTAACAGATAAAGACAGGTGATTTGTTAGTATGTCAGGGTTTGGGATTTTCATTGTTCGTGGCTCAACACACAGTGGAAATTTAAGAAGCAGAAAATCATGGTTAAAATTTGTGTACGCTATAATACTCAAAGGATTTTAACTCAAGTATGAATTAACTTTTTTTTTTAATTGTCTCTCCTTTAAAGGAATGACTGGATTCGAGTTGGCCTCTGCTATCCATCAAACACAAGTTTTCAAGTTACCTTTGGCTTTTTGCAACGGCAGAATGGTTCATTATCCAAAATTGAAGACTATGAGCCTGTGCATTCGCTGGAAGAACTGCAGAGGAAGCAGTCTGAGAGGAAATTCTATTTTGACTCCAGCACAGGGTAATTCAGTAGAACCAGGGAATGGGAATGAGTGCTATTTTTCTTTAATAGTGAAATTGCTAGTTCTTCATCGTGGCCCAGATTTGCTTGCGATGTGATAGTCGTTTAGGAAAGCAGCTGACGTGGGTGCTTCTCTGCACATCATTATTAGGGGTTTAGAGGAGAACTAGAATGACTGGTAATTATAGCTGGCAGCAAGACTTGAGTGAAGATGTTTTCCATTTACATATTAAGACAATTTAGGGAGAGATGTTATCTTTGACAATGAATAACCAGTATACCCAACTGAAAATGAAAATCCTTTTTTTCTTCAAGTCCGAAGATAGTTGTTTACATGTGATAGAGTTCATGTATCAGTGGAAGTGCATTTTTCTCCTGCTGCTGCCTTAAGGTTGTCTTTCAAGTTGACCTTGAGTTTTTGAAGGTCACTGTGTAACCATGGCATATTTGCTTTCACCTTTCTCTAGGCTGCATCTTTCCACTGTTTAATTCTAATCCTGTTCTCCTGGGGTCCTGTTGGCTTTGTCTGCTTTTGTCCAGTTACAGTCTCTCAGCCTGTGGGTTATGGTAGGCTTGACCTCCTGTCTTATTCCAGCAAGTGGCATGCTCTTTTAGTCTCCATTCTTAAGCTGACATTCCAGCCATATACCATTGTCTAGGAACTGTAAAGATGCTAATGTAAATAAGATGCATTTCTTTCACAAATTCACAGTCCATTGAAAGATGTGGGCATGCAAAGCAAGTAATTAGGGAAAGATTTAAAGGCTGTTTTTAAGTCTCTACTGGGATATTTAATGTGCCTTTGCAGATACTCAGCCTAGAGTAACCAGTGACATCCTGACAGGGTGACACTGGACTTCCTGAGGAACAATTAGGAGATGGAAAAAGAGATGGGCGAGGTTTTGCAGGCAGAAGGAACAATGTGCACAAATGCATGGACGCATGGAAGAATGTGGCATGGCATGTTTGGGGAAAGGCAAAAAGCTCAGTGGGGAGAAAGAAGGGTGGCAGGATTGATTCAGGGAGGAAAATTAGGTTCAGTTGTTGAGTATCTGGTTGACCTTTGAAAAAGATGCAACTCATTTTCTCTCCAGGGCTCGTGGTGGCTGGTATGATCAGCTTAAATTTTTTCTTAATAATCATCACTGATTTTCAATTTCTAATTAGACTCAAACCATCTACCTGCACTTTTATTCTATAGATGACAGAATGTCCACATTCCCAGTTGTTTTTCCACAAAAAATAAGTAGAACACCCAGATTTGCAAGGGCAGTCTGGTAACCACAAATTAATGATTACCTGTATAATAAGATGGGAATATTTTCTGTTCTAGGTATCTCAAGAATCCCTCAGCCTCTAAAGAAATATTTTGTTTTATTTCTCTTCGTTTTTACTATTTTAATTATATTCCAAAAGGCTCCATGCCCAATCAGGTCTCTGATAATCTTTAAATGTGTATTCTAAAATTATTGGATGTTGAGGCAATGACTAACTTTTTACTTCTTAATTGCAACTTTACATTTTTCAGTGACCTCATATTAAAATATGAATTCTTGTTAACTGTGATTATATGTGATTATCAATCATATTTTATCAAAGTACTTTAGAATCTTGACTTGCTTTGGTTTAGAAAGACTGGGTTTGCAGATAGATGTTGGACTGCTGCCTAGGAGTTAGATTTTTCCGACCATCTTGGCAGTAGGAGGATAATTTGGAATGGTTGGAACTGTTGATTTAGCCTGAGTTTTGCTCAGTTACAGACTGAAGGACCCCAGGCCCATGTGCTCTTGGAACACATCACAGGAATTGATTTGAGACTATCTTGACCATAGCCAAGCAGATTGTTGTTTTATGACTTCAATTTTGTTCCTTAAACCAAAATGATTTATGAACGAAAAGGAAAAAAAAAGAATAATAAACCACATCAATTTATGAATCCTAAGTTCAATACAAGTATACAGTTTTCCAAGGAATTTTTGAGCCAGGCCAAATTCCATCTTCTCAAATTACCTATTTAACTAATTTAAACCAGAAATCAACTTTGATATCTTCCAGAACGACTGAATCAAGGTATCAAAATATTTTCCAAAGCAGTACTGCATTTGACTTAAGACCCTACCAGGATAGGGAAGAAAGAGAAACAATTTTATTGGTTTTGCAATTTATTTTTCTTCTAAAGAAAAGTTACTTATTGGAGAAATCCCTTTGGCCATGAGTTGATGTGAGGAATTTTGTAAGTTTTTGAGAGGAAGTCTAACACCAAATGGGTTGCTTTTTGCTTTGTGCAGGTTACTATTTTTGTATCTCAAAGCCAAAAGCCATAGGGATGGCCACAGTTACTGTTCATCTCAGGGATGTGAAAGAGTCAAGATCCAGGCAGCAACAGACTCAAAAGACGTCAGTAATTGCATGGCCAAAGCATATCCACAGTATTATAGAAAGCCATCAGTGGTCAAACGCATGCCGTCCATGCTCACCGGACTCTGTCAAGGCTGTGGCACCCACCAGGTAAATAAGGAAGAAGAGTGGGCTGTAGCCTGGGAGCACAAATCAAAGGGTTTCTTTGTAATGGAGCACTTTTCTTTGAAACATCTGTGTTGCCAATTTATAAACACTTGATAGTGTCTCCTAAATTGGGGCCTATTCTAGAATGTCATCCTCATAAGAAGCAAAATAGTCCAAATTTATAACAAAAGTACCTTTCCCTGTGAGTCATCAATTTATTCTGATTAGCTATGGATTTTATGGTTTGAAATTAGAAGTTACTATACTGGCCATCATTTTTTCTTTCCCAGATTTATGATTCTGTTACAATGTTGCTACTTGGTTTATATATCAAAAAGTGATATAAAAATGCATTGTTTTATTGGCAGTGTGAAATTTCTCTCCAAAATGTGCAGCTTGTGTGAGAATTGTTTCCTTTTCTTAAGGTGGAAAGCCACTCTTTATTTTGAAGCATGTGCTGTATATTTCCTTGTAATTCAAAGTACAGACTGACTTTGGTTAGAAATAAAAACTGCTTCCTTTGATAGAGTCTTGATTAGAATATATCTTAATGGATCGTGGGTCAAAAATGGCAATGGAAATAAACCCAGTGTGCTTAAGTTGCACATATGAATGTTCCAAAGGAATCAGACCATTCCAAGTGAAAAAGAAATACAGTGAATACCGCCCTGATTCATTTTTAATCTTCACAAAACAAATAGGGGCCAAGGGAAGTCAGACTCCAAGTGTAGTCCCCCAACCACCAGCAGCAGCATCCCTGGGAACTTGTGAGAAGTGGGAATTCTTGGGACCCCCCGTCCTTCTGAGTCAGCAGCTCTGGGGCAGGGGTCTAGTAACCTGGACCTTAATAGCCTTGCAAGTGATTCTGATGCTATTCACATTTGACTTCCACTGAGGATGTTTTTTAGAGCAAGAATTGTCACAGAAATGCATCCTGCATACATATATGGAGAAAACTTCTAAATCTTTAACTTTCATTTTTAATCAACCTAATTAATTTGAGAATCAAAATCTTTCACTGCATAAGTTCATTGTTTATTTTTCTTTTTGTTCGATTTGGCCATTGGTGGCAGTGAAAGCAGGGAGAGAAAGATGGATTTATGCTGCCCAATAGGATAGGTAATAAGTATTTTTTAATGGCAATTCATATCACAATTTCAGTCTCCCATATTTTTGAGTTGCCTGTAATCTCCCATACTAGTAAAACCAAAAAAACCAACCAAACAAACAAAAAAACCCCATGTATATGAAAAGTTTATGTTTGTTGGGCATATGTATGTGTATATGGGCCCTTGGTTAGTCCATGTTTTTCTTTTCTTTTCTTTTTTTTTTTTTTTTGTGGTGCTTTGGATTGAACCCAGGGCCTTTCACATGCTAAGCACACTCTGTACCACTGAACTGTACCTCTAACCCCCCTGCAATATTTTGACTGTTAAAGTGACAGTTTGAGATAATCTCTGTGGGAGACTTATTTTTCCAGCCTCATTCTCTAGTTGGATTTGTTCAGAAAGTTCTTCATTGCTGAAGAAACTTTATTTAATTCTACTTTTGTCTGGTATTGGGGATGAACCCAGGGCCCCTTGCATGCCAGATAAGCTTTCTACCACTGAGCTGCATCTGCATGCTGCTGAAGAGACTTTATATAACTTATAATAAACATTATAATTTGTGACAATGATTAAGTCATCATTGGAAACATCCTAGGCTTTTTCTGTTAAGCGGTTTCATGCATAAATGTTTAGCATTCTTTATTCTTTGTTCCGGAAGCACTGATCATATTTTTTTTAATATCTTGATTAGTGACTTTGTTCAGTTGCATAATATTTGAAGTATTTGGGAACATTGCTTTTACTTGGAAGTTTGAGAGGGATTTTTATGTTGAATATCAAAACCAAGCATGTGTATTAGAAGTAAGAAAATTCACATGAACTTTTGACCCTAAACCTGAAATTCAAAGAAATGTCCAGCTTCGGAATGCTGCTTAGTATTCTGGTGATTCTTTGTTCTTACATTGAAGTTGTTGACGTTGGTTTATAAGGAAATACACTTTTAAGTGTTTAATTATGTGAGAGTTAAGTGTTTTTGAATGAGCAGAGAGCCTCGTGAGGCATGTTTGGAGGAGGGGAAGGGATGAGGAAAGAGAATCACAGAGGCAGAGAGGAAAGAAGGTGCAGAGCTTATGGGGAAGTGAGAGAGGGGCCCTGCCTCTTGAATGTGTTAGGATGGAGAGAAATGGGGGTTTGTACCTAAGACGTGGCTCTGTCATGAGGCACTCTGCAGGCATTCACAGAGAGGAACTGAGACCTGGTCGTGTACAAGGCCACTGGAAATTTTTAAACAGCGTGTAGCCCTTGGGGTAGATACTTCTTTCCTCAATTCTAGAATGACTGAGCCCCAATTCATGATAATACATCAGAAAAGAACCTTTTAAAAGATTTGTATCTGTTTTTGCCCAAAATGTTTGCAAAGATTCAAATTTAATGCACATTTATTTAGTCATTTATTGAAATGACTGAAGTTTTTGAGGGGATGGTGCTAGGAATTGAATCCAGAGCTTAACACATACTGAGCACATGTTCCACCACTGAGCTACACCTCCAGCCCCGAATTGATTTTGTTAATAAAATTTTACTTGTTGGAAACAGATTGTTCCAGAAAATGAAAAACATACACTTCTTGTATTAAGTGTATTAAAAAATGGAATTATAGGTTATGAAATATGTACAAAAAGCTCAGAAAAAGAAACACTCAATGGGCCAGGTGCGGTGGCGCACGCCTGTAATCCCAGCACTTGGGAGGCTGAGGCAGGAGGATTGCGAGTTCAAAGCCAGCCTCAGCAACTTAGCGAGACCTTAAGCAACTCAGTGAGACCCTGTCTCTAAATAAAATACAAAATAGGGCTGGGGATGTGGCTCAGTGGTTGAGTGCGCCTGGGTTCAATTCCCAGTACCAAAAAAAAAAAGAAAGAAAGAAACACTCAATGGAACTAATATAATTGAGTTTATTTTGAGGGAGCCTTTGGGAGGAGGATACAGTCACCTTAAATGTGGAACCTCTTCCTATCTAGGTGGTGTTTACCAGTGATCCTCACAAGAGCTACCTCCCTGTACAATTTCAGTCACCCAGCAAAGCCGAAACTCAGCGTGGAGACCCATCTGTTATTTCTGTAAGTGCTGCTTGCGTTGTCGTAGTGTGTTTGGGCTGCTGTAACAGAATAACCACAGCAGGGGCTTACGCACAGCAGAAACCTGTTTCTCACAGTTCTGGAGGCTGGGGAGCACACTGGTAGGTCAAGGCACTGGTGGATGTGGCCTCTGGGGAGGGCCTGTTTTCTGGTTCTCAAAGGGTGCCTTCTGTTGTTGTGTCCTCAGATGATGGAAGGGTTGGGTTCTCTCTTGAGCTTCTTTTCTAAGGACACTAGTCCCAATCCTGAGGGCTCCACCCTCATGTCGTGATCACTTTCTGAAGGCCCCACTCCCTATCACCATCACTTCAGGAATTAGGAATACAACAAAAGTCTTGCAGGGACACAGACATTCTGACCATAGCAGGTATGTTCTCTGTGTTGGCTTCTTGCTTTTATCCTTCATCCTGATGACATATGTTATCTCCAACAATAGTCACTGGTTTTAATTCCATTTTGATTATTGGAGGCAAACAGCACAGTGACACATAAAAACCTCCTAAACATTTGTAATGTATTTTGAAATACATTATTATTAAAATTCTTTTTTTCTGTGTGGATTGTTTACTGATGACTTTTAAGCTAATGTTAACACTTGTTCACATTACCTTTCACCCACTGTTACAGGTGACTCATTTTATTTCTATATGAGGAAAGGCATCTTTGATTAGAAAATAATGGCTGTAGGAAATCATTACGTAGAATACTGTTTTACCTTGATTTTCAACTTAAAATGAGCTCTCAAGTTGTTTAAGATATGGAAAACGGGCTGGGGCTGAGGCTCAGTGGTAGAGCGCTTGCCTAGTGTGTGTGAAGCATTGGGTGTGATCCTCAGCATCACCTAAAAATAAGTAAAATCAAGGCATTGTATCCATCTACAATTGAGAATAAAAAGAATGGGAAATGAAGGTTTTAAAATTTCTTTGGCTTTTTAAGATTGCCTGTATCAGTTTTTTAGGTGAGAAAAGTGAAAAGACAAATAGCTATCTTTTCTAAGTGATTTAATGGAAGTAGAGATGTGAGTCTCAGTGTCAACTCTAGAATTTGAGCTTAGAGTCAAGTTAGTCACTGGAATTAGGCCTTGGCTTGTGACCTTTCCAAAACCAGGCTGACCTAGGAGCCACCACATAAAAAGTTCTTTAGGTAACAGGTGTCTAGCCAGCCAGGGCCTGCACCTTGTCTTACATGATCTCTTTAGAAGCTCATTTTTTCCCCCCAGTGTGGACAACATGATCACAAATCCATTTATATGTGGACAAAGTTAAATTTTACTTTTTTTCTTTCCCAGTTTGTTTTTATTGTAATAAGATACACATAACATAAATGTTACCCCATTTTTAGGTGTTGAGTTCAGTGGCATGAAGTACATTGTGCAAACACCACCACCGTCTAATTCCAGAATTTAAATTTTACTTAACAGCTTTGAATTAAAGAGATTCCTGTTTAAATGTAGCTCAAAGATTCTTAAAGACTATTTACATCTGTTCCCCTGTGTTATTAGTCCTTCATTTTGTGCAATGCTGAAGATGTAATTTTATGAGCATGGAATTTGTTAGCTCAGCCTCTTGATGCATTCAGCTGCAAAAGAATCTGATCCCAGCCTACTGATTACATCTGGTGGGGGTTGCATAAGGGAGGAGAGTGGGTGCTAAGGCCTGCTGTTATAATAGCTCTAATATAATAATAGAAAATTGAAGAAGAAGTTGTTTTGCCTCCCACCCAAACAACAACAATAACAACAAACATTCAGGCAGGTTATGCCCAAGGTCTGAAGACTTTGTTTGATTCCACTACTGCACATTGGGTGCCTGGAACCCTGGAAAAGTCAAGGGACACTGTCTATCTCCAGTGGTTTTCAGATGCATAACATAAGGATTCTTTCCTCGGACTTGTCATTGATTGGTTTTTATGGAAAGTTTTATTTATTTTACTTTTTATTTTTATTTTTATTTATTTATTTTTTTGGCACTGGGGATTGAACCCAGGGGCACTCGGCCACTGAGCCACCCTATTTTGTATTTTGTTTAGAGACAGGGTCTCACTGAGTTGCTTAGGGCCTCGCTAAGTTGCTGAGGCTCGCTTTGAACTCTCAATCCTCCTGCCTCATCTCCCAAGTGCGGGGATTATAGGCGTGTGCCACTGTGCCTGGCTTGGAAAGTTTTATTTTAACTGACAGGTTTTGGGGGATGTTTTTTCACAAGGACAATTTGAGTGTGTTGAGGATCTTAGATATTTTTTCTCAAATGTGCTTCAGGTTTTTTTTTTTTTTGTAGCAGGGATTGAAACTAGGGGTACTTAAACACTGAGCCACATCCCCAGCTCTTTTTTATTTGAAACAGGGCCTTGCTAAGTTGCTAAGGCTGGCTTTGAACTTGCAATCCTCCTTTCTCAGCCTCCCAAGCCACTGGGATTACAGGCATGTGCCATCACATCCAGCTGTACTTTAATTTTAAACATTCAAATTTTTTAAAAATAAGGGAAACACTTCTAGTCTGTGCATATATAAAATTTTAGAATTTCCAGAACTCTTCACTAGATTAGAGCAATTGAAACATAGCTAACAAGACTATTTTGAATTTTGGTAACATCAGTAGTGATTAGAAATAAAATTTAAATATAATTTTCCCAAGCCAGGACAGGGGAAATGGTGAGAGTGTTTCTCCTTGGTTAGCTCACTTCAGTTCAGTTTATGATTTTCCAAAGAGAAACATTGCCTGTGAATTAGTGTTTAGTCAGCTTTGTTTTGTTTTTCCTTTTTGGCTGAGAACTTAATGATATTTGGATGTGTCCAGAGTGTGCCTCTTTTTTTTAGGTACTGGGGATTGAACTCAGGGGCACTCAACCACTGAACCTCATCCCCAGCCCTATTTTGTATTTTATTTAGAGACAGGATTCACTGTGTTGCTTAGGGCCTTGCCATTGCTGAGGCTGGCTTTGAATTTGAGATCCTCCTGCCTCAGCCTCCTGAGCCCCTGGGATTATAGACGTGTACCACTGGACCCAGCTAGAGTGTGCCTCTTTCTTGAAAAGATCATAAACCATTAATTTAAATAGGATGATTATGAAAACTCAGCTCGCAGTCAATGTAAAATAAAATGTAGCATGAAACTCAGTAAAAGCACCATTTTACTCTTTTGATGTCAGAAGAGGGCTGTATTTGGAGCAAAAGGAAATAGAGCAGTTGGATTTGAATGATATTTCAAACTCTGTGAGTCAGATCAGAATCTGTGTATGGGTGTAGCACAGAGGCTAGCCCCTGGTCACGGACTGCAGAGCTCTGGCCCCGGTGACAGTGCTTGTGTGTGTGGATGAAGGCTCAAGCACTGCAGAAGGGTCACCCATCTCAGCTTGCTAGGGCTCAGAGTATCTTATTCTGTCAGTGAAGATCAAAGCAGAGTCTAGAGGGACACAGGCACAGTTTCAGACATTGGATGGAAAGAAGAAGTGAAACATATAACTCGAATCCTTGAAATACTGTCTGAATCATGGGTTAGAGGGGGCTGGAAAGGTTTGCCATCCCAGGGATCTTCCTGCAACAGCAATGACAGCAGAAGTTTTGTATCTTCAGGTCAATGGCACCGACTTTCCCTTCCGAAGTGCAGGCGTCCTCCTCCTCCTTGTGGATGCATGCAGTGTTCCCTTCCGGTTGACAGAAAAGAAGGTTTTCCCTCTTACTGATATCAGTCGCTTGGAAGAGTATTTGAAAACAAGTATCCCTCCAAGGTAGGTCTGGCTCTCTCTCTACCAGGGATAAGCCACCTTGAGGATGTGGAGTCCTCTATACAGGTAATGCTTGGTTACCTCTCAGCTTTGGTTTGTCTACCTGGTCTTTAACTCTGTGGGCATTCAGGACTCTGTCAAAGGTATTCATTCCTTTTCACCTTAGAGTGATGCCTGTGTGGTCCAAGGTGCTTATCATTGGCAAACTGTTACTTATCCATGACAGATCTTAAATGTTTGAAGATTATTGCAAATGATAGGAAGGCTCTTAGAAAAGTTCATTGGGTGGAACACGACTGCACCACTTTTTAGTACTGAATTGACCTATGTTGTACCCACTCCCTCGGTAGGCTTATCACCATTTTGAAGTAATTTTCCAGGTAGTTTTACCATTGTCCCACTGATGGACCCTTGGACAGCACTGTACTATGTGATTTAGGAAGTCATCACCTAGTCATTTGGAAATGCCTGGAAAAGGGTAAATTGATTTTCCTGGTTGAGTGTCTGGTCTGGTTTTTTTTTTTTTTTTTTTTTCTTTGTTGACTTCTGAAGAAAGATGCACAGGAGAGAAGTCAATCTTTTCTGGGTTGGTCAGATCCTGCTTGGGGGCAAGGATATGAATTTAGGGTCTTCTCTGCCCCTTAGTGTTGCTGCAGATGCTAAAAGTGTAGCCATTCAGGGAAGAGTATAAGCTTCCCTGGGAGTGAAGGCCTGTTTAGCTTTCAAATCATTTTCAGTTGATCTTATTACACAGATTTTTACATAGATCACAGCACCAGGTTCCACAAACTAACTGGATTATTTTGGTGTAGTATTCCATGTGTATATATAGAGTCCCTCAGTATCCATAGGTGATTGGTTTCAGTACCCCCAGAAAATACCAAGATCTGAAGATGCTCAAACATCTCATATAAAAATGGTGTCATATTTGCATACAACCTATGTACGTCTTCCTGTATATTTTAGATCATCTCTAGATTGTGTGTAATACTGAATAGCATATAAATGCTATATAAATAATTATTATACTGTATCGTTTAGGGAACAATGACAAAGAAAAAAGTCTTCACATGCAATACAGATGCAGTTTTGTTCCCAAATATTTTTAATCTGTGATGGGTTGAATTCATATATTCAGAACCTTTAGATATGGAGGGCTGGCTATAGTTCTGTCATATGATTCAAGATAATTATTGGAGGTCACAGTATTCTTTAAGGATTTCAAGGTTTTTCATAATGATGAAAACCCATGCACCCATTTCCCCTAAAACCGTCTAGAATATAAATTTCACCACAAATATTTAGGACAACACAGTAGTCCTGCAAGTTAACCTATTGATTTGAGTTAAAACCAACTCATTAAAAAAGTACTTTCTAGAAAGGGGAGCTAAGCAAGGCTTTTGAGAGATCAGTAATAGCGATTCTTGCAAGAATCTGGCTGCTGGTTATACAACTGGGTTAAGTTTGCAAAAACTTATATCTGTTGGCCACTTAGGAATGTGATCCTGTATGTATGTTACATTTTAACCAAGTGTTGAGAAGTTATAGGGCAACTGGCAGTGATTTCTAGGGAGACCGAAGGCTCACTCTTGTGTGTGTGTGTGTGTGTGTGTGTGTGTGTGTATGTGTATGTATGCGGAGGGGCACACGGTGGCAGGCTGATCTGTTAATAATCTCACAGCAGAGTCCTGAGTGATTCTGACCTATAAACAGAAGTCAGCTTTTCAGGGTTGCTGGGGACAGTCCTCTGTGCTGATTCTGAATTGAGGTTCCATTGCTTTAAGGACCAAGGTAAAGAGCTCACACCAGTACATATCTTAAGAATCTTAGTCTTAAAAGTCAAGGCCCACATTAAGAAAATTAATACATCACTAAAGTATAGACCGCAAAAGTAGAATTAAAGGAGAGATTCGCCTTTTCTGGGTGGAAAGTTAATGTTTTAAAGATATCACTCTACTTAAGTTAAAATATAAATTTAGCACATTTCCATTAAGGAAGTAAATAGGTTACGTTTTTATTGTACTTGTTATTTGATATGGAAGTTCACCTGAAAGATAAATATGGAAGAGTAAACTCTTTCTTGTTTGTATTTATTAGTGCAGTAAAGTTATACATAATAGTTGGGTTCATTTTGATATATTCATAAGTATGTATAACATAGTTTTCTCCATTTCAATCCCTAGTACTTCCTCTTTCCCTGTCCTCCTTCCTTCCCTGATCCTCTTTCTCTCCTCCATTGATTTTTCTTCCATTTATTTATTTTTTAATTGGTGCATTATAGTTATATATATATAATTGAAATGAATTGGGTTATATTCATACATGCACATAGCTTAATTTGGTCAGCTTCATTCCTCAGTTCTTCCTCTTTCCCTCCCTTCTCCCTCCTTGTTGGTTCCCCTCTTCTAGTTTACTGATCTCTTCTATTTTCATAAGATCTCCTTTTTTCATTCCTTTTTTATTTCTAGCTTCTGCATATGAGAGAAAACATTTAAACTTTGTCTGAGTCTGGCTTATTTCACTTAGCACGACGTTCTCCATTTCCATCCATTTACTAGCAAATACTATAATTTCATTCTTTTTGTCTGAGTAGAACTCCATTGTGTATATTTGCCACATTTTCTTTATTCATTTGTCTGTTTACTGACACCTACACTCGTTTTATAACTTGACTGTTGTAGGTTGTGGTGCTATCAACAGTGGTATGCATGTCTCTCTATAATATGCTGATTCTAATTCTTTTGGATAAAAACCAAGGAGTGGGATAGCTGGGTCATATGGTAATAACTGTTCTTTGTCTTTTCAGAAATCTCCATACTGTTTTCCAGTGTGGTTGTACTAATTTTCAGTCCCACCAGTAATGTTTAAGTAGTAGTAAACTGTTTAAACAAAA
This sequence comes from Glaucomys volans, assembly GCA_020662805.1. Taxonomy (NCBI): domain Eukaryota; kingdom Metazoa; phylum Chordata; class Mammalia; order Rodentia; family Sciuridae; genus Glaucomys; species Glaucomys volans. The sequence continues at coordinate 860,513 of JAJEJO010001189.1, forward strand.
TGATAATACAAGGGACTTATTAATATCAAACACTGAAATCTTGAAACTGTAGTAACTAAATCAGGACAAAGAATCCACAAACAAGTCTGAGTACCAAGTTGATTTACTACATGATAGAGATGGCCAGGTTTAAAAGATGTAAACTTTTTTCAAACCATGTTTTATTTTTATTCATTTATTCATTTATTTATTTTTTTGTAGTCCTGAGGCTTGAACCCAGGGTTTTGAGCCTCTTAGGCAAGCACCTTTCCATCGAGCTACACCTTCAGCTCTTATTTTTACTTTTTACAACTGTGTTTATGATGCGACCGCAGACAAATATAGAATCGTAGGTAAAACAAAAGCCATACTCCCATGAACAACAAATTATTCCTCAAAAGAGCCGGGTCCCAGCTCCCCTCTGGGTCAACTTACATCAGTGACTTTTGCTTTCTCTACTTTGGAGTTTTCCTGTTTGTAGCAAAGTGAGAAGTTTCATCTGGAGCTAGGAAACTGGAACTTGTATCAGCAAGGATAAAAAAGCATCTGAGCTGTTTTTTGATTTTTGCTTTTATCTAGTATTTCTGTACTGTACTCAGTTCAAAAAGCTACTCAGTAAATACCTGTTGGATGATGGAGATTGGTTCTGATATTCTCACTTTCACATACAGGTCTCTTGTTCTGTTGAGCACCAGAGGAGAAATAAAGAAGTTGAATATTTCAGATTCATTAGTACCTCTGGGATTAGCCAAACCAGCTCACCTTTATAACAAAGGTTTGTGTTTGTATTATTCTGTCAAGTTCTTATGAGGCCATCAGCATATGCATTTTTACAGTGGAATGAACTTGTTGGGCTGGTATGGTATGGGCATCATTAAGATAATGTCTACATAAGGGGACAGTGTTAGAGGAAGTATGTTGGGATATGGTTCGTTTATTTGGGTGGTAAGAACTCATGAGTTCATTGGCTGATGTAAGGAGGTGTGGAGTACATATATCTCTGTTTTGCTCAGCCCTGACTCACCTCTTGCCTTATCTTTGCTGGAACTAGTAAGTATACAAATTGAACTTTTTAAAAATTTTTTAAATTTTTTTTTTATTTTTTAGGGAGCACCATATTTTTGGGATTCAGTGGAAATTTTAAACCCTCATGGACTAAGCTATTTACCAGTCCTGCTGGACAGGGCCTTGGGATGCTTGAAGAATTCATACCTTTGCAGCTAGATGATTATGGATGTCCCAGGACTGGAAGCACCCGCAGAAGAGACCTGGAGTTGTTAAAACAAGCTTCAAAAGCGCTTTAGAGACTGACTGTAACTTAAGTGCTGGGGAAAAAAAAAATGTGAACTAACTTATTTAATTTATGGCATTTAAAAGTGACACTGTTAACCCAACGGAACCATTTTCTTGTTTGATACTAAAAGGGGAGAAAGAAAAGAGTTTTAAAGGGATTGCTTGAATACCAGCTCTCGCACCTTCTAATTGTACAAAATGTTAAAGGATTTATTTGTCTTTGTAAGGCTGGTGTATTCAGAGAGCAGTTCTCTTGTTCCTCACCTTGCGCCCTACAATTTGGTGATGACCATAAGCAGTGTTTTACTTTTTGTAGAATGGTTGTGGCAAGGTGGGGTGGGGGCTTCTAAGAGTCAGCCTGAGCTCTTTAGAGGACCAGCTGCTGTAGCACCTTGGATACTTGAAGTCTAATGCTCAGTTGTATCATAAAGCAGTGGATTTGGGTGTCTGGCATGTTCAGTGATGCCTGGGGCCCTATTTCTGGGCAGCCTTTGAGAATTTTATATGATGCTGATTGACAGAATTTTACATGACAACTCAGGCCCAGCTCATGCCCTTTTTGCCTGGACATGTGCTATTTTTATTCATTTGTATATTGATTACTTCTAAGGGTTCAATTTTCAAACAGGAAGTATATTGGGACAAAAGGGCTTTGGGGGATGAGAAATACCTTTAATCTGTGACCATTGGGCAAAAGTTTGACCTGCACCAGGGTCTGAGGTTGTTGGGACCAGTTTTTGCAGCTTTAATCCTTAGCCTGTCTTGACTGTGTGTTTGATTAAAACGCAGAGCTGAGCTGCATATTTACTTTTTTTTTTTTTTTAAAGAAGCAGGCTGTTTTCCTGAACTATAAACTTTATGTCATTTTTAACTTGCACAAAGGAAGTCTGTTCTTGGTGTTGCTCTTGCACCTAAGTTTTTTGTTATTGTTTTAGTGTGGATTTTTCAGAAGCTTCTCTGCTCACCATCCTGCCAGGAAAATCCCAGAAAGCTTAATGATACTTCAAAATGATGATACCCAGGGGAAGAGAGGAGGAGCCTTTTTAAGGGTCAGAATCAATGGAGGGAATATTGAAAAATTAGCCTCTTCATAGCCTTAAAGGAATGAGTCATGCTTAATTAAATGGTCAAGGAATTAAAAAGGACATCATGGCACCCAGTTTCCCTTTTCACTGGGATCATGTGTCGCCTGCCAGTGAGAGTTGTGTGTGGCAAAAGGATATTGGCTCCACAGCCCAAATGTTGCCCATCAAGAGGAAAGACACTTTAAAATGCCTTTATGTTTTTATAAACCCACAATGCACAAGTCTGGTAGAGGGATGGCCAAGTGTGTTCAGGCAGACATTGGCAATGAGCATGGGCAAATTCACTTTCCCCTACCAAGGGCCAAGGCTGGTGGCCTGTACTTTTGTGTCCAGGAGACACTACAGAGCAGCTCTGTGACTTTGTTACTTTACAGAATATGCTACCTCAAAGTGCTACCGATAAACCATTCTAACTGTAAGTGCTCGTGCTAAGGGCACATGTCTTAATCAAAGTTTGGTTATGTGTTTTTTGGGTGTGGGTTGTTGTTGTTGTTGTTTTTTCACTTGTATAGTGATGAATGAGATCTTACCTATTAAGTATATTATTGGATCATGGTTCCTGAAAGTGATTAAAGTTTGTGTGTACGTGTGTGTTATATGACTTAAATGTCTATGATGTGTGTTTTTTAGAGTTTGATTCTTTAAACATTTGGGGAGGATATGTTAAGTTTCAAGGCACTCAGTTTTTCTGATTTATATACTAATAATCAGGGTCTAAGTTAAATAAATAAAAATAATGCATGCGTGTATTTTATATATGTGTGTATGTGAATCTCTGTAATTTTTTAAATTCCAGGTTCCACCAGCAAAGAAATTAGTGGCAGCAATAAGGAAGGTAAATCCAGTGAGTGGATTATTGTAGGGCTGAGCATTAGCAGGGTGGAACCATATTCTCCATGTTCTCCAACCCTGGCTGCATATTGGAATCACCCTGGGGAGCTTTAAAAAATAGGGAGGCCTGGACCCCACCCACTTCACCCCCATGGGTGCAGCCTGGGCATTGGAATTTTTTTATAGCTCCCTGAGTGATTCTAATATGTAGCCAACTTTCAGAACCACTGCACTAATATAATAATAGCCCCACTGTTGAGCTTCAGTCTGTAATTTATTTTGTGATCAAAACACAATTGCATTTGTCTGTTATTTTTATTTGTTTCCTGTATTGCTCACAGGACTTCCAACCCTAAAGAAAGCACTTCACTTGTTGCCTTTCTCTTTTTTTTTTAATAGAACTTTTTAACAGTTTTCAGTCATTAACCCTCTCCAATTGTTAAACTGGACTTGCAAGTTGATATACACATTTCAGGCATTTGGGAGCTCGCAGTCTGTTCTGTTTCTACTGAGATATTGTATTCCAAGGTGATTTATAGGTTTGTCAGCGTTTTCCATCAGGTGAGACAAGTGGCTGAGTGCCAGAAATGTGACTACTACAAATCAGCGGGCTGATGGGAAACCCAGGGGCCCTTGTACTACCCAGGGACTGGTGTTTTACATCTTTGCTGTGTGGGTCCTGCCTCTCCACCTGAGCCAGGACACCATATGTTATCACCAGAAGCTGGAAGAGAGAGCTTGTGAGAAAATGAAAGGCAAATCCCCCTCCACCCCGAATGGAAAATGACTCCAAAGCAGGCGCTAAACTGATGTGTAGACTCGGAGGTTGGGGTTCATGACTCCTCTGTCTCTAACTTCCTCACAGGTCCTCATGCCATGGAGTTACTTTGCTTTGAGGGGAGCCAAGCAATGAGGAGAGGGAAGGAGGCTTCTGTGCCTCAGATAACTAGGTTTTCCTTCCCTAAGGGATGAAGTAGTGTTTGGACCAGTCTGGTTGAAAGGCATTTCAAAAGGAAGGAATGCGCTTGGTTATTCCCAGTGTGTTTTTCTGTTGTTCCTAGTGGGTGAGTATACCCCAAGACGATGCTTGTTGATTTTGTGTGGCAGAATTGGAGTTTATCTTCTAGATTTCTTGTTTAGTTTTTAGATATTTGTTAAACCATGCCTAATAACCTGATAAATTCTCTTAGAGATAAAAACCTTTAATAGGATGACAGATTTGTATCATTACCGTTTGTTGGACTTGGTAATGACCTAATCTGCTAGAAATGGGAGCAGGCTTGGAGGTGGAGCTAATTTTCAACAAAAGATGGCGGGGCCACTGGGGTGTGGGGTGGTGCAAAAAATGAAGGAAAGCCATTCCCAGTTCCTCATTCACAGATGATAACATGTTTCCCATGATTTGCTGGGCCATTTAAGTCATTTGGAAGAGAGAAGTTTTTTTTACTCTTACTTAACTTCAGTATGAGAAAGAAACCTATAAAAATAATGCTTCATTAGGTCCTTGTGTTGTGGATAAAGGCTGGCACATGTTTTGTTCTTAGGTGAGAAAATCAAAGCATGATTGAACTGTGATTTCTAAATGAGAAGCTCTGCCCCACAGGATGTCCCAAAACATCAGCCTATACCAACCAAGCTGTGAAAATGTTCTATTCCAAAATAAAACACGATGGGTCAGAACACATTTTCCCAGATGCATTTTCTGTAATTTTCTTTCTATGGACAAAATGATGAGCCTAAATATGAAAAGTAATTAAAATTCATCCTCAGGAAAGCTTAGATATGATGATCACAATTGGTTAATTAGAGTTGGCAAACTGGCCTGTAAGCTCCCTGCCTACACTTTTGAACTGAGAATGGGGTTTTTGTTTTTGTTTTTAATTTGTCACATTTGTATATATGAGACACACTGCAGGGTTGTAATTCATGAATGCATTGGGTAATTATCAATTCAGGGTAATTAGCATACCCACCATCTTGTTACCATTTCTTTATGGTGAGTACAGATTCCTCTCCTGAGGAGTTTTTTTTTTTTCTTTGTAAATAGTGGGGATTGAACCCAGGGATTCTCTACCACTGAAAGTTTACCCCTAGCCCCTTAAATTTTTTTTTTCTTTTTCCATTTTGAGACAGGGTTCCACTAAGTTGCCAAGGCTGGCCTTGCACTTGTGATCCTCCTGCCTCAGCCTCCCAAGTAGCTGGGATTATAGGGGCATCGCCTTGCCTGGCTCTTCTGATTATTCTGAGATGTATAATGCATTACTGCTAATTGTTTGATATTCTGTGGCACTATGAGGAGCTAAGAATTGTTTATATATTTTTAAATATAACAAGTTGGGAAAAGTCAAGGAAGAGTTACATTTTATGATGTGAAAATTCTGTGAAATTTAAATTTCAGTGTCCATGTAAGTAAGGTCCTGTTGGAAGGAACCCAGACAAGCTCATTCATTTCTATATTGACATTGGTATTTCATGTGGCCATGGCTGAAATGAGTAGTTGCAGAAGACTGTGGCCCATAAAGTTGAAAGTATTGCTGGCCCTTGATCTCAGTGAAGCATTTCCTGGTGTTCACTGTCCTGTTCTTGGAACTGCCTACATTTTGAGAATTTTAAAAAGAGCCAGTTAAGGAAAAAAACTCTTAACAGGATCACATGAAGTGCTTGATGAAAATGCAGAACCCCAAACTCAAGCTTTGCCTTAGAATTGCCATCCCCAGGGTTCAGAGCAGGGAATGAAATTCCATAACAGGCTCTGTAGGGGTTTCTTATCAATGCTGAAGTTTGAAAACCCCATTGCATGTAGTGAGCTCTTTCCCCTCAGTAGGGAACACCTCTGAACAAATTTCAAGTGTTTCTTCTTTAACCTTGTCCGTGCCATATACATTGTCTTCCCCAGAATTTTTTTTGAGTAGTTCAGGGTAGACATGTTACACAGCAGGGGTATGGCTGTTACCTAGGCAAAGGTTTGTGAAGGCTATGATTAGGTCCTCCCTCCGTGATGTCTGACGTTCTCACTATTAAAATTATTCCTTTGGCTACTGTTATTTCCACTCTGAAATCCCAACCATCCTTGTTTTCTGCAGTTCATTATTTTAAGTTTAAAGGAGGATGTACATTTGGTAGAAATGAGGCTGCACCAGGATAAAAACAGGTTTCTTCACTTTTGGATGACACTATAATCCTAGTTATTTAATGTTTATCAGAGCTCTCATTGAGAAGTGCAGATATACTTTTTCAAAGTAGAGTGAAGCCAGGCATGGTGGCTCACACCTGAAATCCCAGTGGCTCAGGAGGCTGGAGCAGGAGGATTGTGAGTTCAAAGACAGCCAGCCTCAACAAAAGTGAGGCGCTAAGCAGCGGAGACCCTGTCTCTAAATAACATACAAAATAGGACCGGGGATGTGGCTGAGTGGTCTAGGGCCCGTAAGTTCAATCCCCAGTACCGTGCCCCACCCCTGAAAGTAGAATGAATAATTTCATACAACCTTGCTTTGTAAGCAGAAGACTCTGTGTGTGTGTGTGTGGTCCTGTGGACTGAAACCATGGACACCATCACTGAGCAACCAGTGGTTGCTTCCTCAAAAATGTACATGGGGTCTGCCTTCTTGAGGAAAATCACTCTTAGTGAGCAGTTAATGGATTGGAGACAGCCTGACAGCTATTTACTATAGGCGTGGGGGATGTTTTGGTAACCAACAGGTTTGAGGCTTGCTAAGGGCACTATATTAGCAGTGTTACCTAGACCAGTTTCCTACTCCTGATCCTCAGCTTTCTCATCTATACAATGGGACTACTAATACTTCTGTGAAATTATAGAGGGTATTAAATGAGCACAGCCATGGCTCACAAACACAGCCAGTGATCAGAAACACCTGATGGTTTCCAAAAATCGCAATTCCAGATACTTCTGAATTTTCATTTGGCAGTTTTACAATGGTTAAAATTAGGAAAGCTATACTTTCCCCACATAATCTCAGATTTAGAAACCAGTGAGAATACTCTGTGCAAAACCTCTGCCCTGGTTTTAACACACTTGGAGTGCTCAGTTATTTGTATCTGGAGAACAGGACCCTGAGCCAGACGATCCATTAGTGAATTGGTTTGAGCATCCTCAAGAGGTTTGTGTTTGTGACCACGGTTGTGCTACAGCATAACTCAGCACACTAGCTGTTATGGACCAGAGTCATGAAACGTGGGCAGTGGGGACCGGGTCGCAGGTTCTGCTATGAAACCATGGCTACACTCTGTTCTGTAGCTGGGATGTGCAATTTTCTACTCTCCATTTTTGTGAGGGGAAATTTCAGTTCAGCTAATATTGGTCTCTTCCAATCCCTTTTTAACCATAAACTACCAAGAAATGAAAACAAGTCCTTTCTATCTCTCCATTTTCATCCAGCTACAATCTTGTTCTCCCTTCCCAGGCGGAGTGTTGAAAATACTGACATGAAGAGAAATAGTTCAAAACTCAGGTAATGTCATGAGCTAAACTGAGAGGACTTGAAGACTGAGTGCCTTTGCCAACAAGCCTGCCCAGGCTTCTGCACCCCATTTTCCCTAGTCACACACCTATACATTTTGCCGAAACTCACTCCCCATCATCCTACCTTAGCTCACAAGTTCTCTGTTCAGCACTCAGGATTTTCAGTCCTTGCTAAACTAATTTAAAAGCAGGTTTCAGGGCTGGGGATGCAGCTCAGTGGTAAAACATGCCTAGCATGGACAAGGCCCTGGGTACCTCAAAAAATTAGGTTTCGTGTCTTAAATTCCCTCTTGAGCAGTTATGCCATTTTTACAAAAATATTTTTATTAGTTGTTGATGAACCTTTATTTATTTATTTGTATGTGGTGCTGAGAATCAAACCCAGTGCCTCACACATGCTAGGCAAGCACTCTACCACTGAGCCACAACCCCAGCCCAATTATGTCATTTTGATATCTGCTCATAATATTAAAATGCTGAAAGTAAGGTGTACCTGGAATTTTTGAGTATTATTCTGATTGGCTTGATTTTTAAACCAATTTTGCCCTCTGTCTTACGGACCTCCATATGAGAATGATGCCATCTATGTGTAGAGAAAGTCACAAATCTGGAAAATCCACAGACAAGTCAGTCACTGAAAAATGGAGTCAATGCCGTCTGAAGGACCTGAGTACTTGTGTTTGAATGAGGTCCTTGTTCACCTTCAGGAAGGTCGTGGCTAACACTGTGATTTTCATCCTGCTTTAAGTAACGTTCTCAGAACACAGGACTAGAAGAGTGAGACTACATGGCTCAGAAACATAATCCATTCAAATTCCAGCCCAGATCCTTGGCCACAAGAAAGCATATTTATCCTAACATCTTCCTGGAAGCTGTGCTCATCGAGCACTGGAAAATCCCCTTTGTTTATCCTGCCTTGCATTTTTATAAATCACCTTATTTCAATAGCTGAAAGGAAGGGATTTGGTAATTACAGCTTTCCTTTGTCGCAGCTCTATATTGAAAACATGTGCCAGCAAGGTTAAGTAAGGATCCAAGTAGATAGATGATTCATAAACAGAATTAGGAATAGTAAGGACTCTAGAGGTTTCCTGGGTAGTTTTATCCACAAGAAGAGGGTCAGTAAGGAACCAGTGAGAATACCCTCACATAATTTTTATTTTTCAGGAGGGAATGATTTTTGTATTAACGATGTATAATTTCTGGGTCTTATTTCAAATTCCTTGAAATGAGTTAATTTGGTTTCAATATAATTTTTAAGTATAATTTTACAAATAATTTTTGATGTCAAAGTCGATTGACACATAATTATTGTTTTTGTTGGATAGTCACCTAAATTATCGATTTAGTACACGTATTATGCCCTGCTTACTTGATTGCAGTAATACAAGGATCCTTTATTTTTATTTCATCCTTAACTTTATCTACTTACAAAGACAAATTATTAATATGAAGCATAAAGCTAATGAGTCAGATTTAAATGACAGTAATGTTGGAAGGAAAGAATAACCAGAAAAGAATGGCTCTCCCCTAATTTTTTGGCACTTTTCCTATTAACTATTTTTAACTCTTAATAAGTCAGAGCTGGTAGATTATTTCTTAAATTTCTGGGTTTGCTTAGTGTGATAGCCTACTTTTAAAAATCAAATTCTGACCCCCATATAACTTTATATGTGTATTGTTCTCATATGTCTGAGAATTTATTTGTTGTACCAATATAATTAGCTTGTTGAGTGCTACAAAAATAAGATTACCCCGATGTGTGCGTAGTGGAGTCCTGCTGCAGGGGTCAAGTTAAATCTGTTAATTACCAAGGGGAAGTTAGCTAATTAGATGTACCCACCTACTTAAGTTTCTAAGTTTAGAGGGAAGAAGAGTTTAGATTAAATTTCTGTGAGTCAAAGTGCCTTGAAGGAATCTGTGAAGTAGTGAGTGTTCAAGTTTCAGGTATCATGTGGTAAGAGAACAGGATTCAGAGGGAAGGAATTCCTGTGTTATAAAATATTATCCTCTGAACTCTCTTATTTACTAAGTCCAAGATTATATTTCTTAAAGTAAGGTTATGGGCTGTTTCCATCTGAATCAGGAGTTTACTATTCAATTTCAGATTTCTGGACTCCTCTCTAGATGGATTGCATTTAGAATTCCAGGGTCCCAGAAAGCTGCTTTTTTTTTTTTTTTTTTTTTTTT
>JAJEJO010001189.1:870470-886827 GCA_020662805.1 Glaucomys volans
TTTTTTTGGAACCAGGGATTGAACTCAGGGACACTCGGCCACTGAGCCACATCCCCAGCCCTATTTTGTATTTTGTTTAGAGACAGGATCTCACTGAGTTGCTTAGGGCCTCGCTATATTGCTGAGGCTGGCTTTGAACTCTCGATCTTCCTGACTCAGCCTCCCAAGTCGCTTGGATTACAGGCGTGCGCCACCACGCCCGGCCAGAAAGCTGCTTTTTTAATAAGCAAGTTAAACATTGGAATGAATCACAGAAACCAGAAATGTCACAAAGAAAGCATTACAAATAGTGGGTACAGGGTAAACTATTCAATAAATAATCAGAGTAATTGACTTTCCACGTGGGAAAAAAATGCAGTTGGATTCTTACCTAAAACCATGAAGAAAAATAAATTCCACTAGATTGAACTATAAAATGGGGAAGAAAATATAGAATATTATTTTGACATTGAAATATAAAAAATTATCTTCAATACATTAAAAAAACAAATTATAAAGAAAACGAGAAAAACTCTACTTGATACGATTTTTATCAGTTCATTTACCCTGCTGTGACAAAATACAATAGACTGGGACACTTATAAATTATAACAGAAATTTATATCTCTCAGTTCTGGAAAGTAGGAAGTCCAAGATCCAAGTCAGTGTCTGGTGAGGGCCCACCTCATGGTTCATAGATGGCACCTTCTGACTGTGACCTCACAGGGTGAGGGTGCAAGGTGGCTCTCAGACTTCTATCGTAACAGCACTGACTTCGTTCATAATATCTCCACCCACACAAAGGCCCCTCCTCCTGCCATCATCACATAGGTTTCGGTATATGGATTTTAGGAAGACACAAATGTTCAGATCATAGCCCAATAATCTTTGTATGACAAAAGGTACCAAAAAGTCAAGAGATACACACATACTTGATATTTTATTTTTATATTTTTATTCTTATAAGTCAAGAAATATACCACACACTTGGATAAGATATTTTTACATTTTTATAGATAAAACCAATAAAGGATTAGTATCAGGATATGTAAAGTTATATAAATGATTAAGGAAAATGAAAAGTGGGAAAATAGTAATCATAACCAACTCAAGGAATAGGAAATCTGAATGAGAAGTACGTTGGAATGACAAAAAGATATTTACCTTTATTAGCACTCAGAGGAAATACAATTAAAACCTATTATACCACCAGGCACAGTGGTGCACGCCGGTGATCCTGCTACTTGGAAGGCTAAAGCAGAAAATTCACCGTTCAAGGGGAAACTAAGGCCATGTCTCAAAAATAAATAAATAAATAAATAAAATGAAAAGGGATGGGTCTGAAGTAGTAGAGCACTCGTGGATTCAATCCCCAGTACAACAAATGAAAACTCAGATACCATTTTGAAAGGTTAGTGAATAGTAGAGAGACCTCATCTAGGATATCACATTAACTTGTTAGTCATGTCTTCTTAGACTCTTCTAAGCCACAACCTGGTGACTTTGACAGTTTTGAAATATTGGTAAGATATTTGTAGAATGCCCTTTGGAGTCTGACACACTTTTCTCATGTTCTGAGTTTTGGGGGAGGAAGGATGTAAAAGTGGAGTACCATTCTCACCAAACTGAATCAAGTATGCATATCAGTAACATGACATCACTCTTGGTGTTAACTTTGATCTCTGAATGGAGGAAACCTTGTCAGGTTTCTCAACTGTGAAGTTGCTCTTTTGGCTCTCCCCCTTCCTTTTCCATGCTGTATTCTTTGGAAGGAAATCTCTGTGCAACCAATCTCCTAGTTTCCAAGACTCAAGGAATTGTAAATAAAAAATAAAAGTAAAAAAATTTAGAAAGGGAGAAAAGTGTAGCTCAAAAAGTTAGAGGGATTTGCCCCAGGTCAGAATTAATCACACCTAGTCTGCCTAGTTTGAAGTATGGTTTGGGTCACAGAGGAGTTATTCAGTGCATAATTAAATAATTTTAATCTAATCTTAATTTTAAATCAATTAATGTGATTCAACAATCCATTTCATCCCATCATCCCAGGTATAGAACACTTATAAAAACTTAAATATGGGGCTGGTGTTGTAGCTCAGTGGTAGAGCGTTTGCCTTGCACATGTGAGGCACCGGGTTTGATCCAAAGCACCACATAAAAATAAATAAAGATACTATATCCATCCACAACTAAAATATATTTAAAAACCCTTAAATATAGTATATACTATGTAATATCATTATATGATAATGTAACTATATTATAATAAAAATTATAACATTGGTATAATAACATATAAAAGCTCTAGATTATGATTTACAACCTATTTTAATGCACCTGCATCAATTTTGTTGAAATATTCACAGAATTGAAAACTGGGGACTTCATGGGTTAAATTTTACATTTAATTAGCATGTTAAATTAAAGCAACAGATTTGGCACATACAAAATCTACTTTTCTCTCAACAACCCTCTATTGTTAGATCTAGAATCTACAGTTATTAAATACCATATTTTTATATGAACACATACACCCACATATCCACAGACTTGAGCTCTAAATAAATAAAGGAAAATTTATACATGTTGGAAACTAGGAAGAAACTAGTATCAATGAGAAGGAGATGCAGCTCTGTGGGGAACAGAAAGTGGCACTGAAAGACTGTCCATAACATTTGCCATATGGAGGGAATTCCAGGGACCTTTGAAACACAGTCAAAAGGGGACAGGAATTGCACATCAGGTAGGTGTGTATTCCTGGACCTCTGGATTCCCTGGTTCTTGGGGATGGACACTGAATACAGTAGAGAAGAGCTACCAGCAAGGCGCAGGGCTACAAGTCCAGGGCCCCACATGCCCAGGTCTGAGTATAGTATTTTAGATGGCCAAAGAGACAACAGTAGACAGAAGAATGAGTGCAGAGTGAAGCAACAGAAGCAGTGATGAACAGTATAGAACACAGTTTTAAGAAGTTCTTTCCATCTGGGCATGGCGACGCACACCTATTAATCCCATTGACTCAGGAGGCTGATGCAGGAAGATCGAGAGTTCAAAGCCAGCCTCAGCAACAGTGCGGTACTAAGCAACTCAGTGAGACCCTGTCTCTAAATAAAATGCAAAAAAGGGCTGGGGATGTGGCTCAGTGATTGAGTGCCCCTGAGTTCAATCCCTGGTATCTGCCCCCTTCAAAAAAAAAGTGCTTTCCAAAAAATAATAACAACCATACTATATGTGTTTGTGAATCAAAAGAAATTGGAAATGAATATTTTATAATAATTTGGAAGTCATTCAGCAGAAGTTTGAAGGAATTTAGTCAGCTAAGGTCCTTGCTTTTTTCAGTAGAGGAAAGAAATATTAATTAATTATGTCAGTTTATTATAAATGTAAGAGTGTATGCTAAAAATAAACACATTCATAACATAAATATTGGAAGGTGAAAAGAAAGAAGTTTAAGAAATTTATCTATTTAATACAAAGTAGCAAAAAGATAAAATAAGCATACCAAAAAATAATGGAAGATGGTAGGTATCAATGCACTCATGTCAATAATTATGAAGATGGATAAAGATTAAACTCACTAATATTGAATAAAAAAATGTTTGGCTTAAAGTGTAAAATGAAACTATATGCTGTTTATAGATATACCTCAAAGAAAATGATATGAAATGACTAAAAATGAAAGGAGAGAAAATGGTAGATTAGCCAAAACAGTTGATATAGCAATACTAAATAAGCCTAATATTCATAAAATATTAAGCAAAAAATGCATAAAGAAAGGGCAACCTAGTAATAGGAGATGGCATTAGAGATGAAGAGGTGTACACTTTCAGCAATGGCTAGATCAAGGAGGTCAAATTAAAGAATCAGCTATTCTGATGCATAATGAAAATAGAAAATAGAGCTGCTATTCTCCAACTTAAGATCTGCGGTTCCGTCATCAGTGTGCCACAGTGTCTGCCACATATTTCCCCTTTATTTGAGTGCGTATTCTTCATTCTCCAACCTCATCACAAGTTCTTTGCTCTAATGGTCTTTATGCATGCCTTTGTCTGCCCAGATCTTTCTCCTCCTGGTCCCCCTGCCCTTGGCTAATGGCCATCTTCTTGCCACCAGCAGATTTCAGTTTAACTGTCCTATTATGTCCTCAGGGAATTTGTCACAGGCCATGAACTCTCTTAGCATGTCACGCTCCTCTCACAGTGGCATGTGCAGTTCGGTCAGTTCCTTTTTCCCCACTAGACATGAGACCTTCCAGAACCAGGGCCTGGCTGCTGGTTTGCTTTTTGAGGAAGCAGATGTGTGAAGGAATGAGTTAGGTAAAAATGGTGTGTGATCCCAGATGGAGGGATCAATTCTACCTAAGGCAAAGGCTTAGTGAGGAAGTGACTTGGAATGAGTAAGGGGAAAGTTTGCTTTCCTCCAGGCAAAGGCCTGGAGGTCAGCGAGGTGTGGCCGGGCAGGGCATTTTCAGTGGTCAAATTTAGTGTAACTGGAGCACATGTGGATGAAGAGAGAAATAAAATTGTAAATAGAGATTGGGGATTGTTTATAGACCCTGGAGTGTCATGCTGAGTATAATCTTTAAACCATAGGCAAGGGACATCCACCCAAACATTGGACTGTGTTAGAGCCATTCACTACTTTTCTAAGCCTCCATGAAGACTGTGACTTCCCTCTCTGCCTTTAGAATTAGCCATAGCCGCAGGACTTACTTTGACCAATGCTAATGAGTGAAAGTGAGGGTGCACATTGGGGCAGAAACTTTAAGAAACTGTCTGATTTGTTGTTGACCCTTCTCCATCCTTAGCTATTTTGGAAGCACGAGGCTTGGACCTAGACAGAAAGACCCTCAGTTATTCTTTCATAGACTGAATAAGACACAAACCTTTGTTGTTTTAAGACACTGAGATGTGGTGGTTATTTGTTATTGCAGAATGACTTTGACTGCTCTAACTAAGATAAGTGTTTTTTAAATCTGATTTGGCACTAATTAGATTGGAGGGCAGAAGAAAAATTAAGAGATAATTTCAACAAAGCATTGGCAGTAGGGAAACTGAATAATGGACTGTGAGCATGAGGACAGGGAGTGCATTGATTTTCTGTTTCTGCATTTCTGGTGCCTGGCACAGTTCCTGGAAAGAAAGAGAAGTCAGGGGAGAATCATTGTTCTCATGCTTCCATGAGGACCCATAGTGGATATTTTGTGTCTCTCCAAAAGATATGCCCATGTCTTAACATCTGATACCTATGAATGTGATCTTATTTGAAAATGAAGTCTTTGCAGATATAATTTAGTTAATAATCTTCAGGTGAGATTATCTGACATTTATGGTGGGTAAAATCCAATGGTTGGTGTCCTGCTAAGAAGGAGAAGGAAATCAGATACACAGATGCAGGGAGGAGCCATGTAAGATGGAGGCAGAGACCCAAGCTATGCAACTAGGAGCCATGGAATGCCAAGGACTGTCAGCAGCCATCAAAAACAAAAACGAGGTAAGGAATGGATTCTCCTTCAGAGTCTCCGGAAGAAACTAATCCCACCAACACCTTAATTTTGGAGTGCTGGCCTCTAGAACTAAGGTAGGAAAAAAAAAAAAGAAAAGGTCATATTAAGCCACTAAGTTAGTGGTAATTTTTGAATGGTAGCCCTAGAGAAAGAATACATGATTTACTCCCCTTACCAGGTGGGAACAACTTTAGATTAGCATTTCCAGTCCCATCATATTCTACACCTTCTTTACCAAATAGAAGTGGTGTACCTGATTTGTGACATTGGGGAATTCAAACATCAGCTAATGCTTTGGGGCTGTATTTAAACATGACCTATAGGATGAATATATTCTCCTACTCATTTCTCCCATTAGGTAAGCAAACCTGATTACTGTTTTCTAGAAGCTCTTCAGTCTCCAGGGCTGCAAGGCAGCACACAATTTCCTCTGTTATTGGCTGGACGTAGACGAGCTTTGCAGATTTTCTCTTACTTTTTATTTTTTGGCACCTGGGATTGAACCCAGGGGCACTTAACCACTGAGCCACATCCTCAGCCCTTTTTATTTTTTATTTTGAGACAAGAATGAAAAATAAGGTTGTAGGCATCACTCTACCTGACTTTAAAAAGTACTGCAAAGTGATAGGAACCCAAACAGCATAATGTTGGCATAAAAATAGACACATAGACTTATAGAATAGAATAGAGAACACAGACAAAAATTTATACACCTATGTCCAACTGAGTTTTCAACCCAAGTGCCAAGAATACACATTTCAGAGAGGACAGTCACTTTAGTCAATGTTTTTGGTAAAACTTCATATTCATATGCAAAAGAAATTTTTTAAAAAAAGAAGGAAAAAAAGAAATTAAACTAGATCCCTATCTCTTACCATATAAAAACAATCAACTCAAATTGGATTAGAGAATTGCATGTAAGACCCCAAACTGTAAAACTATTAGAATAAAAAGTAGGGAAAATGCTTCATGATATTGATTCAGACAAGGAGTTTTTGGTAGGAACACAGAAGCACAGGCAACAGCAGCAAAAATAGACATTGAATTATATCAAACTAAAAATCTTTTGCACAACAAAGAAAATAACCAACAGTGTAGAAATAACTTACAGAGTGTGAGAAAATATTTTCAAACTATGCATCTGATAAGATTAATGTCCAGAATATATGGGGAACAAAAACAACTCAACAGCCAAAAAAAAAAAAAAAGGGCAGATAATTGATAATTTGATTAAAAAGTGGGCAAGTAGTTACATAGACTTTCTCAGAAGAAGATATACAAATAGCCAACAAGTATATGAAAAAATGCTCAACATTACTAATGATCAGGAAAATGCAAAGTAAAACCACAAAAGAGATATCTACTTCCTTACCCCAAGTAGAGTGACTATCATCAAAAAGAAAAAAAAAAAATACAAAGCGTTGGCATGGATGTAGAGAAATGGGAACCTTTATACACTATTAGTAGGAATATCAGTTGGTACAGCCATTATGGAAAATAGTTTGTGGGTTTCTTAAATATTTAAAAATAGACCTGCCATATGATCCAGCAATCCCACTACTGTGTATCTATACAAAGGAGATGAAATTAGTATGTCAAAAAGATAACTGCATTGTGTGTTTATTATAGCACTATTCACAAGATATGGAATGTGTCCATCAATGAAAGTGTCCATCATTGAATGAATGGACAGAGGAACTATGGTACATGTACACAGTGGAATACTACTCAATCATAAAAAATAAAATCCTTTTATTTGCAGTAACATGGATGAGTCTGTGGGACATTATATAAAATGAAATAATCTAGGCACAAAAAGACAGATACTGTATAATCCCATTCATTAGTGGAATTTAAAGAAGTTGTTCTCATAGAAGTATGTTAGCATAGTCTGAGGAGGGAAGAAGGAAGGAGGGACGGTTAGGAGAGATTGGTCAATGGGTACAAAATTATAGTTACATACTAGAAATAAGTTCTGGTGTTCTATAAACCAGTAGGGTGACTATGGTTAATAATACCATTAAAAATAACTAGAAGAAACCCGGCATGGTGGGGCACACCTGTAATCCCAGCGACTCAGCAGGAGGATTGCAAGATCAAAGCCAGCCTCAGCAACTTAGTGAGGCCCTAAGCAACTCAGTGAGACCCTGTCTCTAAATAAAATCGAGGAGGGGGGGGGGGGGTGGCCGGCGCCTGAGTTCAACCCATGTTAAACCCTGGTACAAAAAAAAAAAAAAAAAAAAAAACCTAGAAGAGAGGATCCTGAAGTTTCTTTACTATAAAGAAAGAATAAATGTTTGATCCTTACATAATGTGTATATGTATTAAACCAGCATATTGTATTTCAAAAATGTGTACACTTACTATGTCAATTAAAAGCAACTAAACAACAACAAAATAGAAATGTGTATGGAGTGGAACATCCAACTTTTAAGGCATAATAGAGACAAAGATTCCGGAAAAGACAACTCAGAGGTTTTCAAAGGCATTAGAAGAAAATCAAGAGAAAATGGCATTTTAGAAGTTAGAAAGGAGAAAATTCCAAGAAGGGAGTCACAAATGGTATCTAATGTTGCTGACATTCAGCATAATTAGAAACTAAAAGAGGGAGTAAGTTTCCATTATGGATTTTATTCCCCCCTGTGATTTATTCACAGAAAAGACTGAGTAAAGTGGTGGGAATAGAAGTAAGATAAAAATTTTTATGTCCTAGAAGTTCTTACCGAATTGCTGGAAAGGGAGGTAGGGTGGAAGCAAATGTTTTTAAAAATAAGGACCTTGAACTGTGAATGTAACTGATGGAGAGAACTGAAGACACAAGCACTGTGGGATACCGAGGATGAGTAGTGCCCAGGTGAGGAAATTGGGAGTTGGGGAGGAGCCAAGCGATAAAAAGAGAAGGCATTTACTGAATGCCAGGAGATTTTCTTTTCTGTTCTTGGTAACTAGGTATATGTAGAAGACATTAACCAAGACAGGAAGCCACGACAAAAGAACTGTTCCTTAAAGTATCAGCAAGCTGGGCATGGTGGCACACATCTGTAATCCCAGCAAAAAAGACTAAGGCAGGAGGACTGCAAACTTGAGGCTAGTCTGGGCAACCTAGTGAGACCCTGTCTCAAAACAGAAAATAAAAAGGGCTGGGGATGTAGCTCAGTGGTTAAGTGCCCCTGGGTTCAATACCCAGTACCAAAAATAAAAAGTATTGGCAAGAACATTTTACATAGGTGAAATGGCTAATTTGGGGGAACATGGCTGAGTGAGGATTGATGTGAAATGAGTAGCAGCAGATGGTAGATCATCTTTTTTTTTTTTAAACATATATTTTAGTTGTAGGTGACATAATACCTTTATTTTATTTTTATGTGGTGCTGAGGTTCGAACCCAGGGCCTCATGCATAGCTAGGCAAGCGTGCTACCACTAAGCCACAAACCCAGCCCAGTAGACCATCTTGGTAACTGAAATTTGGAGGGATTGGAGGTCCTAAAGAAGGTGATTTTCTGTGTGGGATCTGAAGTCTAATACCACACACTACCTCAAACTCTTACCAAGGTCTAGCTGAGGCTTGTGATGAAGGAGATATATTTCATCAACCCTAAGATTCCATCAATTGCAAGACTCACCATTATTTAACATACTAAGGAAGAAAGAAGGAAAAATAAAAACCATTCCATGTGAATTGGTCACAGCAGCCTCTTATTGCTTTGAATTGTTTCCCATTATTCCCAGGGGTTTGCAATTTGTCCTGCCTGTTTCCTTGGTTTGTGATAGGCATTTTGTACACATTTTAATAATAAAATAGGAGACCATCTATTTGTGAACGTCATCTTTCTTAGTTCCCGTGAAATGCTTGGCAATTTCTTTATAAGAAAATGTGGAAGTGTGGTCAGTTTTCACTCCTGCAATTCATAGTGCTCAGTTTCAATGTCTTCCTGCAAATAACAATCAACTGTTTATTTCACTCATATCACATTTATGCCTCTCAGCATTCTCAAAATATTTTGTTTAAATGTCAAATCAAATTGAAATATTTTTGAAAAACAGATAGACATTGTAGAACCAGATGCAAAGAGCTCCACAGAGGTTTGACATTCATATGAACAGCTCTGACACCGGGGTTCACAATAGCAATGACGACTACCTCAGGATGCTGCCTTATGATAGGGATTGTAAAATGCAACTCCCCAGTAGTAACATGGCATCCCAATCTCAGAGATGCCAAACGTGAAAAAAACGTGTTTGGTATTGCTGAAATGTGAAAATTATATTTCACAGAACTGTGGTTGTTGAAATTTGCAGAAAATCTTTAGCCTTAATTATGGCCTTAACTCTTTGATACCTAACTTCTATTTAATATTGCTAACAGATTCCATATTAACATTAATTTGAATATTAACTTTTCTTCTATTCTTTTTTATCCCCCCAAAGAAGAATAAAATGCCCACGAAGCTAGTGTTCTGGAAGGTGGAAAAATAAAGGCTTGCACATTTTGTCCCCAGATAGCTCCAACTGGTGTGAGTCTCCTCATCTGACAATGGTAGGTGTAGTTTTGCTAGCAGGTGGAAATGGGTCTGCTTTCATTTCTCTACGTTGGTTAATTCTTAGGGAAGGTAAAAGACAGGACTTTCTGAAACTCCAGAGCTCAAAACCAGTCATTGAGCTATAGGGCTGGAGGATCTCAGAAAATGTCTAGTTTTATGATTTCAGTTTTATGGATTGAACAGCTAGTAAATGCAAATCACACGTGACAAATGGACTTTACTCAAGTGTGTTAGTCTTTGATGTGAAGGGACAAACAAGCCCAGCTTAAACAACCACACTGACATCTTGAGCAAGTAAAAAATTATGCTTAGTAGACATTGGCTCTGAATGCCAGTCAGATGCTCTTGACTGCACATCACACGTTCTCAAGAACAAACCTCCCCTGTCTCTATGCTCTGCATTCCATCAGTCATACCTATCTCTTCTCTTTTCACTTTACTCTGCTTTGTTTTTGTCCCTTGTTGGGCCAAGAATGGTTTGTTTTGTGGAAACAACAAATGCCTGGATTTCTCACTCTCCAGAGTTCTGGGGTGAGTTAAATCTACAGATGTTTATGAGTGTTGACAATCCCTGTTGGCAGATGTTGTAGCAATACTTTTGTTTGAGAACTGGCTTTACTGAATGATCCTAGCAGAAAGGGAATCCTAGGAATTTGCTTTCATTTAGATCAGACATTTGAACCAATTAAAGAATGAGCCCCATTTCTTCCAGCTCTTATAAACCCTTATGAGACCCAAATTTTGTTTGTGCAATCTGAGAAGGACTTTTTTTTTTTTGCTTTCATCTGATCTGGCTGCTGGTAGGGGAGTGGAAGACAGTTGTTCCAAAGGAAACTCTTTGTTCATCCTGGCTCTCAGATCTATTTCATAGGAAAATTTCCATAGGAATTCTAAGATGAGAAACAAAAGGTCCAAGGCAGAGAGCAACATTTGTTCAATTAAACATTCCAGTGGCTGGGTCTGTGGCCAGCAGGGCAGCCAAGCCCAAGGAATTTCAAGAACACGGCGACTTTCTGAATTGTGACCCCATGTCTGGCCACAATGCTAATTGTTTCACATCAGCAGCTTGGTATTTTATGCTGAGGAGCCTCCTTGTCTTCTTTTGTTAGTAACAAGCAAACTCCTACTGCTTATTTAGAAAAGTTACAATGAAAAAGGATGGCGGGACAGAGCTTGAGAAAGTAAACACGGGCACAATCTCCTTTTCATTATAAATCATTTCCCCTTCCCTGTTTGTGTAGTGATCAGATGATAAATGATTGTCATCTTGGCGTTCTCTTTTCCTATGGAAGGGCATGATGTAATTGGGCCACAGAAATCCGAATGCTGTAGTCTAAAGAGCTGGAAAGTGGAGGCAAGTGGTGAAGTGAACAAAGTCCCAGTGTGCCTAGGGTTAACTTGATTTGGAGGAATCAACAGAACCTGGGAAAACATTAAGCCATAAAGCCTTTGTTTGGAGAGTTCTAAGAATAAAGGATAGCTGGGTCTAAAATAAGCTTTTCCATCAGGATTTCAAAACAAAACATTGAAAAAAAGAAAAAGAAAAGAAAAAGCTCAAACAAACAACAAACGTGGCACCTCTCTTTCCTTGAGACAGGCCAAGTTCAGCCAGAGGACTGGTAAGTGGAATGTTGAAAAAGATGTGCTCAGCCTCTGAACAACTCAAGAATCAGTCCCGTCCTGGAACACAAACACTGCTGGGTTGCCTTAGCTGAACCTGGTTTCTTCATTTTTTCCAGTGTTGTTATTTGGGTTTAATATTTGTAGGATTCACACTGTAAGTAGTTGCAATATCAAATTGACACGCACAGCATCAAGGCCTTAGAAATGCCTCACTGAGGCCAGGGACAAAAAGACAGTCAGTGTAGGTAACAAATAATTGGGTCCCATCCGAAAGATGGGGGCTGATTCAATAGAAAAGAAAATAAAATGCTAATATCTCCAGAGTCCTTCCCCTTCCTCCTCTAATCTGTTGCCAAGGCTACCTACCTCCAGGGAATTGTTCCTCCCCAAGCTATAGGGAGCTGTAGGAGTTGTTAATGAAGTCCCTCCTGGGCAGAGGCCCCTCTGGAAGGCTTTTGCCCACCTTTTGGTCACTAGTCACATAGGCAAGATAAGGAGAGATGGAGGGCATGAGATTTCCTTTAGACAAAGGAAATCTAAAACCTATAAAAGGTATGGGGCACCCCCACTTCTTTGGACACCCAGTTCTGGGGCCCCTTCTCTTTGGAGAAGTCTATTCTAATCCTTTAAATAAAACTTGCTTTCTACGCTTGCCTCTGGGTTCTCAGTGCTCAATCTTCACATAGGGCAAAGGGCTCCTCTTTCCTGATTCTCATCACCAGCATCAATACTGGAGGTACATCTGTGCACCCTCCGTTCCTTGATGCTATCTTTGGCACTGTTAGGAAAGGAAGTTCAAGTCTCAATTTTCTCCTGTGGAATCGTGATGTGAAAAACACCAATTTTACAAAAAGTCAGGTGAAAATCACTATGTAAATGTAAACTATAAAGGTTCTAGGACTTTGTCCAGTGTCTAAACACCATGGTCTCTCTTATGGTTTAGATATGAAGTGTCTCCCCAAATTTCCTGTGTTAATACAGGAGATGAAATCATTAGATTATGAGAACTGTAACCTGATTGGTCCATCCTAGTTTAGATGGACTAACTGGGTGGTAAGTGTAGGTGGGTAGGGTGAGGTTGAAGGAGGTAGGTCACTGGGATCATGTCCTAGAAGTCTTCATCTTCCCTGTGGTCCCGTCTCCCTTCCCCTTTCTTTCTCTGCTTCCCTGCCATGAATGAAGCAGTTCTCCCTATGATACCCTTCCCCCATGATTTGGTGACTCACCTTGGCCCCAGAGCAAGGGAGCTGGCTCACCATGGACTAAACCTCTGAAAGCATGAGCCAAAAAAACTTTTTCTCCTCTAAGTTGTTCTTGTTAGGTATTTTGGTCACAGTGATAACAGCTAACACAGCCTCCTTCCCTAACACTGATTCATCGTGTTGAATGAAAATATTTTACGGTAAAGCATCATCAATATCATTTATTGCAGGGGTCGGCAAACAGTCCACAGGCCCTTTTTGTAAAACCAACTTCTATTGCAACAAAGCTACATCCAGAACTGATTGTTGTTGCTTTTGTGACTACTATATGCATTATATTGAGAAGGGGCATGAGGCACAGCCAAGGTACATTGGAAAAGAATAGAGCAATGAGTTCCCTCAATTACCCATGGCCTGTGTGCCAGAAAGTTGCTAACACTTATTTACCTTATTCAAAGTACTTATAGTGAAAGGACCTTGCTGCATATGAAATGTGACTTTGAGGATGCCTTTTTGGTGTGGATTATGAGCTAATTATGAAGAAATTTCACAAAGAATTATGGCAAAGCTACTTTGTCTTATTTTCCAAGAGAACTCTTAGAAGATGAAATTTAATTGGCTATATATATGGATACATATATATATATATATATATATATATATATATGCACATACACACACAAATGATTATTGTATATTTTTATTTTGCTTCTTGTATTCCAATTACACATTTCATATCTCTTGTAGTTATCCCAGAGTTCTCAGGTATTATGATAGACTTTCCTCACTCTCTTTTTTTTTCCTTTTCCCTTCAGATTTTGAAGTTTCATATTCTCAGTCTCAGATATTCTTTCCTCAGCTGTGTCCAGTCTTCTAATGAGCTCAACAAAGGCATTGTTTTTTGCTACAGTGTTTTTGATCTTTAGCATTTCTCTTTGATTTTTTTCTTACAATTTCCATCTTTCTCCTTATATTTCCCATCTGTTCTTGCATGTGTTCTATTTTTTTCCATTAAAGCCCTAAACGTATTAGTTATATTTTTCTGAATTCCTGATCTGACAATTCTAATACCCTGCCATATCCAAGTCTGCTTTAGATGCTTGCTGTTTCCACCGAATTGTGGTTTTTGGCTTTTAGTATGCCTTGCAATTTCTTTGTTGAAAGCTAGACACGATATTCTGGGTGAAAGGAATTCAAGGGAATAGGCCTTTAGTGGTGATGAGATGTGTATTGGCAGAGGGCAAGATTACAGTCCCATGATTAGGTCTTAGTCTTTTGGGCTGTGAACTTCACAAGGGTTCTCAGTCTTCCCCCAACCCCCGCCTTTAGGTGGTACTGGATGGCTAGAGGGGACTGGCGTTGGATATTTCCCTTACCCCTTGTTGGTTAGGTTCTGAAGTAAGCAATTAGCTTGGGCTCTGATAAAATAGCTTCTCTTGAGGGCAGAACTTGAGAAGGACAGAATGCTTTGGCATATTTCAAAATGCTAGAATGTCTCAGCAGATTTCCACCCAAATTTCATGTGACAACCTGGAACTAAAACCCTTAAAAAACTAGGTCTCCCCCATGAATGGGTTCCGCTGGAGTTTTTCACTTTCAGGTTTGTTTACATCAAGCCTCTAGCCACTTATCCATGATAGGCTAAATTTTTCTGCCCTTTCTCAGGAACGTTTCTGTGCATGGATTTTTTGCTTTGGTAAGTTGTTATACTCTGTAATCACATGTCTGTCTTCCCAGTGTTTGAGGTAGCAACTTGCTCTTTGACTTTTCTTCTCTGACACATTTGAGAAGAGTTGATCTTCATTTTGTTCAGCTTTTTGATGGGATGATGACTTCGAAGTTGTTTACATGTAAACCAGAAATTGGAAGTCTCCATCATTCTCTATACCTTTCTGGGCCTTGGGACATATCAAGTCAGGGTCCTTTTCAGATCCTGTGTTGTCAAGAAGGCATTATTAATTTTTTTTTTGAGGTTCTACCTTTGTTCCAAATATATAGCAGTATTAAAAGAATATTGAAAGCACTCTGTATATCAATGAAAAAGAATAACATCTCCATGTATTAGAAACACAATAAAACTTCCACACTATGGTTCTGAATTCTGCTCAGGGCTGTGTGGTCAGGTCGGAGTGTCTCAAGCCAAGGGATTTAAGTGAAACTCTCCTGGTTCAGAAAGAGTTTGGAAGTTTCTTTAGGGTTGTCACTTTTAGGAACTTCTGTATCCAGGAATAAGTTCACCACTCGAAACTAAAGCAAGCTTCATACACTAGCAGATCACTAATATGTGCAATATTGGTAGAAACAACTGCTAGAAAGGAAGGGGGAAAAAAAAGATTTCACCCAAAATAAGCTTGCAATGAACATTTCAAAATATATGAAGAATTCTAGTCTAAGAGGGATAACCAACAATTTGAGACAAATTCACTTTAGGTACAATTTAAAAAACAGAATAAGGTGAAAAGTTTTAAATACATGAGTTTAGGATCCTGAGTGGTAAATGAAAAAAAAAATTCATAAAAAGAACAAGAATTAACCAAACAAAAATAGGTAAAAAGACAATAAGGAGAGAGAGACATGAAATAGAACAATCTACATATCTTGTGCATGAGATATACTGACTGTGAAATGAAATGCACAGTAGATTGGATCCATTTCTAGGCTGACTCCACTGAAGGAAGGAGTGCTTTGAACAATTGTGTTAGAAATTCACCGAGAATAGAGCACAAAGAGAAAAAGGAAAATAATAAAATAAAATAGAAGCAGGAAAGAGATGGAAGACAGGAGGCTTCAGCATATGTTCAACAGGAGATTCAGAGGAAGAGAAAAAAGATGGTTAAAAAAGAAAACAACTGAAAACTTTTCAGAGTTTAAGAAATTCACAAATTCTCACATTGACAAAGAGTACAAAGAAAAAGGAAAAAGATAAATAGAAATAAATGCTCATGTAGACACAGATGGTAATATTGCAGAACCCCACACACCAAAGGAAAAGTCTCAAAAGCCACAAGTGAGAAAGAGAAAATTCCTGCTAACAAGTCCTCATTGAATGAACAACAGACTTCTCATCAGCAGCAGATTCCAAGATTCCAAAACACAAAAGAATGTTTTCAAAGTGCTGGTAGAAAATAACTGCAAACTTTGAATTTGAAACTCCAATAATAAAAATAAAAACTCAAAAATAACAACCACATAAAGACAGTTTCAAACATGCATTAGGAAAACAAACCACTTAGGATCCTTAATGAAAGAATCATCAACAGATTTCTAAGGATTGGGATATACAATAGAACCAACAAGAGAAAGGAATGGTCTTTATCTGTTGTTTTATTTAATTAACCATTGACACTACACATACACACACACACGCACGCACGCACGCACGCACGCACAAAGATACTAGGTAAGAATATTATGGAAGGGCTGCAGATATAGCTCAGTTTGTAGAGAGCTTGCCTCACAAACACAAAGCCCTGGGTTCAATCCTCAGCACCGCAAAAAAAAAAAAAAA
>JAJEJO010001189.1:886927-923751 GCA_020662805.1 Glaucomys volans
AAAAAAAAAAAAAAAAAAAAAAAAAAAAAAAAAAAAAAAATATTATGGAAGAAGTTGAAGTGGAGAGGGAGTCTTTTCTTTGGATATGAAAAGATTGCTTTGGTTTAATTTAATAGGAGGACAAAGATGGTAATTCTAGACCAGTGTTTCTCAAGCTTTGACATTCATCACAATCACTGAGAATATACTATCTGTGGACCCCAACTCCGGAATTTGTGTCATTAGGCTTGGAGTGGGGCCTGGTAATCTGCATTTTAACAATTTCCACATGACGCTAATGCTGCTGCTCTGGAGGCCAGGCTTTAAGAACCAGTCCTTCATTGTTTATTATAAAGATGTTGTAATTAAGAATGTTCATAAAAATTAAGGGTAACCATTAAAAGAACAGAAACTATTTAGCTTCAAAACCACAGTGGAGAGGCCAGGTGCTGTGACACTCGCCTATAATTCCAGTGGCTCAGGAGGCAGGGGTAAAGGGATCCCAAATTCAAAGTCAGCTTCAGCAACTTAGCAAGATCCTGTCTCAAAATAAAAGCACCCCTGGGTTCAATCCCTGGTACCAAAACAAGCAAACAAACCTACAGAGGAGATAAAAGAATATATGTAAAAATGTTATAGGAGAAGGCAAGCAAGAAAGGAGAAAAACAAGAGAGTGAGAGGAGGAGAATGCGGATAAAATTAAGATGGTAGAACTAAATCCACAGACAAGAAAAGGGCTTTGCAACACTTATAACTGAAAAAGAATTTGGATCCAGAATAGATCAAGAATTTCTACAAACCTTTGAAGAAGAGACAAAACCCCAAGAAAATGTGTAAAGGAGGTGATTCAGCAATTCACACAAAAAGGAAATCCATATGGCCAAAAAGCAAATGAAAGTGTTTATAGTCTCCCTAGTAAGCAGGGAAATAGAACTTAAGACATGGATTTATACCCAACAGATTTTACGTGAAAACATGGTAATCATTAGTAAAGACATGATCTTTGTATGATGTCAGGGTGAAGGTGCACATTGTCTTACCCCGCATCTGGGCAGCTGCACTTAGAAAAAACCTAGAGGAACTCCTGCATGTGTGTGCATAAATGTGTGCACAATGTTCTGGTGGCATTGCTTGTGATAATGAAAAACAGACATGAAATGAATTCTATCATCAGGGACTAGAGCAAAATATAGTACCTTCACACAGTGGTTTACTCCACAAATATAAAATGAAGTGGTGCTACATGAATATGGATTCTATCTACAGATTCTTTAATATTCTATATTATGCAACATTATTTACCCCAAATATTTTAAATTGACTTCAGTTAAAATTTTGGCTGAAACTCTAAGCCAGATGTTTCAACAATAGCTAATGAGCAATTTCAGTGACATTATTGGCATAGGAGTTCAAAATACAAAGCATAGTCAACCTTTTTCTTTGTTTAGATTAGCAAGATAATGCTGGAGGTTAAGGAATATTTATATTTTGGTTACATGTTTTAAAAATAAATCTGTGCCTCTTTTGTATTTTGTTATCATAAAATTGTTTCTATCTATGACTATTTACTTAATAGTACAAATAACTTTCCTATCATAGGCAGTTGTTACTGTCCTAAGACTGTTGACTTGTAAACTTGTGACAATGTACATTTGTTTTAGGAAAATCCACTTGTTTAAATATTTGTGTTAGAGAATTGTGTGTATCTTTTACTTAAATAAACTGTCAGTCATTCTGTTCTTGTTTCATCCAGCATGTAAAAACTGTTCATTAAAGACAGGAAAGTGTAATTTAAGATTTTCCTACCTGCAAGATTTTTTTTCCAATAAAAAAATAGGGTTTCTAATATTAACTTAAAAACTACAAAACAAATAATAATTTTCTGGTTATGTATGTTAGCATGGTAAAAAAAAAAAGAAAAAAATCAAATTGTGACTATGAAAGTAAGGTGACATTTATTTATTTATTAGTTTTTAAAATAATACCTTTTTTAATTTTTATATGGTGCTGAGGATCAAACCCAGTGCCTCACACGTGCTAGGCAAGCGCTCTGCCACTGAGCTACAACCCCAGCTTGACATTTATTTAAACAATAAAATTGATAAAATAACATTACTAATATTCCATGTGGCATTCATTTACCAGAAACTTTAGGGTCAAGTAAATATAGATATTGCTTACATGTAATATATCTTGGTGATGAATTACTGAAGTGTGAGGGGTAGTTGAGGACATGGATGATTTCTGCAGAGGGCTTCAATGATATCTCCATGCTTACTTCAGAAAATAAGTGATCTTGGGGTGGAGTTGTGGTTCAGTGGTAGAGCACTCACCTGGCACGTGTGAGGCCCCGGGTATGATCCTCAGCACCACATAAAAATAAAAAAATAAAGGTATTGTGTCCACCTAAAAAAAAATATGTATAAAAAAAAAGAAAAGAAGTGATCTGATGAATATATAGCAAAAATAGCAGATGTGTAGATGTGGGTACTTGGATATTTGAGTATTTGATTTTTAAAGGATAAAGACATCACACGCATTCTTTTTTTTTTTTTTTTTTGTACTAGGGATTTGAACCAAGGGCCCTCCACCATTTATTTTCATCCCCAGCCCTGTTTTTTTGTATTTTATTTAGAGACAGGGTCTCACTGAGTTGCTTAGGGCCTCGCTAAGTTGCTGAGGCTGGCTTTGAACTCGAGGTCCTCCTACCTCAGCCTCCCAAGCCGCTGAGATTACAGGCGTGCACCACTGGGCCCGGCTCACATGCATTCTTAATTGGATTGTAGATGGGTAAATAGCTATGTGAAAATGTGTTCTTTTTTCTTATGTATGCAATTTTTATTAGCCAACTCCATGTAATAGACCCTTCCTAATTTCCCAAGCCAAATCAGGTCTTAACACATTCACACAGGCTCTGTATAACTCCAGGGACATGGAGTCTTCAGCTGGGACGGCAGTGAGCCAACAGCATCTTTACATTGTTCCAGTTGTGTTTCTGCACATTTGTAGCTGGCAATCTCTTGCTTGTCCATGATGACCACGCAGACCTTCACCAGTCTCCTGATGCTCCCTCAGCAGCAGCCCAGAAGCTCAGAAGGTGATGTTATCCAAGAGTTCATCAGGGGAATAGAGATTCTGAGGCATTCCTCCCCATCCATCCCTCTACTTCTTTCCCCCTTGTTCTCCAGAGAAACAGGACAATTGTGTGTGTGTGTGTGTGTGTGTGTGTGTGTACATGTGTGTACAATATTGTTTATTTATCTATCAGTTGATTTATTTTAAGAAATTCATTCACACAGTTGTGGGTTGTCAAGTCAAAAATTTGCAGGGCAGTACAGAAATTCCTGCAGCTCTCCACGTCACATACAACCACAAGAATGGGAAGTTATACTCCATGTATGTATGATATGTCAAAATACACTCTACTGTCATGATAACTAAAAAGAACATTAGGAAATGGAAAAAAAAAAAAGAAAGAAAAGAAAAGGAATTCCTGCATCAGTTGATGTTAGTCTTTGGTTTGAAGCAGTCTGGAGGCAGAATTCCTTCCTTCCTCCTTGGGGTAGGGGGTAGGGTTCAGGGGAGGTTTAGTCTTTTCTTTTTAGGCCTACAACTGATTAGGTGGAGTTCACCAAAAAATGAAGGGTAATCTGCTTTATTCAAACTCTATTTTTTTCTTCCACATTTTTTATTGGTGCATTATACATATCGATGGGATTTGTTGTTAGACATTTGTACATGCATACAATATGAAATATAATTTGGCCAATATTACTACCCAGCATTTCTCCCTCCCTCCCTGCCTCTTACCCTTTGGTCCCTTTTCTTTACTGATCTCCCCTTGATTTTCAGGATATCCATTCCACCTTTGTTTTCTTTCTTTTTCTTTTTTTCTCTAGCTTCTGTATATGAGAGAAAACATATGATCCTTAACCTTCTGAGTTGGACTTATTTCACTTAACATGATGGTCTCTAGTTCTATCAATTTTCTGGCAAATGCCATAATTTCATTTTTCTTTACAGCTAAATAAAATTCCATTGTGAATACACACCATATTTTCTTTATCCATTTATCTGTTGATGGACAGACACCTAGACTGCTTCCATAGTTTTACTATTGTGAATCGTGCTGCTACAAACATGGGTGGCATGTATCACTGTAGTAAGATGCCCTTAATTCTGCAGGAATTAAGCACTATGGTGCTTCCATGCCTGACCTTTTGAGGAGACTTCATCCCGATTTCCATAGTGGTTGTACTAATTTACAGTTCTACCACAGTATAAAAGTGTTCCTTTTCCTCCACGTTCTCTCTAGCATTTAATTCTTGACGACTACCATTCTGACTGGTTTGAGATGAAATCTCAGTGTAACTTAGATTTGTATTTCCATAATTGCTAATGATACTGAACATTTTTTTTTGTATATTTGTTGGCCATTTGGATTTCTTCTTTTGAGAAGCGTTTGCTTAATTCCTTTGCCCATTTATTAACTGTTCTTTGATTTTTTTGGTGTGAAGATTTTTGAGGTTTTTATATATTCTAGATATTTATTAATCATCTGTCAAAAGATTTTCTCTCATTCTGTGGGATCTCTTTTTAATTTGATGCTGTTCTACTTATTAACTTTCAGCTTATTTCCTGAGCTTTAGGGATCCTATCAAGAAAGTTGGTACCTGTGCCTAAAAACTGGAGTATTGATCCTATGTTTTCTTCTAGGAGTTGCATAGTTTCTCTTCTGATTCTGAGAGCTTTGATCCATTTTGAGTTTATTTGTACACTGTGAGAGATAAGGATCAAGTTTCATCTTCAACATATGGATAAAGGCTATCTTTTCTCCAGTGTATGTTTTGACACCTCAGTCAATGATCAGATGACTGCCTGTATGGGTGTGTCTCTGTGTCTTCTGTACTATTCTTTTTGTTACTATTACTCCGTAGTATAATTTGAAGTCAGGTATTCTGGTGCCTCCAGCATTGCTTTTTTGACTTAAAATTTCTTTGGCTATTCTGGGTCTTTTATTCTTCCAAATGAATTTTGGAACTGTTTTTTTTTTCTTGTTCTGTGAAGAATGTCATTGGTATTTTGATGGGGATTTCATTGAATCTGTATGTTGCTTTTGGTAGTGTGGGCATTTTAACGATATCAATTCTGCTTTTCCATGAACATGGGAGGTCCCATCTTCTGAGGTCGTCTTTGATTTCTTTCTTCAATATTCTATAGTATCCATTAAAAAGGTCTATTGTGAGTGGAATTGTTTTCCTGATTTTTCAGCAGCTTCATTGTTGGAGTACAGGCAAGCTATTGATCTTCTTCTGTTGATTTGTAACCTGTTACTTTGCCAATTTGTTTATTAGTTCTACCAGTTTTTCAGTCTTTTGGTGGAGGTTTGTATGTGTGTGTGTGTGTTTGTATTCTAGATATAGAATCATGTCATCTACAAAGAGTGATGATTTTTCTTCCTTTCCTATTTTTATTCTTTTATTTTCTTCTCTTGCCTAATTGCTCTGGCCAGAATTTCTAATCCTATATTAAATAGGAGTGGTGACAGTGCACATCCTTGTCTTGTCCCAGATTTTAAAGGAAAAGCTTTCAGTTTTTCCCTATTTTCTATTAGGTTGACTTTTGGTTTTTCATATATAGCCTTTGTGATGTTGAGGTAGTTCCTTCTATCCTTAGTTTATTTAGTGTTTTTATCATAAAGGGGTTCTGAATTTTGTCAAAGATGTTCTCTGCATCTATTGAGATTACTAAGTAATTTTTATCCTTTATTTTGTTAATGTGATGAATTATATTTATTGATTTGTGTATACCAAAACCACCATGCATCTCTGGAATAAAACTAATGTGGCTGTGGTGTACAATCTTCTTAATCTGTTATTGAACATGGTTTGCTAATATTTTAATAAGTATTTTTGCATCTAAGTCCATTGGGGATATTGGTCTGCTATTTTCTTTCCTCCATTTGTTCTTATCTTGTTTTGGTGTGAATGTGATACTGGCTTCATAAAATTAATTTGGAAGTATTCCATTCCTTTCTATTTCATGGAATAATTTGAGGAGTATTGGTATTAGTTCTTCTTAAAAGATTTGGTAGAATTCAACTGAGAATCCATCTGGTCCTGGGCTTTTATTTATTAGAAAGCTTTTTATTACTGTTTGTATCTCATTATAAGTTATGGTCTGTTTAGGTTTTTATGTCTTCTTGATTCAGTTTTGGCAGACAATATTTGTCTATGAATATTTCTTCTAGGTCTTCCAATTTGTTTAAATATAAGTTTTCAAAACAGTCTGTAATTATCTGCTGAATTTTTGAGAGGTCTGCAGTGATTTCTCATTTTTGATCTCTAATTTTATTAATTTGGCTTTTCTACCTTTTTATTTTGGTTAGTTTGACTAAGGGCTTATCAATCATGTTTATCTTTTAAAAAACCAGCTCTTTGTTTCATCAATCCTTTGTATTTTTTTAATTATCAAGTTCATTGATTTCAGTTCTGATCTTAATTATTTCCTCCTACTTGTTTGGAATTGATTTGTTTTTTCCTTTTCAAGGGCCATCATTAGGTTGTTTATTAGGGATCTTTCTGATTTTCTTATGGAGGCACTCATAGCTGTAAACTTTCCTCTTAGAACTTCCTTCATAGTGTCCCAGAGGTTCTGGTACGTTATATCTCTATTCTCATTTGAGTCTAAGAACTCTTTAACATTTCTCTCCATTTCTCCTACTGCTCATTCATCATTTAAAAGAGTATTGTTCAATCTCTATGTGTTTATATAGTTTCTGTAGGGTTTGGTCATATTGATTTCTGATTTCATTCCATTATGATCTGATAAGGCCAGGTACAGTGGCACATGCCTATAATCCCAGTGGCTCAGGAGGTTGAGGCAGGAGGATCATGAGTTCAAAGTCAGACTCAGCAAAAGATGAGCAACTCAGTGAGACCCTGTTTCTAAATAAAATGCAAAATAAGGGCTGGGTATGTGGTTCAGTGGTTGAGTACCCCTGAGTTCAATCCCTGGTACCCACTTGTCCCCCCAAAAAAGATCTGATAAGATGAAATAAATTATGTTAATTTTTTGTAATTGCTAAGAGTTGAATTGTGGCCTAAAATATGTTCTATTTTGGAAAAGGTTCTATGAGTTGCTGAGAAGAAAGTGTATTCATCTGTTCTTGGATGAAATATTCTGTAGCTATCTATTAGATCCATTCAATTTATCATGTTTTTCAGATCCAAAAGTCTTTATTGAGTTTATGTCTTGATGACCTATCTAATGGTGAAAGAGATGTGTTGAAATCACCCAGTATTATTGTATTGAGGTCTATCTGGCACTTCAATTTGAGTAGTGTCTTTTTTATGTAATTAATTGCACCCACATTTGGGGCATATTTATTATTGTTATATCTTCTTGTTGGATTGTTCCCTTTACCAATATGAAGTGACTTTATTTGTCTCATCTGATAAAATTTGTTGTGAAATGTGCTTTGTTAGATATAAAGTAGCTACTCCTGCATGTTTTGGGGCTCCATTCACATGGTATATCCATTTCCTTCCTTTCTCTTTCAGCTAGCAGCTGGCGTTGCCTTCAAGGTGTTTCTTGCAAATAACACATATAGTTGGGTTTTGTATTGTAATCCATTTTGCTAACCTATGTCTTTAATTGGAGATTTGAGACTATATTCAATGTTATTATAGAGAAATGTTTATTAATTCCTGCCATTTTGATTTATTTATCGTGTTTTATTTTGTCCTTGTTCTTATTCACTGAGATACTCTTCAAATGATATTTGTTCTTTTGTGAGTCTTGAGTTTTGTTTTTTATTTCTTCTCTGTGCAGTATTTCTTTAAGTAAGTTCTGTAGTGCTGGTTTAGTAATCACAGATTATTTTAGTTTTTGCTTATCTTGGAAGATTTTTATTTCATCTTTGATTTTGAATGATAGCTTTGCTGGATATATCAGTCTTGATTGACTTGAATTCTTTCAGGGTTTGGAATACATAATTCCAACCTTCCTGACTTGAAGAGTTTGTGCTGAGAAATCCAAAGTGATTCTGATTGTCTTTCCTCTATATGTGACCTGTTTCTTTTTTTTCTTGAGGATTTAAAAATTCTATCCTTGTCTTGTATGTTAGGCATTTGAATTATAATGTGTTGTGGACAGGTTCTTTTTCTATCTTGTCTACTTGGAGTTCTGAATGCTTCCTGTATCTGGATGTCCATCTCATTATGAAGGTTTTGAAAATTTTCTGTTATTATTTCCCTGAAGAGTTTATCCATCCCATTAGCCCACATCTCACAGTCCTTCTCAGTACCAGTGATTCTTAAATTTGGTCTCTTCGTGTTGTCCCAGAGTTCTTGTACATTCTGATCATGATTACTTTTTTCTTTAATATTGTCTGAATGGTCCAGCCTGGCCATTTGGACTTCCAGCTGTGAGGTTCTGTCTTCAGCATGGTCTACTGAGCATTTTGTTTGATTTATTGTGTCTTTCATTTCCAAGATTTCTGTTTAATTCTTTTTCAATATCTCTAGCTCCTTATTAAATTTCTTTTTCATATTCTATTCTGACTTCCTTAATTCATTCAGTTATTTTTCTGTGTTCTCCTGAAATTCATTGATTATTTTTATAATCCATTCTTTTGAATTCCTTATCTGATATCTCATCCACTTCAACATTTTGGGGCTCATTTGCTGATGAATTATGAACTTTGTGAAGTGTTGTGTTAGCTCAATATTTTTTATTTCTTGTATTCATGTGTTGGTTTTATGCATTTGTTGGAAGGGACTTCTCTTCCACTCTCTAGTGTGGGCCTTTTTAGAGTACAGTCTTCATTTGACACAGTGTCCTATACTGATCTAGGCTGAGACCACCTCATAGGTGTGGTATTTATAGTCTCTGCATTATTTCTCTGTTTTTACTGTAGCAGTTGATGTCCATAGGTGGGAACTGCTAGCCTACTCACTGCTAGCTGTTTCTCTTTGAGACCTGATCATTATTTTGGGTTTTTGTCTCTTCTATACTTTGTATTGAAGTATAGCTGAAGATTGAGCATCATTAATTTGTAAGTGGAACAAGGTGCACTATTTTTTTGGTTTATTCAGAAGCAGAGTATCTACCCCATATAGTTGTGTCCCAGTAGGTTCCCAGGACCTTACAGAATTGGGAGAAACAAACAATAGCAGTAACCAATATAAACAATATACGGCTTTAAACTCAATACTGGGTTCCTACAATTTCAATTTCCACAAAAAACAGAAATTGTGGGATCAGCAATTGCCAACAGCAAAAACAATAAATAGTCATGAACTATATTAAGCATTAAAGCAAGCAACAGGTGTCAAACATGTCATCAACAGCAGTAATAATTGCAACAGCATGAATGATGGGAGGCAGGATTAAGTGAACATGCAATGTGATAGGAAGGAATAAAAGGGTTCATAATTTCAAAAACTGAATAGAGAGAATGCAGAGAGAGGTAGCATGTGATGTTTATAGGAAAGGAGGAGAAAAAATAGAAATAACAAAATAAAGAGGGAGTGAAATAGAGAATAATAGAATTTGGCTGTTAGTAAATGAAAAGAGAGAAAGGGAAATAAGACAAATGAAAAACAATATAAAACAAAACCAAAATATGATAATCAAAACCTCTAACCCTCAAAAACCAAGGCAAGAAAAAGCAACTACAATTAAAAAATGCTTAAAATGAGAAAAAAAGAAACAAATATGTATATGTATATTTGTTTATGAACCAATCAACAGAGAAAACACACACAAAAAAAAGAAAAAGAAAAAATTGATAATGAAAAATTAAACAATTGCTTTCAATGAGGTGGTCAAAATAGTCCTTGGGAACAGATGGAATACTGTCTATGCCTGACTTTCTTTCCATTTCTTCTTGGCTATGTACTGGGAGAGAGAGCAAGGGCTTGAGGCTTACTCTTTTTGTGTTGTTCACCAAGCTGCCAGTTGGAGTGGCTTAAGACTGAAATTGGTTCAAATATCTTAGCTTCTCTTCTCCTTTGCATGAGGTGTGATGGGGTGGGAAGTAATGTCAATTGGAGTTTTTTTCTGCACAGACCAGGTCATGCACTCCCAGGGTAGGGTGGCTGCATGTTTTATGAGTGGAGTTATAGCCAACAGGGCTTAGGTTTAATCAGGTGTCAGGAGCTCTGTTGGGTGTTGTCTGCTCTGGAGAGATTAGATCGACACACCCTTAGGGCCTGGCAGTTGCTGAGCTCTGCTAGGAGTCTGGATATCAGGAGACTTCCAAGGATTCTACTCAAGGGCTGAGGGAGCCAATATTTCACCCCTTCTGCTGCCCACAAACATAGCCTTTCCAGGCTTCTCAGGCTTAATCCCTGAGAATATTCACACCCATCTGTTCAGATTCCCAACCTGCTTCAGCTGGTCATGTGGGCTGCCAGATTCAAAGGACAAAACAAATTGGGTTCCCCTTCACTTTTCCAACTTGAATCTTCCTGGTAAAGTATTTTCTGTACCTGTTTCTCTCCCATTCCATTAGATACACCCTGTGCCACAGGGAAGGTCCTTGCTAGGACAGTGTAACCATGTTTTCTCAGATCTCCCAGCTCCCACAGCAACAGCTGCAGTATGACCACCTCAAGATGGCTCCCACCTCAGTTTTCCACATTCAATTGGGAAACATGAGGCACTTTTCAAGCACCAGTGCACAGTGCAGCCTCTGGATCAGCTAAGGGTAGGCTGATTTTCTGATCTCATATTTTTCCATATTAAATTTGTATGTTGTGTTTCTCTGTGTCCTTCCCACCCATTTTGTGTGGAACCAGTACCACTGCCCCTCTTACCTGCAGGAACTGGAATTGGGTTCATTATTCTATGAAGTCAAAGAATGAACACCATGAACACTGCCAAGGTAAGCAAGCAAGCAGGAATTTTATTTTAAAAAAGTGAGAGAAAGATTCAGAACTCCTGGAGCAGTTCTCCTGGGAGGGGCAATGGTGTATTTTAAGTCTTCTATATTTCCTCTTTTAAAGGCATAAAGAGAAATTGATAAGCTCCTCCTGATTGGTTTTGATATTTCAGTTGTCCCTTGTGGGCTGGATTATGGATTATGCAGTCACTTTCTGTGAGATAGAAATTTATAATCTTTGAGAAATAGGAACTGTTTTATAACATGTCAGGTCATGTTAAAATGGCTGTTCCTGTGCTTTCCTTCTTGTCAACCTTTCTTGTCCCATCCCTTCTCTCAATTGCCTATCCTTTTCTATCTCATTCCTCCTTCTGATAAGGAAACCCTTAGTACTATAAGGAAAATTGGGTGATGATTGCTTTAGCTGCTTCAAGGTCAGAGGGGGAGATGATGGGTAAGCAGTTCAGTTTCCCTTTTAGGGACAATCTAGTCAATTAAGAGGTTCATGATAAAACTCATCTGGAACAACTGCTTAGTAACTGCTTCTTGCTGTTAAGCGGTATTCAGAAGTGGCAGTAAGGGTTCCCTTGGTGATAGACCCAGGGTTCCCCAACAGATGTCCATGTATGTTTTCTTTGTGCCTAAGAGGAAGTGATTTTGTCAGTGGTGAGAGACTGGAGTTTGTTTAGTGAGTGGAGTTTAGTTAGTGAGTGTCAATTAATCTCTGAATGATACTGAGTATGCAGGGGATGATGCAGTACCCTACTATGTGTTACCACAGCATATCTAGATTTGCTTTTCCTTATTCCATAAAAGAACTTCCATTTGTGTACATAGTAAGATCTGAATTGTATAGGGAAAAACTTTGGGGGTCTCCCTGGACTGAGTAATCTATGGCGAAAGCTTGCTGACAATCATGTTCAGGGTTTCCTTCTAATGATTCCAGAAGAAAGGTGGTTGAGTTTAAATTTGAGAAAATTTTCATTTGAGCCACTAGCCTTCTAGGAGCAAGGCCTGGTATTTAAGAAGGCAACTCTCTGAAAGACATAATTCCCCTTTAGCATTTAGAATTCCTGGAAGATCATGAGATGTGTATATTGTAAGATCCCTTCCTACGGTTATCTTAATTGCCTCAGGGACTAGCAAGGCTACTGCAGCCACCACTTGCAGGCAATGGGCCATCCTTGAGATACCATTTCAAGTCTTTGCTGAGATATGTTACCAACTGTTGAGCTGGTTCACTCCTCTGTGTTATTACCCCTAGGGCCATTTCTCCTCTTTTGATCACAGATTAATTTTTTGTTCTGTTGGCAGTGTGAGAGCAGAAACTTGAAGTAAAGCCTCTTTCAGGGCTTTGAAAGATTTGACATGCTCTGGTTCCCATATTAGGGTGGTCATTCCTGGTGTTGGGCTTCCTTAAGGAGTTGATAAAAGGGTCTGACTCTCTCTCCATACCCAGGGATCCAAAACCTACAATATCCCCAGAAAACCTCTGAGTTGCTGTATGGTCTGGGGTAGAAGGTATTATCTGTGGGAGAGGCTCCTGGCTCTTGGCTGGCAGCTGTGAATGTCTCGAGTGTGTAAAGGAAACCTACACTCACACAGGCCTGGCAGGCACACCTGCAGGAAGAAGCTTTCTGCTCCAGCTGATCAGTGGAGCAAGACCACCTCCCCATAATTAGCATAATTGTTGCCACGGAAACCTTGAGGGGTCCAGATTGGACACCAAGCAAAGGCACGGTTAGGTGTTAGTGAAAGCATGATTGGATGACGTACAATCCTAATTTAACATATCTGGATGTTACACGATTGGACACGGTTACAAACCCTAATTAACATAAGGGCAAACAGGTAATAAACTTGATTAGCTATATAGGGACAAGACATTCCCGCAATAAATGAGTTTGCAAGCACTTGCAATTTGCTTGCTTTCACCCAATTCCCAGTGTCTGCGTCCTGACACTGTGCCGTTTATCCCGGCGTCTGAGTGAAGCCGAGGCAGACTTACTTCAATTATCCTGTAGGGCAAATCCTCTCTTCCCCTAGTCTGTGGATTCCTTGAGACAGTTGTAATCCTAGATATTGAACATGTGGTTGGCACACTTTCTTTTTCAAGAACTCATACCTTCTATCAGCTAGGTAATTCAGGAATTCTGTAGTGGCCAATTGGCATTTTTCCTGGGTGGTAGACATAGAAGGATGTCATTCATATATTGGAGGACAGTTACAGATGACCTGTCCTTGAATTCTGCTAGGTCCTTGGCAAGGACCTGCCTAAAAAAAGTGAGGACTCTCTCTGAATTCTTGGGGTAACACTGTCCAGGTTAATTGAGATCCACTACCTGGCTCCTCAAAAGCAAACAGATATTGTGACTGATTGCCTAAGGGTATACAGAAAAAGACATCCTTTAAATCTAATACAGTAAATCAAGCAGCAGCGGCTGGGATCTCAGATAAAAAAAGTTTAGGAGTTGGGCACCACAGGATCAAGGGAGACGACTGCTTCATTGATTATCCTAAGGTCTTGGACTAAGTTTAATTTCCATTTGTTTTTTGAACTCCTAAAATGGGTGTATTACAGGAGCTATTATAAAGCACTAAAAGTTCTTGTTTAAGGTTTTGAATGATCTTCAGAAAACCTCTTTTTGCCTCTGGGTGTAGTGGGTACTGCCTCTGGTGTGGGAAGATGGAGAGGTCCTTCAAAGTCATTTTAACTTTAACTGCACTCTTTATTATCCCAATTTTGTCCTTAGTGGCCCCTACTTCAGGGTTTATATCACATTCTAATTGAGGTATACTTAATGGACTTGAGGTCCCAAATATTCATGATGATGGAGGTCTAAAGTTTTGAGAGCATGTCTCTTCCTAACAAAGGAGAAGAGCACTTTGGGAATATCAGGACTGCATGAGAAAACATCACTCCATCCCATTCACAGCTTAATGGGGGAGCAAAATATCTAGTGATGGGGGGTCCAGAAACCCCTCACCCTGTCATAGTATCAGAGGAAAGGGATTCCTGGGTATAAGACAAGTACAGAGAAGCTGGTGCCAGTGTCCAGAAGGAAACTAGCCTTTTGGCTCCCTACTGAGAAGCATACCTGGAGTTTATGCATGGTAATGGGAGTCATGGGAGCCATTAAGTTTGACCCCAGGTCCCTTCAGGCCTGGTTGGGGGAATGTGAGCCTGCAAACCTGGGGACATTCATCCTCTAGTGATTGCCTTGACAGATAGGGCGAGGCCTTCATGGTGGTTGCTTAACTTGTTAGCATTCCTCTTGGCAATGTCCCTCCTTTCCACATCAGGAAACGAATTCCTTTTGTGGCTTGAGAAGCATTCCATTTACCTCCTTCAACACCCCAGAAGCTTTCTCCCTGCAGAGCCGCGACCACTACTTCAAGCTTCCTTCTATCTGTATGTTCCCTTTTCTTTCTCTCCTCCTGATCTCTGTTACAAAAGACAGATGTTGTGAATCAGAGGATGTCATCTAAGGACTGATCAAGGCCATATGCCAATTTTTGAAACTTCCTTTTAATGTCTGGGACTGACTGGGCATAAATTTATCCTTTAAAATTATGTGGCCCTCTCTGTATCCAGAATCCACTGTAGTGTGCTTTCTCAGTGCCTCCCTAAGTTTCTCCAGAAAGATTGCATGGTTCTCTTGATAGCCTTGAGGGATTTCAGATATCTTAAAGTAATTGATGGGCTTCTGCCTTGACTTCTGAGACCTTCAAGGACCAGAGCCTGAAAATGTCTCATTTTCCAATCATCCTGTTCATCATTTGGATTTCATTCAGGATTGTTCCTAGGAACTGCCTGTGTCCCAGTTGGATCATTAGATATACTCCTACTCTGTGTTGCAGGGACATGGCTGAATGCAAATCATCTCCAAAATGCTCAGCTGTCCTTTCATTAGAGGTCAAAATTTGGTTAAGCAGTAACATAATATCCTTCCAGGTAAGACTGAACACCTCACATAAGTTTTGGAACACCTCAATGTATTTATCTGAATCCTCTGAGAACTCACTTTATGTACATCTTTATTTACCTCAAGTATTAAAGGAAAAATGGGACATGGATGTTGGTTGGCCCAAATTCCCCTTCTGGCATTTCCTGAAGTGTCAGTATGATTTGTCCTCCTCTAGGGGTGGATGACAGGGGTCCTGGGTAGGGAGGACAGGAGGGCTGTTGGCAGGATTTGTACAGATTTCTCTGACTTTGCTACTTGGGCAGTTGCTTCCTTGGACTTTTCTTCCATCATGGCTTGCAATCATAGCTGGGTCTAGTTTACATTGCCTATACAATTTGGGGTTCTCTCTCAGAGCAACAAAAACCTGAACATATAGGGGACCTCAGACCATTTTCTTTTCTTCTTACAAAACAAAGTAAGCTGCAAGATAACATTAAAGTTTATACTTCCCTCTGGCAGCCATAATTCTCTATTGGAGGGTTTGTATTGAGGTCACCCTGACAGCAGAAGAAAATTAGGCACTTTTTCCTGAGTGTCTGTGGGTAAAACTTGTCCCAGTTTTTTGGTGGGCAGGTTAGTGGTGAACCTGGCACTACCTTTGAGGCTGAAGCTCTCATCTAGAGAAGAGAAATCAGAACTCACACCAGAACTGCCCACTCTCATAGGGATGTCTCCCTGAACAGCTTCTTGGCCATTGGCAAATCCACCCTTCTCATTCTACATGACTCACTTATTGCTGCTTTACCAGCTAAGTTCCTCAAGTTTTGGTTTCCCCATGACAAAGACCCGGGAGCAGGGGGTTGGTGGGCAGACTTAGTGGACCTTATTGGTATCTCCTGGACACTATTGAACTTCCATATATGATGGCTGATAATTAAATGTCAGCTAACAGTGAGATATATTCCTCTGCTTCATGTGTTTACAAAATTAGTGGGCCCAGGGAGAATTAATTTCACCTCAATTGAGCAGGATCCGAGGAGACTATGTAAGGTTAGGGTCATCAAAGACAAAGAATCCTTTTTAAAGGGGCTTTTCATCTACAATCTGCATCCCAAGAGGGTTCCCAGGACAAAGAGAACAGGTTGTCTCACAGGACCTTCTGCCTTCCTCATGGAGAAATTTGAGGAAGAATGTAACTAACAGGATGTGAGCCCCGTGGGCTTGGAGATACCCAGAGGGAAAAAGTTCAACTTCCTTTGATGGGGGAATGTGTGAGAATGTGTCTTCCTAGATCCCTAAAGAACGAAAAGTGTTGGGTTTCTCCCCTTCCCTTTCAGGCAAAGAAACTGGGGAGATGCATGGGGGTACAGAAACAACAACAGGAGTGTCTTTGGCAAGTCTGCAGCCCTTCGATAAGTGAGAGATGAAGCCCAAACCCATCCCTAAAACCACTCTGCATAGTATATACTTTTTTTGTGGATAGACCTTTAGTCATGAGGGAAGCACTTGGGAGGATCTAGTGTGAAGGAGGAAGTACAGGTGGCTCATATGGAAGCATTGGCCTAGCAGAATGTTCATTCAGCGCCATGATCAATCACCTACCACAGGATACCCCAAAGAGGCGTCAGGAAGTGGCGTCAGAAGAGGGGCCTTTGAGAGTCACTGAAGAAGAACAGTCTCAGTCAGGATTTCTCAATTGCCTCCCAACTTCACCTGAATCCTCACATGCAAGAACAGGCCAGGATCAGGGGCCACTGTCTACTTGCTCTGGGCATACCCTGAGCCAGGATAGAAAAGTGGGAAATGGCTCCATAGAGCCCAACATGCTTGACCTGCAGGGCAGGAGACTGGAAACTTCAGAAACCAAGGGACCCTCTACCTGAGACTTGAGACTCACAGCCGGGCTAATTGCTTTTAAGTGGCTGATGGGTGCCCTGTTTTCCTCTAAAGGATAGTGAAGGTGAAGAGCATCAGCTGCAGATGACTTACCTTGGTGGGGTTAGGGTCCTGGGCTAGCCCCCAGGATGTTACCGGCTGGAGTTGGGATCAGGTTCATGTTCCATGGAGTTGAAGAATGAACACTACGAATACAGCTGAGTTAAGCAAGTGAGTGGCATTTTATTAAAAAGGAAAATGAGAGAAAGATTCAGAACTTCCAAAGCAGTGTGCCTAAGAGGGCATGAGTGCTGTTTAAGTTTTACAGAGTTCCCTTTTTTTAAAGGTGCATAAGGAGAAATTGACAAACTCCTCTTCACTGTTTTTTAGTATTTCAATTGTGCATCCATAGGCATGGGCTGGATTATGGATTATGCAGTCTCTTTTTGTGAGATGGAAATTTACACCCTTTGAGAAACAGGAACTGTTTAATAACACATCAGGGTATGTTAAAACGGTTGTTCTCCTGCTTGCTCCCTTGTCTGCATTTCTTGACCCTTCTCTACTCTCCAGGGCCTATCCTTTTCCATCTCACCGGTGGCTACTCTCATAACTGCCACAACTGACTTGGCTCTAATGTAGTCTTTCTTCATTGTTCAATATACCACAAATTTATGAGTCTCTAAGACACTTTAACTGTCCAATATGGAATTTTGGTGAAATCTCTTTTATGCACCTCACAGATAAGCAGGAGTCCTGAGCCACAGAGCAAATAGGGATGCAGTATTCCTCTAGCCCACCCTCCTGAATCCCCCTAAATTCTACTTTAAATGTTGATCATATCTGAAAGATAGAGCATTTAGATGAGTTTATGAAATAACTGGGCACCACACAAATTTAGTCATTATACCTTTTCCCTGGGACCCACTGATCTGAATCCACAGTTTTTATTTTCACTATTCCCCTAAGTTTCTCTAAGAATAATGACCTTCATTGTATATTAATCCATTTGTGTTCCTTATCTTCTTTCCTTTTACTTTCTCTGAACATCATTTTATCAATGATGTTCTCTGACTTCGGTTTCTTCATTCTTTCCTATACATTTTTGTTTCCTTTTGGTATCTAATTATATTAAATTATCTTCCATCTTAAAAAAATCCCCCTTGATTCTCCATCACCCTCCCATTTTCACTATACCTATCCCTCCTGTAATAACACTCACTCATTCTGAAAACACTGTTGCTAAATGAAGAGCCATTAAATGAAGACAGTAATGGAAACACGATGAATTCCATCTGAACGCATACACTCAATTTTTATAGGTAGTAATATATGTTGAATGATGAAGACAAGCTTTTACAAGTAATGAATAACATTGAACATCAAAAATTTGTGCAACAAATATGATATAATGACAGTTAAGCTAAATATTTCTCCTTGTATCATTTTCTTCAAAAGTTTTTCAACATGTTTGGGGTACATCTCCACTCTTCTACTAGGTCTCTTTCCTCTCCTCTCCTGGTCTTCCTTCAATTTTCCTCCCCTGCCAACACACCTTTTCCTCCCTTTTTCCTCTAGCTTTTACATATGAAAGAAAACTTACAACCTTGATTTTATTTATTTAGTTTTTTTGGAACTGGAGATTGAACTCAGGGGCACTCGGCCGCTGAGTCACATCCCCAGCCCTATTTTGTATTTTATTTAGAGACAGGGTCTTACTGAGTTGCTTAGGGCCTTGCTAAGTTGCTGAGCCTGGCTTTGAACTCAAGACCCTCCTGCCTCAGCCTCCCGAGTCGCCGGGATTACAGGCGTGCACCACTGTGCTTGGCTTGATTTTACTTTTTAAATCATTTCCCCCACTTTTTTTATTGATGCATTATAGTTATACACATTGATGGGATTTGTTGTTACATATTTGTACATGTATATGATACACAGTATAAAATATAATTTGGACAATATCGTTCCCCAGCAATTCCCCCGCTTCCCACCTCCTTTCC
This sequence comes from Glaucomys volans, assembly GCA_020662805.1. Classification (NCBI taxonomy): domain Eukaryota; kingdom Metazoa; phylum Chordata; class Mammalia; order Rodentia; family Sciuridae; genus Glaucomys; species Glaucomys volans. The sequence goes on from JAJEJO010001189.1 coordinate 905,578, forward strand.
TCTCCGGATGCTCCTTTGATTTTCATGAGATCCCCACCTTTCTTTATCCCCTGTAGCTTCCACATATTATAGAAAACATATGACCCTTAACCTTCTGAGTCTGACTCATTTCATTTGACATAATGGTCTCTAGTTCCATTCATTTTCTTGCAAATGACAAAATTTCACCCCGCTGAATAAAATTCCGTTGTATATATACACGACATTTTATTTATCCATTCATCTGTTGATGACACCTGGGCTGGTTCCACAGTTTTCTATTGTGAATTGTGCTGCTATAAACATGGGTTTGGATGTATCACTGTAGTATGATGACTTTAATTCTTCAGAATAAATACTGCTGTGTAGTATAGCTGCGTCCTATGGTGGTTCCATGTCTAGTCTTTTGAGGAGCCTCCAAACTGATTTCCATAGTGACAACCCTTGATCTTCTGAGTTTGGCTTATTTCACTTAACATAATGTTCTCATTAAGGAAAAGACCCTGGATTTTCCTGCCTATGTCACTTTTTATAGAGTTTATGGTAAGCATTTTTTAGGTGAAAAAGTCATTAAAGTAAAACAGAAGTGATATAATATTTTAAGAGTCATGGTGGTAAAAATCTTTTCCTTACCACCTACTACATGAGATAACATAACTCTTAAGTGCTAAACTTCTCAAAAGAGAAATCTACTATTCCTTTCTCCACTGTCTCAACTAATTTTTATGGTTGCTTGGGTTCTGCTTCTTTTACTTTGATAATTCTCTTGCTAAGAACCTTTTCAATTGGTCTTCCTGTTTTTAAGTACAATATTTTGACTTGGCTTCTTGGAAGTCATTCATAGGGTCAATCATTTCCTCTTATTTTAAACTCTTTCCTTCCTTGATTTCAATGTTGTTGAGCAAACACAGCATTGACGGACCAGATCCTTTGTGTCAGAAATCGTACTAACTAGCCAGGCGTGGTGGTGCACGCCTGTAATCCAAGCGACTTGGGAGGCTGAGTCAGGAGGATCGAGAGTTCAAAGCCAGCCTCAGCAATTTAGCGAGGCCCTAAGCAACTCAGTGAGACCCTGTCTCTAAATAAAATACAAAATAGGGCTGGGGATGTGGCTTAGTGGCCGAGTGTCCCTGAATTCAATCCCTGGTTCCAAAAAAAAAAAAAAAAAAGAAATTGTACTAACTGCTGGAGACCCAGGGTTGGGTACAATGTGGACTCTGTCCCTGAGGATTTAATAGCCTGGGGCTTGGGGAAGACTAGTAAAAGCTGCTTCAATATAATGGCATGGATTCTGGACTATAAGTACTTAAGAGCAAAAAGTAAAAGCAGTTTAGTGTGGTGGAGTGAAGGGAGACCTAGACGAAACTATTTTTTTTTTTTAAAGTGACATCTGAACTGAGTCTCAAATCCCCGAGTATTAGTGTGTTTTTCAACATGTCGCATTTCCTTTCTCTCTTTTTGACTTTTCTTTTTCACTTCTCTGTTTGGTGTTTATGTTCCTCGGTCTTCCCTCCTTGATGTCTCATTCTCGTCTCATTCTAGTCTCTTTCCATATGTCTCTGGTGGTGTATCCTGTATCTGCCTCTGAACTCCCAACTAGATGTATTGCAGACACTTCGGTCTGGCCTAGACATTTCAAAGGCAATTTAACCGAAGACATCTGACGTGGATAATTATTTAATCCCTTACATCTGTTCTTCCTCCTGTGCATCCTACCAGTGACTGCCACCACACTGTCCAGACACCCAAGCCAACTGTCTGCCAGTCATATTCCACTCCTACTTTCCTTTATCTCCAGTGCTTTTTTGCTCCCCAGGAGTTGTGGCTTCAGGTACTCCACATCCCCCACAGCCACCTACTTACCTGAGTTCCTGCTACTGTAGTCTCAGTTCAGACTTCCCTCATTTTTGCCCATGGCACTGAGGCACCCACGGGTCTCTCCGTCTTTGGTCCTGCTCCCCTTTCAGTGTTTTGTATATCACTACTGCAGTGACCTCTCACAGCGCAAATCAGAGCTTTGATTAAAATCGTTGACCACTCCTCACTGACATCAGGATGTGAGTTAAACCAGTTGACTTGCTTCATGTAGCCTCTCCTCTGAAAACTTTCACCTTCTTTCCATTTTCCAGCCAATAAAATGGCATGTGATTCCCAGTAGACCAGACTCTCTCATGTTTTTATACCTATGTGTGTGTCAATTGCTCTGGCTGGGATTTCCTTATCCTCTTTCTTTCTTTACTGACAATACCTCAGTCACTCAGTTGTCACTTTAAAACTACAAAAAAATTTTCCCTGAACTCTCCTATCCCGATTCAGCTTCCTTTGACTCTAATGCTTACATAAATTCTTGTAACTAGTATTTATCATACCACACATCTGTAACCTGCCTCTATTTCTACTTAGTCTGTAGGATCTCTGAGCCTAGTGATGATTTTTGTTTCCTGTGGCCTCAGCTTCTGGAGTAGAGCCTGGCTCACAGGCATACAAGATGTACAGAACAATGTGTGCAGAATGAACAAATGAATCCAGCCTTCCCTAAGAACTCTTGCCATGGCCATCAACCCAGCATGGGCTCCTTTTCAGTTTGCACTGTAAAAATCAAGAGAAAAGGGAAATCGTTTCTATGAAAAAAGATAAAAAGCTTTCTCAGAAAATGCAAAATCAATGTCAGCTGAACAAATGAATCTTTTATAAGGGTTTTTAAAACAGTCTAAACTGATACCTAAAGGAAGGAAGGATGGAAAGGAGGGAGAGGAGAAGGAAGGTTAGAAGAAAGGAGGGTGAAGTAAGTGAAAAGAGGAAGGGAAAGAGGGAAGGAACAAGAAGTGAGAAAGGAGGGAAGGCAGAAAGATGCCCTGCCCACAAGGTGGACTTTCAGGTGTGGTGAGAGGCTGGCGGAGGTTGGCAGCCTGGGTTCTCGCAGCCTGGCTTTTGAAGGGAGTCCCCACGGCACTTGTTGGGTGTGCTGTGTAGCAGTCACCACTAATCTCCAAGCCACTGACCGGAAGAGATGGCAGTTCTGCTATAGCAGATAGAGATAGAGAGCAGCCTGTATTCAGACCGTGAGCTTCTTGCTCTTAGATGAAGCCCAGTGACTGGCAAAGAAGAAAGCTGACCTTTATGATGAAGAACAAAATGAAAAGGATATATTGCTTGTGCAAGATTTGGAAGATCCGTGGGAGCAGAAATTCCTCCAGTTCAATCCTGTATCTTGTGCAACAGAAGCCGGTTAAAAAAAAATGACCGAACCTCATTGCACTGTAAGCTAGACAGGACCCTCATCCTTGTTAGTCAGAGAGAAGCTTGGAGATGAGGATGGTCAGATGCTGCCCCAGACAGAGTGGCAGCCTGGGGAGAACTTCAAGGGGACAGCTGAGTGAACCCTGCCCACACTCACAGAAAACAGTATGGAAGACAAGTTCCTAGGAAATGCATCTTGTGGTCACTACAAGATCAAGTTCCCTCAGGAATGCAGACAGAGAGTAACCTTGGAGTCAGAGTATTCCTCTTCAAAGTACTACTACTAAGTGGAGACTTTTTCCAGATCCGGAAGAGAGGCCATCATGTGTGGGTCAGTAAGGAGGAGTTGGGTGACTCTTTGACCCAGGTTAGGAGATTTCTTTTGGACCTCTGATGGACGGAGCTGCCTGTGGACAATGCTCAGATAAGTCAAGGGACAGGGCTTTAGGGACACTGGTGTGGTGGTCCCACATTTGCAGGGAATATCAAGCAGCAAACTAAATTCTGAGAATTAAATGAGTGTTTTGTCATGTTGGTCTCAGCTGATTTGCCCTTTGGGATGACTGACTTCTCCCAGTGAAGAGGGACCCCCTTCTTAGGGTGCCTTTCCATTTTATCCAAGCTGAAAATTGATTATTGTATTACTTTATAGTGAAGTAATTAGCCTTCTTGGCTCAGGAAGAAAGAATGGAAGAATATGAATCAACCTGAAGCTTTGAGTTCTGTGAAAACTTCTGGGCCCATGAGAAAAATCTAGTTCTCCATATAGCTTCTTAGCCATTTTCCGTTTTATTTCCCTTTCTTTTCCATTTGATATGAAAGAATTTTAATCTTGCCTAGGAAACAATGCTTTCTTTTCCCTTCCCTCCTTTCTCTATCCTTCCTTTTCCTTTCCCATTCCTTTTCTTTTCTTTCTTTCAAAAAGCATTTTATATTTGAAAATCAATCAATCATGTCTTAACCTGTTTTGAAAACAATCATATGAAATAAGCAGGTTCAGCTGATCTCCATTCTGTAAACGGAGGAATCATGGCCAGGCTGTAACTTGGTTGAGTCAGGCTGCACATTCCTGGTGGTGCTAGAGAAGGATGATCTCTGCTTCTGGGTTAGGGCTTTTGGCTCTTGTTTGTTGCTTGGGTCACCACTGGTCCCCAGTGCCTGGCACATAGAAGGTACAAATATCAGAGAGATCGATATATGGTGAATGATGATGCATAATGCGGGGGGGAAGGGAGGCAAGAAAGAAGGAAGGATAGATAGCATAGAGGGAAGGGAGGGTGGGGTCAGGGTGGGGGGGTAATAGTAATAATAGAATGAGACAGACATCATTGCCCTGTGTGCATGTATGAATGCACAGATGGTGTGACTCTACTTTGTGTACAACCAGAGAAACAATAGCTGTACTCCATTTGTGTACAATGAATCAAAATTAAATAAAATTTTAAAAAAAGAAAGGTACAAATAAATATTTGCTACACAAGTGAGAAAAAAAAAGGGGGGGGGAGATAAAGTCCAAAGGACAGAAGGCAGGCTATCAAGCAAGGTGGCATGGAGGTTAAAAAAGATCTTTTGGTTAAAAGAAAAACAGCAAAACAATGAAACAAGTCCTAAGCACTGACTTCAAGATTTTCTAGAGATATGTTCCAAGAAATATCAAAGCTTCTTAAAGACTGGAGAGAAATTCTTAGGTAGACAAACTTAAAAACAATGCTAATTATTATTTGCACTAACACTGAGGAGCAATTTTGTCATGCCAGGCACCTTACTGTTTTACATGCATCATATCAATCTATCTCTGCACAGCACAATGAAGCATGTGTAATTAGTACTATGGTTTGGATGTGAGGTGTCCCCCAGCAGCTCACCTGTGAGACAATGCAAGAAGGTTCAGAGGAGAAATGATTGGGTTGTAAGAGTCTTAACCCAATCAGGGAACTAATCCCTGAAGAGATTAATTGAAGTGGTAGGGTGTGACTGGAGGAGGTGGGAATTGGGGCATAGCTATGGTGTATATATTTCCTATCTGGAGCGTGGAGTCTCTCTCTGCTTCCTGATGATGCAAGCTGCTTCCCTCTGCCATGCTCTTCCGCCATGGTGTTCTGCCTCACCTCAAGCCCCGCCGAGGAATGGAACTGGCCTACTGTGGACTAAGACCTCTGAAACCATGAGCCCTCAAATAAACTTCCTCCTTTAAAATTGTTCTGGTCAGATCTTTCAGTCACAGCAGTGAAAAAACCTGACTAAAACAATTAGTATGCCCAGGTTTCTGATGGGGAAACCCATGCCTTTGTTCCCAGGTCAAATTCAGTGCTTTCAGCCTTCTAACAAGGAAGTTTCTCTCAGGGGACAGAGATGCATTCTCCAGGCCATGCACAGTAGGGCTGCATTCTCCACAGGCCACAGCAGCTCTGAGAGAAGCGGGAGCTATGACCAGGTGCATTTCTACCCCGTCTTTATGATTGCTTTTTGTGGATTTCCCTATTGGGAGCCTCTGGGCACAGGGACTGGCAATGCACCAGAGGCTGTGGAGGAGCTGAACATTTTTAGGTAATCCCAACTTTCATTTTCCTGTGTGGTTTGTGGGTGTGAGTGCTGAGAACAAGCTTCCTCTGCAGAAGGAGGAAGTGGGGGACCAGGAGTCAGAATAGCTGATCAGAACTCTCTAAGGAAGTAGAGCTAAAGCAAGACTGTGGTTTCGCCACCAGACACACATGTAGCTTAAACTGGACAAATATATGTGTGAGAAGGAGGGAGAGAGAAAAGGAATGTGATCTCATAAATGAAGTGAGGGAGTGCAGAAACCTGTCTTCATTTATTTGGAGCTTTCTCAAAATCTCAAATTCAGAGCTCAGCTCAAAACAGACTCCTCCCCCCACCATAGACGTCTTTAGGGATCCAGAAGATTTTTTGAACTAATTATTATTTGACTCAATCATCATACATTTATATCATTAGATATTATTGATCCTTTTGTAAAGATGAAAATATGGAGCCTGAGAAAGGTTTAATAACTTATTCAAGGCTACTCTGAAACTGAGAAAAGGAGCTTGGTTTCCAGAGCAGCAGCTCTAGTGGTCACAGGCTGAATGATTTGCTTTTTCCATCTTTAATTGGCTCACAAGAGCTTACTGCAAAATATTCAGGAGTTTTCCAGTTTTTATTCAATCACTGGTGGCTTGAAATCAGCATGCAAGGGGTGTCAGTGAGACCTGACTTGCATCCTACCGGAGCAAAGAGAAGTTCTGGTTAGAGTGTTCTATCTTCAGCTTGGGCAAAGAATGAAAAGCCATGATGCCAGATGAATTGAGTATAAGGAGGAAGGAAGGAAGGAAGGAAAGATGAATGGGAGGGAAGGAAGAAGGAAAGTTGGGAGAAAGGAGAGGGTGAAGTGAAGTATGAAGAAAGAGGAAGGGAAAGAGGGAAAGCAAAAGGGAAGAAAGTAGAAAGGACAGAAGGCAGACTAGAAGCAAGGGAGGAAGGAAGGAAGGAAAGAAAAGGGAGAAGAGAAGGAAAAGGCAAAGGAAGGAAAAGAGGGGTACATAGTAGACAAAACAGATGAGCTGTTCAGCCCATATTTCCAATGGGTGCTTTGGGTCATAAAATAATTGTGAACAAGAATTCTTTATTAAGAATAGAAATCTATAAAATAAGAATTCAAAATAGACTCATAAAAACAGTACAAAATGAAAAAGGAGATTTCGGAGCTAAGGGAACAACTTAAGAAACAAAACAATGTTGTTATAAAACTTAATTAGAAACATAAATTAGAAACAACAGAAAACAGTGCACACAGCTGAAAATCAAATTATTTACATAGAAGAAATGTTGAAGATAATCATAGTGAACACAGAGGGAAAATGCAAGAGTTGAGAGCAGTTATAATGAAGGGTCACCACCGCTGGTTTCCTGGCTGCCCTCGGGTCCCCACCTACCGAGTCTTCTACTTCCTGAGATCTCCAGTCTATTGACTCTTCCTCTTCTCATTATTCATCAAGCTTGCTTGGCTTCCTCTTTTTCTCTGGATGCAGCCCAAAACACTCCTTGAAAGCCTGAATAATATTTTTTTTCTGAATTATTTTGTTTTTGGCAAATATTTCTGGGAACAACAGTATTTCTTGTATGGATGGAGTATGGTTTAGTGTAAGAGATTTTCCACACTGAAGGCTTTATTCTGTGGTCTGTCATGGTAATCAATCCCTGGGAAACTAGGTTTAAGTTAGCTCCCTTCTCTCCTTTCCACCTTCATTATACTTGGCAACACAAATGAACAAACATAAAATAAAACAAAATGCAAAACAGAAATCCTACCATGATTAAACCCAACCACACGCCTGTTCAGAGCATCTGAATGGTGTTGGAGTAACTAATGCAAATGAACTGACTTGTCCCACTTTTTCTGTAATTTTTGAAGGGGTACTTGATGCTTCCTGGCTTTCCTTGTTTGTTCTCTTTACTTTCTGATTTTTCAAAATGACATTTTCACAATTTCCTTTCTGTCCTCCAACTTTCAGTATCACGCTGTGCCTATACTATCTTGGCAGATCCTTTTCCTTCACACGTCAAAGCAAAGTGATGGTAACGCGCTTAACTTCCTCCTCCATGTTCCATTGCTTGGCCCTTGTCTCTTTTAATAACTCAGTAGAAGAGAGGGTTCCTCATCCCTCATAAAACCTCAAGTGGTTCTTCTAGTTCCCCTCCTACCTCCCTAGCTACTCCTCAGAGGCCTTACTGGGTCCTCCTCTTTCTCACTCCTGGTTAGTGTATCCAAAGGTTCAGCCCTAATTCCACATTAATCATCACATATGCTGGTTTATTCTGGGGATAAAAACTGGGCACAGGTTTTTCTTACAGCTTCTTAAGTGATTTTATTGCATAGTGAGAACTGAAGGTCACTTACCTACCCTAGGTGATTTCAATCATGTTCTTAGCATAAATTGCATTCATATGTTGAGTGATCCAAAATTTCTCTTTCCACTTAATTTTGGACTAAACATAGCTACTTCTGTTTAATGGATTTTGAGTAAGTATCTCAAATGTGACATTCCCAAATCTTTGTTCCCAGTCCAAACAGTTGTTTCTCCAGACATTCTCCTTCTCAGTAAGTTGCACTAATTTTAACCCGGGAACAAACACACTAGCATTTGTCTTTGATTCCATATTTCTCATGCCTCTACCTCCAATCCATTAGCAAGTCCATCTACTCTACTTGTAATGTATGTCCTGAGTTTGCTGTTCTTCTCTATCTTTACTGTTAGTGCTGTAGTCCAAGGTACTATCATCTCTTGCCTGGATTATGACAATAATCTCCTAAATAGACTCCCTGCTTCCACCTTCCCATTCCATTCCACCTCCCCTTTCAGTTCATTTTCTACACAGGAATAAACTTGGTCTTTTCAAAATGTAGATCACTTCATATCCCTCTATTCCCCTCTTGCTTACATTGGCTTTGTACTCCCTTTGAATACAGTCACTTCATGTCTTGGTGTAAAATTCCCTGTGTGAAATGACTCCTGTCCATGTATCTAACCACGTGTCCCCTTCCTACTCTCCCACTGAGCTCCAGCCACATTGGCTGTCTTTCACTTACCCAAACATGTTGAGCTTATTTCTGCCGTAGGCATATTTTGTTCCTTTTGTAGATTGCCTCCCTTCTCCCCACTATAATTTTCTTTTTTTGTTTTGTACTGAGGATGGAACCCAGGGGCGTTTAACCATGGGGCCACATCCCCAGCCTTTTTAAAAAATGTTTTACTTTGAGACAGTCGCGCAAAGTTGCCTAGAGACTTGCTAAGGTGCTGAGGCTGGGTTTGAATTCGTGATCCTCCTGCGCAGCCTCCTGAGCTGCTGGGATGACAGGCAGCAGCTCAGGAGGCTGGCTTTACTTTTTCTTGACTGTCTTTTGAATCATTCTGGACTTAGCTCACCTGTCACATCCAAAGAGAAGTCTTTCCTGACTTAAATGGCCCTTCCCCACTTATTCATCATTTGTCCTTTTTTAGACAAGCACTTATCACACGTGACCTGAAAATCATCTTGGTTTTTGGTTTGTATATATTTTCTCTCCTTCCTTTAAAATGTAAGTTCTATGAATGCAAGGATCTTACCTGTTTTTTTTATTCTCATTTCCAGTGTCTAGATGTTTTAAATATATTTGTTAAATAGACTCCAGAATGGAAAGCCTATTGTTAAAGTGATCAGTGCTGAGGATTAGATATGTTTAAATAGAAAAGTAGGGCTGAAAACTGGAGGATGGTAATTACAGAACACATTTTAAGTATTAAAAATCTTGACACAGTTAACATAACAATATAACCTATAAAAGAATGTGAAGGGAATTATCCAAGGCTAATTTTCTTATTGTTCAAAGTAAGGAGTCAGTCTTTCAATTTCACTTTCCAAACTTCTACTGTTTAATTCAAGCACAATTAAATTTTATGTTTTAAAACATAACATATGGAGTAATATCCTATATTACACTTTTCCTCCATCTACCCATCTTCCTGTTAGTACATATTAATAAAAAGAGATGTTAGAAAAGGAAAAGAGATGATTGTTTCTGGGTTGTTGGAATTCTGGTGATTTTTTTCTTTCTTCTTTAATTTTTTTCCTATGGCTTACGTTGGGAAAAAAAACCCATGCCAATGAAGTGAAAAAGCACCAAAAAGAAGGTAAATAAGTAAATACTGCATATGCAGAAAACACGCTTCCAAGAAGCCATCCTGAAGGAAAGAACTGAGAGGAACAAGCTGAAGGTTCTCCGCAGAGCTTTGCTTGCTTGCTTCTTGCTTAAGGAGGGAGGCTCCAGAATACACCTAAGCTGATGAGATTCAGAAATTAGGATATATGCTTGGTATTTTCAGACAAGAGAGTAAGTGATCTACTGAGCAAGATCCCTTCCTGAGAATGGAAGAGTGGATGGTTCCCAGAACCCATTGCAAACTCACCTTCATTAGAGGTGGGTGATTTATCTATTATGAGAGGGCAAAAAGGAGATGAGCACAGGTAGATGCAGAAGGGTATTTAGATTTTGCATTTTTGCATTTTTTCAGATGGATTCTTTGCTCAGAGTTTGTGGCACAATGAGAAAAGGTCCACAGGGAGTTCAGGAACTTTCAGGAGGAAGATTGCAATAGAATCTAAGATAGATGAGAAGAGAAGCAAAGAGGTTCTGGTGAATGAGAAGAAATTGGTGCCACCTGTATGTTGAAAGTGATGACAGGTTTGAGGGAATGTTGTCACTAGGGTATTTGAGCGACATGTCTTCCATTCTTGCACAGAGAAAGACTAACAGCAGCACTTACATGGGACTTAGTAAATGGCTTGTGCCAAACCTTATCTGTCAATGAAAGGGTTGGGCTAGATCAACAAATCTCAAACTTCAGTGTGCACATGAATTATTTGAGTATCTTGTTAAAATGCAGATTCTAATTCAGTAGGTATTGGGTGCAGGTCTGAGGTTTTGCATTTCTAATAAGTTCCTAAGTCATTGCTGCTGGTCCAGAAATTAAACTTTGAGTAGCAAGGAACAGATGACTTTCATGGGCTTCAAAATTCTGATGATAAAATTTTAACCTTGAAATATATTTCCTCCTCTTTCTCATCTACTTCTCTCTGACCTTTGCTAATTCATCTTGAAACAAAATCTTTGCACACTTCTATAGATTTCCCTTAACTGGGCAGGAAGTAAATAGAGAAAGATGCAAACCCTGCAGAATGAACAACGCCCAGCAACGGAAACAGAGAGGGTTCTGATGACGTCTTACAGCTCGTGTCTGCCTGGGTGGGGGTAAGTGAGACTGTCTTTTCCCAGGCCTGATGTGTCAAACAGGAACGTGCTATCATGCAGGAAATGGCTTCAATGCAAACAGGGACAGCAGAGATCAGGGTTGAATGAGAGACTCCGATCACAGCAAATGGCATGCTGTGGACAGACACTCAGATCAATTTCCTTCCTTTGTTGTGTCAAAAGGTTTCGCTGTGTCAAGCTTCCTTTCCTTAAAAAACACATTCTCAATCTCACATATTCAATGCTGATCGCTACAAATCCTCTTTTACTTAGTCAACTTTAGGTTTCATTTTGTCCTAAGGCCAAAGACTACTAGAAGATCATCTGGAGCCAACTTAGAGAAACCCACTTAAACTGTTCCCATATTGTGTTTCCCATATGTAACTTTTACATTTCAAAAGGCCCCAATTACAAGGATGTATTTTTCTGGATCAAACATGTTTTCCACAGGCAATAAATATATGTTTCAATTATTAGACAAATAATAAGTGCTCTAGCAGGTTGAATCTGATTTGTTATGAGGAGAAACAGAGGAAAGAAAGGAACATCAATTTTTTCCAACAATTGTTACTATTGAGGACAGATTTCATTTAATGAAAGGCGTGTTGGTGATGGTAGGAAATGCTGAATATGAGTAATTTAGAATCAACATTTCCTTTCAGGATGTTTCAATGGAGGAGGAAATTGTTCCGAGAAGTACTTACTGGCTTGATATTACACATGGCATTGCCCATGGGCCAAGTTTAGAAAGGACTGCAAAAGACACACCCAGGGTCTGAATGTCAGCTTCCAGGCTTTTACCCCATGGGCACCCAGTTCTCTTAAAGAGGGAACTCTGTCACCCCCAAAACTGAAAAAGAGGTTGATATTATCCAATGGTGCCCTCTTTCTTTCTGGGGCTCATTTAACTTAGTATTTAAGGATGGCAAAAAAAAAAAAAAAAAAAAAGAAAAAGAGCTTATCTTTTCTAAGATCTGGGTGTTAGGTTTTTAAAAAAAATATCCTGACTCCATCCAAAAAATGTTTTGGAATATGTTTTACATTGTGCTGAAATCTAAGCCATCTTGATCTCCAGGAAAAGGTGGTTGGGTCTCACAAATGAAAATGAAGGTGTTTATTGATAGCAGCCATTTGCAATGGCGCAATCTACTAAACTCTGAAAAGAGCAGTTGCAAAGGCCATTTGCAGAGCAACAAAACACTGTGTGCGATAAACACAAATGAACTCAATAAACACAAATGAACTCCCAGCTTGCTCTCCTCCCTGCTTCTCAATGTGCCTTCATGCACATGGATGGATCCAAGGCCAAGAAATAGATGATAGCATTGACCAATCAAGCTGAAGAATCATTTGAGGTCACTTTAATTATAAAGCCAGTGCTCATCAATGGATTGAAAAGGAAGAAGGAACTGGATTAATCTTGCTTGAAATGCATGAAGTTACCATTTTGCAATGCCAAGGAATTTCAAGGGTTGTCACAATAGGCATTGTGGAATTTTTTTTTTTTTCCAGAGGAGCGGCATAGGGGGTGTAAGTGGATTGTAAGACTGCAAATTCCTTTGAATAAAGTAGAAATGTTTTTATGGAAGAAGTTTCTACTACATGTAGCACATTAAATTCCAGATGTTCATCACTACGAAATCTCCACCAGATGTCCAAACTCATGGTGGCTGGGGATGTTTATTGAAAGTAAGGCAGTGAGCACCTGTTCTCCAGAGGCCTCCCTCTTACCATTTCATCTGTACTGGCCTGTTAATCATGCAGGAGTGATGAAATATTTAGACCTCATTTGATAATTAAAAAGGTTAGGAAAATTTTAAAATTGCTAATTACTCTAGAAGCCAGTTGAGTAAATTACTATAGTATGGCTCTTGGGACATTTTTTGAAGATTTACTAACAAAACTGTTCCACAAATCTGGGATCCATTTTTGGAAGTGAACTCAAAGTGGAAAAAGGACTTCTGATCAAATAATCCAACCCAAAGGATAGATATTGACATTTAGCATAGGGTCCTCATTTATAAAACAAAAGCAGCCCTGGTTGCTGCTATACTGTAGCTCATTTGCTTATTGTAGAATCTCCACTTTTCTAAACCAAAGGATTGCTTTTTTACTTTCCCTTACAGAGTAGCTGAGCATTGTGTCCTCAGCAGGCAGGGAGGGGACTCCAAGGCTGCTGCTGGTGGATCCTTTAAGCAAGTCACTCCTCCCTTGTGTGTCATATTTCAGTTTGTATTAGTCTGAGGTCTGTAGTTTTGGATCTATATTAAAAGTAAGAGTTAAGATAACTGTCACTGATACTTTTGAACCAATACTTCAATTTCTACAAAATCAAGAAGAATTTTACTAGTTCCTGGCATATATAATGATAGTCACTGTCTCTATAGCTTGCAGCCTGGCAGGGAGGTTGGGGAAGAGGAAGGAACCAGTGTGGCTTTCTTCAAAGATCATAGATATAGCCTGCTACACACATCCTCTCTTGCTATCTAGGGTCCCTTGAGATGGCAAGAAAAATGACCTTTCTGTGACTTCTTTTGCCTTCTGAGGCCTGTGGTTATGATGCAATTAAACTAAATTTAAAAAAAAAATGAGACAGATTTTATTTTTTTCAGGGCAATTTAAGATTTGCAGCAAAATTAAGCAAAAGGTTCAGAGTTCCCATGTGTCCCTTCCCTATACATGCACAGACACCCACAACCCCATGCCCCATCAAAATCCTGCACCAGAGTGATGTTTGTTCTAATGTCTGTTATAATAGATGAACATACATTGACACATCATTATTGTCCAAAGTTTGTAGTTTACAATAGGGTTCACTCTTGCAGTTGTGTACTCTGGGTTTTGACAAATGCATAATGATCTGTATCCCCTATTATAGAATCATGCAGACTAGTTTCACTGCTTTTAAAATCCTCTGTGCTCTGCCTATTCATTCCTATGTCTCTCTTAATTCCTGTTCTTTTAACTACCTCTATCATTTTGCCTTTTTCAGAACATTATGTATTTGGACTCATAGTAGGTAGCCTTTTCAGATTGGTTTCTTTCTGGTAATACATTTAAGTTCACTCCATCTTTTCATAGCTGAATTCCTTTTTTATAAACAAAACATTGAGGTAGAGAGAGTAAAAATACATAACAGCTTGCCAAGAGTAGGGGCTCCAGGGTGTGATCTTTGTATGGGAAGTCCCCAGGCTAATACATTGGATTTCGATAGTCCACCAATCGACCTGGGGAAGTTTTTATACACCTGTTATTCTAAGCCTGTTTTGCCATTGTGATGCTCCCATCTGTTTGATATCCCTTTGTCCTCCCTTATTTCTTTCCATCTCAATAAGCATAAGAATCTAATCCGATATTCTGATGGGTACTGTTACAAGAGGAGATATTTATTTGCTTCTACAAATAAAGGGGCGAACAGTGTTTTTCTGTTTTTCTGCTCCGAGAAATTTGCCTTCTGATTTGGACTTCCTGTTTCAGTAGAGGGCACTCTGATCTTACCTAGAGCCTAGTGTTTTTTCATTTGACCAGTTGCAGAAAGAGCTCGCTTATCATATCCATCCTCTATTTTGCAGTCGGCCGTGGGCACACAGTTGAAGTACAAACCTGATGGACCAAATTAGGGCTCAGTAATATCCAGAAACCCTTTGTTCGGCTCTTCCCCTACAACCCCTGACATTTTCTATTGTAATTCATGCATTTTCCTGTAACCTTTCTGATGAGTCTGTGAACCCTTTGGGGGCTGGAATCTGTATATTTAACCCTCAGAATGTAACACAATGACTGAAACTGTTTATGTACTCAAGAAATATCTGTTGAATGGATGAAAAAAAAAAAACAAGAAAAAAAAAAAAAAAAGGTAGAATCTAGCCTGACTGTAACAAAGGGAAGTTTTGCATGTATTTGCTTACTTAGGAAGTCAATTTTACCTTGTGGATTCAATAGTAATCCATATTGCTATATGTCAGGAGGCAAAAATGACATCTGCCTTAAGTCCAGACTGGAAGAGCCCACTGTGCCACCCCATTTGGCATGGTATTGTGTTTGCTGTCCATACAGGTCGGGTTCTGGCAAGCCAAGTACATAAATGCTACTTCTTCTAGCAGAATTCAGACTGGCAAAAATCCAAGATAAATCCAGTTTGCTCATTTGCTTCTCCCTTTTCCTGGTCCTTGAATGCCCCATTTATCATTCCAAATCTCAAAATCCTAGCAAACATTCAATTGCCAGTTCCCATGTTACCACTTTGATAAAGCTCAGTGACAGGCCACCAGTAACCTCTCCTTGGTCTGGTGGAGAAGCCAGACCTTGGACCAACTTTTATGGCACTTTTGCATTCCCTCTCATCTTGTAATTTTTCATTTGTGTGTGTCTTATCTTTTCTCCTGGGATTTTTCTCTCCTTTAGAAAGCAGCTTGTCATTTCTGGAGTACCTGATGCATGTCATATTATGTCTAAGCCTTACAACATTTCAAGAGTAGATATTACCACTTTCATTTCGCTGATAATAGAGTGGAGCTCTAAAAAGTGAAATATATTGATTAGTATTAGTCAGCTAACAAATAATTGATCAGTTTGGCCTGATGGCAAAGTTCACACTCTTTCTATTATGTTATGCTACCTAGAAACAGGATCCACTATGCCCTTGGTTGAATCCTACGTAAGTTAGGAAAGTAGACCCTTTTACTTCTTTTCTTTGTTGACTCTAGCGTTTTTATGATTTTTTTTTGTTTAACTACCTATAACAGCTCACAGAAGAGAATGTATGGAGCAATCATTCATATTGTATATATTTTAAAAAATTTAAATTGTTATATAATCTAGGTATAGTAAATACCAATATCTAGTGTACAGCTTGATGGAGTTTAACATATTGTACAGAAAAGAACTAACATGGTAGTCCCAACTGCTGTCCTTAGAAAGACCTTGCAAGGTTGGCCTTTGGCCTGTGTCTGGAAACTTGAATTCCATGAGGGTTCCCACTATTATTTTATAAGAATGGCTGATTGTGTGTTTATGTGAACAATGTGGTTTACGCTGAGCACTTTCTTTCCTTCTGGGAGTCTGAAATTTTGGTATTGGGAAGAGGCTGCCAAATTGATTGGTTCCCAGTAAAAATCCTAGTATTGAATCTAAACCAATGAGTTGCCCTAGGAGACAACACTTCATGCATATTTTTACATTTTTAGTTGTTCTTTTTATATATATGTGACAATAGAATGTATTTTAACATATTACAAATACATGGAGTATAACTTCCCATTCTTGTGGTTGTACATGATATGGAGTTACACTGGTTGGGTATTCATATTTGAACGTAGGAAAGTAGGTGTTTTTGCTATTTCTTGCTGCAAGAATTAACATCCTATGTGGCTTCACTGGGAGAGGATGCTTGGAATCTCGTACCTGGTTTACTCCAAACTTGGCCCTACATGCCTTTCTCCTTGCTGATTTTACTTTGCATCTTTTGTTGTTATTCTGTGGCAGATCATAGCCATGAGTATTACTGTATTCTGAGCCATGTAAGTTCTCCTAGCAAATCATCAGACCTGGGAGGGGGTCTTGTGGATTCCTGCTGTGGTTTGAATATGGTTTGCCCCTCAGAAACTCATGTTGGAACTTAATTCCCATTGTGTGATATTAAGAGAGTAGAAACTAAATACAACTCTGATGCTTAGGATTGGGACTTTGGGAGCACCATGATTACTTGAATATGAGTGGCTTTGTAAGAAGAGGAAGAGAGACCAGAAGTATACACATACACATGTATCACCTGTTGCTCACCACATGAGACCCCTGAGAAAGCCATCACAAGGTGTGGCCCCTTGACCTTGGACCAGAGCTGTGAGTCAAAATCTCTTTTCTTTTAAACTTACCCAGTCTGTGGCTTTGTGTTGTTAGCTGTAGGAAATGAACTAATAAACCCCAACACATTTAAGTGTATGTGTGTGTAACCATCATGATGATCAAGATATAGAACATTTCCATCATTCCAATAAGGTCCTTCATGCCTCTTTTCATAAAGAAGAATAATATTATGGCATTTGCAGACAAATGGATGGAATTGGAGATTATCATGCTAAGTGAAACAAGCCAATCCCAAAAAAACAAAGGCTGAATGTTTTCCACATTCTTTTATTAACCATCCAGGTATTTTCTTTTGTGGAATGATTCATGTTATATATTGAAGTGATTTTCTAAAAACTCCTAAATTTTGTCTTTCGTTTACCCCATATCTGAGTTATGTTGTTCTTTCATATAATTCACCATTAGAAATTTCCATTAGTTTATTTAAAAAACATCACGTTACAGTTTTCTTCTGTTCTGTGAACATTATTACCCTGAAGAGCTCTCATTATCTGTAGAGATGTTTTCTGGTGCCTCATTCTCTATTTTCTTAGAAAAACATTGTCTAGAATTCAACCATGGTATTTTCTTATTGCTCATTTTTATTTAAAATTGTTCTCCTTAATTTTTAGGAGGAAGAGACAGGTCAGGATAACATTTTTACTTCTGTGGCTATAGTGTCACCTCTTTTCATAGTTTGATTATTTTTATTAAAAAATATGGCCTCATATTTTGGAGAGCTTCTGGTTTTGTTACTTTCTCTGGGCCCTCTCTTTCTTTTCCCTGGTTTGGTCAATTGGGGTTTTATTCTCAGAAGTTTCTTCCTAACATAGAGTTTTTTCCTGGAAGGGCACTTGGGCAGATTTGGTTTCACAGCTTCTAAGTCTCAGGTTGAGTCAGCCTCTTGAAAACTTACTCCCATCCCTTTATACTTATCTGCAAAAAAAAAAAAAAAAAAAAAGAAAAGAAAAAAGAAAAGTGCTTCTAATTCAGCTGCTGTCTGCAAATTGACTGACCATGTTTTCCAGCCAATAAATTTGCATTTATCTTATTCTCAGGTCTTTGTTCCTATCTGCCTCCTGTATGGGTACAGGCTGATGATACATGGGGCTTGCTGATTTGTTCCAACCCACCCCTTTTCTGGGCTTCATGAGGATAAAGTATTATCTTTTTGTCTGTGGATTTTTGGTTTGACTCTCACTGTTTTTACAGGGTGATTTAGGGAGGTTAAAATCCTGCACACCTTCATTATCATTTTCCCAGATTATATTTAAAAATAAACCAATGTTTTATTTCTCAGATAACAGATGCGTTTTTGACTCCTT
>JAJEJO010001190.1:0-55784 GCA_020662805.1 Glaucomys volans
TGATGCTAGTTACATAAATAGAAAAAATGCTCTAAAAATGTATGGAACCACAGACCACCTCAATAACCAAACCAATCCTTAGCAAATATAAGAACCTAGGGGTACTATACTACCTGATTTTAAAACATACTGAAAACCTATAGTAAACAAAATGGCATGATAGAGCGATAAAAACAGATCCACAGGCCAATGGAACAAAAAGATGAACTAAAAAATAAATCCATATACTTACAGCCAACTGATTTTCAACAAGGGCAGAAAGAATATACATCAGAGAAAGGAAAACTGCTTATGCATATGCCAACATATTTCATAATATACAAAAATCAACATAAAATGGATCAGAGACTTAAATGTAAGGCCTGAAACTTTAAAAAAAAATACATGGAAAATGCTACAGGTCATTAGTCTGAGCCAAGATTTTTTCTTTTTGGATATGACCCCAAAGCATAGGAAATTGACAAGTATGATTATATCAAATTTTAAATCTCTGTACAGCAAAATAAACAAAATGAAGAGACGATCTACAAAATTGGAGAAAATATTTGCAAAGTACTCATCTGATGAGAAATTAGTTTCCAGAATGTTTTAAGGAACTCAGCTCAATAGTGAAAAAAAAAGTCTAATTTAAAAAAATGGGTAAATGGCCTGAGTTGACATTTCCCAGAAAGGATGTATAGATGACCAACAAATATAGGAGAAAAATGCTCACCATCACTAAGTATTAAGGCAATGAAGATCAAAAATACTGTCAGATATCACCTCTCCCCAGTTAGAATGGCTACTACTAAAAGACAAAAACTAAATGTTGACAAGGATGAGGATAAAAGAAACTCTCATACACTGCTGGTGGTAATGTAAATTAATACAGTCATCATGGGAAACAATATAATTGAGTCTTCTCAAAATATTAGAAATCCATCTACCATATTATTCAGTAATCCCACTATAGGGTACAAATCCAATCAATATTTCAAAGAAACATGTACATTCTCATGTTAGTTGCATCACTATTCAGAGTAGCCAATATGTGGAATCAACCTAGGTGTCCATAGAGAAGTGGACAAAGAATATGCAGTGCAAATGCACAGTGAAATATTATTCAGCCTTAACAAATGAGATTTTTGTCATTTGTGGCAACTTGGGTGGAAATAGAAGACATTATGTTAAGTAAAATAAGATAAGCACAGAGAGACAATTACCATATGTTCTCACTTATATATGAAAGCCAAAAAGTTAATCTCAAAGAAGAAGCAAATAGAAACATGGTTACTAGAGCCCGGGAAGGGTGTGGTGGAGAGAGGGATGGAGAAGCAATGATTAATTGGTACAGGGGTGCAGCTGCATGAGGAACAACAATTACTTGAATATTTTTAAATAGCTGGGAGTCAGAAGTTTGAATATTCCTAACAAAAATAAATTATATATAAATTAATTGATATACCCCTTACCTTTATCTGATCATTACACACTGTGTACATACATTGAAATGTCACACTCTATCCTGTGAATATGTACAATTACTATGCATAAATTAAAAAACTAAAATTATACTTTAAAAATGAGATATTAGACATTTATTTTTTAAATGGAAAAACATTCATATCTTTTGGTAATTTTACTACATAAAATTATCAAACTTCTTTCTGCACACCAATATTTGCTCTATAAAAACAAATGTGCAATTTGACAATTCTCCTTTCTTAGTAAGTGACATAATCTGGCTTCTACATGAAATTTTCATAATTCATATTTAAGTTCTTTGTTATATTATGATGTGAATGTGCATTCTTCATGGATTAATAATTGATCACCATGATATTGAGCTATTAACAAATGATTTATACCAAGAACATTTTCAAAATTATGAGAATAGTTCTTAGATCTATTTTCTCAACAATATCTCAAACACTTTGATTTGAAATTAGCTATTAAAATATTTTAATTTTCTATTCAGGCAAAGTGTAATCATCAGATACTGTAAAATAATTAAGAATAGTTTGTGCAGCCATAGAGGCATTCATGACCATTTTATATTATTTTACACCACGTTTTTTGTTAATCCCAAGACACCCAATGATTTAAAAAAAATTTATCTGTTCTAATTAGTTATACATGATAGTAGAATGTATTTTGACATATTTTACATATGGAGTATAACTTATTCTTCTGGTTGTACATGATGTAGAATCACATGGGTCATGTTATCATATATGCACTTAGGATAGTAATGTTCAATTCACTCTACTATTTTTCCTAGTCCCAGTCCTCCTCCCTTCCCTTTATTCTCTTTTGTTTAGTCCAAAGTACTTCTATTCTTCCCTAACCTCCCCTTCGTTGTGAATTCATATTACGACATATCAGAGAAAACATTCAGCCTTTAGTTTTGGGGGATTGGCTTATTTTACTTAGCATCCTTTTTAAATTTTTTTTTTAACTTTCCAGTGTATTAAATTAAGTGCCTGCCAGATACTCCATACTTCACAGACACTGATTAACATCAATATTGCTTTCCTTGTTTTAAAAGATTTCTGGGAATTTTCTTAGGTCTCTGTTAAGGATTTAGCTAGATCTATATGTATCCTACACTCATAATTTCTTCTTTCACTATTTGTTTTAGTAGTACATTCATCTCCTGCTTCAATATTTTTCTCCATCAAATTTATAAATACAAAGAGACAAATAGTTACACAAGTCTTATAGAAATAACAAATACAAAAAATTAGGCTCCCAATTCTTTAATGTCAGTGGCTCCCAATTCTTTAATGTCAGTAACTCCTTTCAATTATTTTAGCTATTTTTTTGTATTTTTTCCACGTGTCTAAATATATATTCATAAGATTTTTTAAACTTTTGTTTTTGATATTATTCATTGACTTGTTATTTTGGAAGGTGAAAGATATTGCTTATACCACACCCAACACTTAAGTGTGCACACATGCACATACATGTACGCATGCACATATACACATACACACTTTCCCTCATCTTAACTTCTCAACAGCCATATCATAATTTTTGGTGTGACAATAATAAACTTTAACACTTATGTTAAACTTTAACATTTATTAGCTATTATTAGCTTTAATAGTGTTAAAGTTTATTATTAATAAACTATTTATTTATTATTAATAATAGCTATTTATTAGCTAGCTAATAAATAGCTATTATTAGCTAATCATCACAGTTTAGTTATATAACATTCTATGATCACATTAACTCTCTTGCTTTGCTTTATTTTTGTTTTTATCTCATTTTTATTTTTCTACATACTGTTCTCATTAAGCATTTCCTGGACCCCTGATCTGCTTCCTATCTGGTTTATAAGCTTCTTTTGGTAAACACAGATTCCTATAATTTTCTAAGAAAAAGCAAATGATAGGCAAATTTTTAGAGATCTTGCATGCCTAGTATTATCTTGCTTACATTTATACTTAATCAGACTTCACCTGGGTTACAAGAATTCTGTATACTCTCAAGTTATACTACATGTATATATGATATGTCAAAACACATTCTACTGTCATGTATAACTGAAAAGAACAAATAAAAACAAAGAATTCTGCAAATTCTCAGAAAGATTTTCCTCAGAATTTTGAAGGCATTTCTGTTTTTTTTTCCCTAGTTTTCAGGGTTAGTTTTTAGAAGTTGATTCCCTATATTTTGGTTTTCTCACAAAGCTCTAGAATCTTCTTTTTTGGCCAGTGATGTACTAAACTTGTTCTTGATAATTTCATTCAGTTAGAAATGAATCTCTTTAAATTCTGAAAAAATTGTTTTCTAAATAATTTATTTGATCATTTTAATTCTTTACTTTTTTCTATTCTCCCAATTTAAAAAAAACACTAATCTCCTACAGCAATCTCCTAATTTTGTTACTTTCTTCTATTTTTGTATCTTTTTAAATTTTGGGAAAATTTCCTCAATTTTATAATTCAATCCTTCAGATATGTGCTTTGTCCTACTATAATTTCCAAAAGCAATTTTATGTTCTTGTTTGTTATAGTCTCCTCTTATTTCAAGGTTGTAGTAACTTCACTGTTTACCTGAAAACATTAATTGTGAGTTGTTTTTTTTTAAGTATTGTTCTTCTGAATTTCTAAAATGTTCCTTCAAAGTTCTTTTATCAAGTACTTGTGCTCAACCTTCCATGTTCTGACTGTTTTCCTTTGTGTTTTAGGGTCATTTATTGTCCATTCATAATTAAGTTGGAGGGCTAGGGAGTTTCTTGGCTTCTCTGTATCCATGGGCTTGCTCACTGGTTCTTTGATATATGAGGTCATCACGCCATGCCATTTTAGGAAAAGACTCAAAATGCTCAGGACCTCTGGGAAATTTTCTACCAAAAGAAGTGCTCTACTTTCTTTCCTGGGAGATAGAAACCTGGATGCCACTATTCTTGGATTTAAGTGGGAAGGGGGCTAGGAATCTCACCGTTCAAAGTGTAGGTTCTCACTTCTTCCCACGTACCCAGCACAGCACTTTGCACCTTCAGCTCTGTTTCTTCAGTAGACTCAGTTTCCATCCAGTCAAGGGGATTTCACGTGGCCTGGTTTCTAGGGACAGGAATGTAAAAGGTATTATGACCCTTGTGCCAGAAACACTTCATCCACCTAAGAGCAAGGTATTTCTAAGAAGAATTACAATTGACTTAATCTACCAACTGTGGAGATAATGTTCTCGAACAGTTCAGCATTGCCCACTTACAAGTCTTAGAGCACAACATGCCAAAAAGTTGCTAAATTAACATAAAATGATATCAGCAAATTCTAGAACTACACAGTGGGACTATAGAGGAGGTTGAGTCACAAAAATGCAAGATGCTTTAAATTATCCTCAAACTCTCACAATCTCTCATAGATCTCTGTATCCATGATCTCTGAGGATCTGCCTCATCTATTTATTTAGTCCCTATAACTTTGCTGATTTTAAAGCTTCACACATGGCTATTTCCTGCTATGTCCCTAGATATCCCTTCTGAGTATTTCTTTTTCTGTTAGCCCAGGCAACAACATTTCCCCATCTCTCATTACTTCCATTTTAATGAAGAAATGTTTCTTTGTTCTTTCTTCATGTTATACATACTAATATGCTTAAAAAAGAAAAACCTGTTGGTACTTCTAGAAACAAAAATCCTTCTTGGCTTCAGGACAGGGAAAGACAGTTTAGATATTTTTCAGCACCTTTCCTAGTGAGGTAAATTGTGTCTAATAGTCACCTAAATTTACCATTCCTTGGAAGGTCTTTAAGGAGAGAGGTGGAACAAAACATTGCCCATCTCTCTTCCTGAAACCTTTACCCTGGGGCTGGGTTCCCATTCTAGTTAAATGTGAGGCAGGGCACTGCCCACACTTACCATGTCCTCTCCACCTGAAGTAGTCGCTCGCTCGCGCTCTCTCTCTCTCTCTCTCTCTCTCTCTCATACACACACACACACACCCCTACTTGTGACAGTGAAAAATCATAACCAAATGCTTCTTATAGCTTTCAGTTGCTATGAAGGTATAAAAGAAAACAACTGATCTCTAAGGTAACAAGGATCCAAGTCAAGTAAGAGTCTTAGAGATTGAAGTCAACACTTTGAAATTAAAATGAAATGATACCTAGGGCTGGCTTTAAGTACAGGAGTACCATACTATCTATGACCAAAAATCTTAACCAAATACCCTATATTTAGAGCATCATAGTTCAAAACTCCCAGTCAAAAACATGCACTTGGTTCTGCCTGCTAAATCTTTTGCCTGAAATTGCATAAGGGAATGTTTGAATGATAAGGGAAATGCAGACAGAAAAGACCAGGGGTCCTTGAGAAAGGGACTTGTGTTTGTACCTGAGCTGGCAGGGGAGGGCTAAGAGTCATGCCTTTTCCTGATGTGTGTTTAAACAGAACTGAGACTCTGATGCCAGACAATTGATAGATGTGAGGGTCTGTAGTCTCCCTTAGCAGCGGGCCCCTTGCTTTGTGGGATACAAATCTAAATAATTTATGATTCTGCACATTTATTTTCTTCTTTCTTTGTCACTTACCTCCTCATTCATTCTGTCTTTTTAATCTACTCCATGCTCAATGTCCCATCTCCATGATCAAAGCACAAAGTGAGAAAAGCATATGATTTAAAATCAGAAGACATAGGCGTCTGCAGTTCTATCACCTAATAGCTAGGAAAATCAGGAAAATCATTTAACCTTTGTGAGCCTAATTCCTACTCTGTAAAATGGGGGAAATCACTATACTATTCTAAAGGGCTGGGCTGAGAATCAAATTAATCATATTCACTAACACATTTCTTACTAAAAAAAAGTTAGTTATTAGTATTCTTTAGAGTTTGAAGGAAAAGAGGAATCATAGGCATGTGAATTGCAAAGGTGCCAACTTGACCACATTAAGGGACACAGATATCTATGTTTAAGCTTGTTTTTTAATACGTTTTTAGGTCAATTCTCTTATTCTAATTTTGATAAAATCTGGATGCTATCTGGTCTAATAATATTAAATACTACCCAATTTTATTGGTGATGGTAACCATGATAACAAATAACATGAATTTAAATTCTAGCTACTAATTCCTTCCTTTAATTCATCAAAAAATATTAATTATAATAACTAACATTTCTGAATTGTTTAATATGTTCCAAGCTGGGTTAGAAGTGATTTATATATATTATCTCATTAAATCCAATTGCCTGATGAAGTATTGTTTCCACTTTGCCTATGAAGAAACTGAAGAAAAACAAGAGCCAGGGTTAGAACACAAACATCAGACTGCAGAGTCTGGATTTTTAATAACAGAAAAAAGCCAAAAAATAAAATAAAACAAAAAAATAACTATGAGAACTCTCTATTTGATGGAACCAATTGTTAATCAGAGAAAGCTGAAGTGAAAGGCCCCTAAAAGATGAGCTCAGTCAACTCCTCATATGAATAAATTAAGGCCCTCTGCAACATCCCTGAAAGATTCTCACTCAGCCTGTGCTGAGCTGACATGTTTGAATTTCAGCTGTTATTCTCCTTGGTCAGCCTGAGCCAGGTCTCTGTGGTATCAAAACAAGGTGTAAGAGGTTTCCTGGCAACTGGAACAGTAACCTTGGCCTAACAGCCTCAAGTCCTCATTTTTTCTTTCCCTCAATTCCCTCATACCAGTCTGTCCTTCCCTTTTTATATATCTTCCTCTTTCTTTCTACAAGATAAGAGAAAAAGGAAAAAACAAAAAACAAAACAAAACAAACAAACAAACAAAAAACAGTAAAGCTTGTTTCCCAAGGCCAGGTAAAAGTTACCTTTAGAATTTGATATCCCATTATTGTTTTCTTAAATTTCCACCCCTCCATTTCTTAAACAGATGAAGGTTGCATGCTTTTAGAAAGTAAATTAAAATCATGTTCCTTTCTGTTTGCTTATCATCCTGGAAAACGTGAGCATTCCTTTGAGAAAAACTGTTTTTGTGAAACCAGGGTCAACAGTCTCTATTGTAAGTCCCACTCTCAGCTGGAGAACTATGGCCCCACTTCACTAGGCCGCCCCACAGCAGCGGCAGGTGAGTGTCAATGAAGTCAAGCATCAAGGACAAGGAGCTGCCTTATTTCTGATGCTGTTTTTCCTCACAGGTAGAATGAAAAATCAAATCTCTCCTCTCTCTACAGCACTGTCCTCTCCAACAGGACATTAACTTCCACAAACCAGCCTGGTGGTAAAGGGGATGATTAGGTAGATAGGCCTTAACAGCTGGGCTCCAGGAGAAGAAGCTAGGTGGAGGAGGGGCACTATCAGGCACTGGGTCTTGCAGTTCTAGCAGCAGCAGCAGAAGCAGAAGTAGCAGCAGCAGCAGCAGCAGCAGCAGCAGATGAAAAGCTTCCAGAGGTGGGGGCAGGGGAAAGCCCAGATTGTAAACATCTCTTGCCTGTTGCCTAGAAGCAGTGGCAGCAAACAATCCAAAGACTGCTCCTAGATTTTCAAAATTTCCTTTATATCCAGGGCTCTGTGTCTTTTTAAAATATGCGGCCATTTTATAAGGTCATCAGCACAAATGCGATGTGTGCATATATCATAATAATTTCCTAGCCACCATGTGTAATTGCTTACATAAAGTGGTCAATTATTGTTTAACAAAACCTTGTTAATGTTACCACATTAATCCTGAGGCTTTTATAAACCCTTTAATGACTACTCTACATGAGGCACTCATATTTGAAAGAACCAACAGAAATTTTTTTTTAAAAAATGATGCTTTGTTTTGGGGGGAATTGATAATTCCTGAACGATGGGTTTTTGAAATACGCTGTAATGGAGGACAAGAATTTTGTATTATAAATTGGTCAAAATGTGGTAACAGCAATGTTATAGGCTGTCCTGGGAGAAATGAACTATGAAATATCACACACACAGCACACAGAGCAAGAAAAGGGCAGTGTGGTAATAGTGGAAGATTTTAATTACCTCAGTATAGGACAGGATTACATCAAGTGGAGGAAGTAAGGCTGGATCTGGTGCAAAGCGGATTTCTAATTTAATGTGTACATCACCCGAAAAGGAAGGAAAGAATGCCAGGTTTAAGATTAAATAATATTTGGAACTCAAAGGAGAGCGAGGATATAGGAAGCAGTGATTAAATCTCATTAAGCATATGATCTGATCTCAAATAGAAGCTAGAGGTGTTTAGAGACAACACGGAAATTTAGAAAGAAAACAAAATACAGCATATAATCATTAATTCAGAAAAAGACAAACCTGTGAATGAAGGTGAGGGTAAATAGCAGGAGAGTGTTTTTTAAAACGCAGCATCACCCAGAATGCCAGTCTCTAATAAGTGGTAAATTTGCTTAGCATTTTACAAGATCAAAGTGGAAAAGTAACGCTTTTAGAATGATGCAGCAAAGAAAAAGGCTTCCCTCCCTTTTCAGAATCAAAAATTTTAAAGAAGTAGAAAATCAAATCCTCTGTACTTGGAAGGGGACTCCAAAAGGACCTGGAGGAGAAGAGGAGTCAAAGAAATGCCCAGAGTGGGCAGACTTATTTCGTGACATTAAAAGCATGCAGCCCAGCGAGGAATCCATGGGGCCATTAAGGGGATGAGTGGGAAGTCAGTGACAGATGAAGCTGCGTGGCCAAGCGCCTGAATGAATTCTCTGCCTGTGTATTTACGAAAGCAGCTGAAGGTCATGTCCCGGAAACGCGGATACGTTTTCTTGAGGGGAGAAGTGAAATGTTAAAAGGATTTTATGGTCACGCGAGAGCAGATAGTTGGGCAATTAGAACTATTAGAAGTTGACAGGGCACAAGACCCAGATTAAATATGTCACAGAAATCTGAAGGAAGTGCACAGGAAGCAGAGAAACGCCGTCAGCAGCTCCTCTTTATAGCTTGCTTAGGAGAATGAAGAATCAGGGCTGGTTACTCTTCTAGCACTAGGTGTTTAAAAGAGATTCTTGGGATCTTGAGATACCTCCTTACCAATGATGAGAATCGTCGTCATAGCAGACAGCGCTGGCCCTCATTTTGCAATTTATAGACATGCATAATTGGTGAAGACAGCATTCATTTAATAATTAAAAAAAAACTGACATTTTTCACAAAACTAGAGCATTTTTGTTTGACCTATTATACATAGGCGAAAGTGAAAGTCACTTGCTGTTTCCAAATTTCTTATTTATCATAGAAAATTACTCTATAATTTGTCTTCATTAAATGAGGTAGTATAAGAGTAAACCAGAATAGATTCAGATTCAAAGGAATGGTGTATGTGAAATAGAGATGAAAGATTTCAGAAATCACTATTCGGATTATCACTATCATCGCTACCATCATCATAAAGCTGCAATTATTAAGCATATACTGTGTACTATGTTATAGCAAAGGAAAGGGTCAGTGGAGGAGTTGCTCTTTCTCTGTCCCAGGGTCTGGATTTCACATTGATTCATCTCATGCCTTTTCTTCATTTCCTTACCAATTATCATGTTAAAAAACTATTTTTAAAAATAAAAATGCTCCACTTTTGGAGTACGTACTTAGGATGAGCAATTGCCCCATCTGCCAGGCTCCAGCTATATTTCTCTAAACCAATACAAATAATGTAGTCACAAAACTGAGAAGTTAGAATATAAAGGACAAATGGCATTATTTGATATTTGTTAATCTCATACAAACAGCATTTTTCTTTTGCCTTTCCTCTTTCTCACTCTCCTGAAATTCTTTCTTCCTATGAATGTGTACTGAATTTCCTAGACCAGACTGTATGATTTGATGATGAAAAATGCAAATGTACTCTTACTGTCCTCAAGTGATCTCCAATCTAGTTGCAATATCAACAGTGTGACAGGCTAAAAAAGTGGGAAACCTGGTTGTCCAGAACCACCTAAGAAAGTACATAACACAACCAAGGAGAAGGTGAGGTATAGAAGAAAGGAGTGAAGATAAAAAGAAGAAGGATAGTTTAAATATAAAGAATCTACTTAGAAGAGCTTAGAGATGAGACAACACAGTGAACTGAAAAATGACATGACCACATTATTTCCCTCATTTTGTATGTTTGCATTTTCTACCAAACGCCACACATTAACTACATTTATTGTTGGATTTAATTTCTTAGACTTTATTGAAATGAAAGAAAAAAAAAAAAGCAAAGATGGACCTGGAAAAAAGTTAGTAGAGAATTGAATGATGTAGAAAAAGGATATAATAACAGTGTTCATAAATTTAAGAACATATATTCACATTTGTCTAAACTTTTGATATATTACCTGTAGGCATATAATTCAAAAGTGAAATTTTGGTTGCTTGCAACAGATGAATTAAAAAAATGAAACAAATGAGGATGGTGGAAGGAAGGTGGCAACAGTGACATGATTTAATACATTAGGCTCTGTGGACCCAGAATGAGCTCATGTAGTTCTTGCAAGAAAGTGGAAAATCATATAGTTAGGGCTAGCTGTAATTATATGGGTTAAAAGAGAGAACAATGGAAAACATAGACCAAACTGCTATCATGCAGGTCACCATATGAAGGTGACCATGAAAATATTTTTTTACAATCAAGTCATCTAAGTAGGAATCAGTGGAATCATTCGTGCAGATGTCCTGAAGAATTATTCAAATCTAATTCCAAAGTTACACTGAGATTCAGTGAGCTTAAATACACATCCATTGTATTTTGTAGTTTTGAATATAGATCCATTGTGTATGGAAACCACATCCACATAGCTTGAACATACACCTATTGCTCCCCTTTCCTGTGCCTACTGCAGAGCCCTATCCAAGAATCTGGCTTTGCACTGATCAGCTTTAGCTCTCTTCTTTACTGACCATCTCCTTCTGCATCCACACCGGAGTCACTGCATGATCTCACATTCCTCACATCACCAAGCAGGACTCTCAAAATATGGGAAGCTATCCCCAAGTATCTTTAATTCTATCCTTTCTCTCTTCTCCACATTTTTAATATTTTTCTGCTTTCACCTCTATAAAGTATCAAATACTGCTTTTCTTAAAAATACCTCTAATAATCACTTATCCATAGCATATGGATTACCAATTTTACCTGGTTATTTCATACTGTGTCATCACTAATAATAGAAGAAAACTTTTTATTCCTAAAAGAAAAGGATTTCATAAACACACGGAGCTAACAAGGGACATTTGCTGAAAAGAGGTAGGGACAGGGAAGGATATGCTATAGCACCTATCAGGTGTTCCATAAATATGACATTAGAAATATTGAACATCTGGTACATTATGGCCATAATATTAGAGCAAGACATGGGGCACATGAGCCAATGTTTACGCTTTAGTTGCTAGATCATAAAATGTCTATATTTGGAAATCATAATACATAAAAATTACTTATTTCATCTACCTGATTCTGAAAGCAGTCTCTGAACTGAAACAAAGAAATTTTTTTGCATGCTATGTTATTTCTCTACTTACTTGTGTAATTTTAAAGCCAGAGTGGGTTATATTAAAAAATACTAAATTGTATAAAATATATTGATTACTAATTGACTACTGCAAATAAAATAGTATCTGTGTGTCACTTTAATTTTCAAAGAGGTAATGGAGGCATATATATCAATTTAAATATATACATATATATATAATAATTATCTTCTATCTATCTATGAATGATTGGGAACACCAAGTTGATTTCAACAGATTGGAGCTCTGAGCCAAGAACTATCTTTAAATTATTTTCTGACCTTTGAAAAAATCAATTAAAATCCACCTCTACTCACTTGTCCCATCTCTAGAAGAAACAGAACCATCCTCCCCCAAACAACTGCTACAATGTAAGATGAATGTCAAAATAACTTCAAGGTAAGTACCATATGAATAGTATTAAAGTGGTGATAGATAGCAGAGCCCTATGAATAACTGAAAAAAATGAAAATTTATGGAAAAAATATTTGAATAAGTAGAAAAAGAATCATGGAAAGACTGGAAGCTTAAAGTGAAACTACTAGGGTGAAAATATTTGACACATATTTTGATATACTTTTCTGAAAAAAAGATTCCATCATGGCAATGAAGTTTTCATTACATGTTATCATCCCTCTTATACCTTGTTTGCCACTCTATGACTGCCGACGATAAGGTAAAATCCAGAATAATGCCTTAATGTTTGTATGCTGGCTTCTTCAATATATGGTTTTCCATCAACCAATATAAATGTAGGTCATTCCAACACATTTTCCCAATATAATGTGTGCTTTCTTTCCATGATACTGGATATATTTTACTTTGATCTTATCAAACAATGATAAAATCATTATTTTCTGATATTAAGTGATATTTGTACATTACAAAAGTTTGTGATTTGTTGAGAAACTAAAGAAAGATGCTTTATAAAATATTTCAACTTTTTGTTTTGAAAACAATATTTCAAAAATAATGATAGAGTAAAAGGAAGTGGCAGACAGAGGAGAAAGTGTCCCTCTCCAAACTACAGTTTCAAATGTCAATTATGCTTTTGGAAACTGCTATGAGATAAACAGATATTTCTGCAAATTCATAGAATATTAGAAAAATAATCATAACTATTCAAAAAATAGTAATAGTCCAGGAAAGATGGAAAACAAAGGTTCAAAGTTGAAATTCAGCCCATTAAGGTGAACAAAAGTTGATTTTAACTACACACACACACACACGCACACACATACCCAAACATAATTTGGGTATATGAGACACTATTTTAAATCTGATTTTAAGTTGTATATGGTATTGTAGTAGTAATAGCTTTAAAGTTAATCAAAGCATATGCTTCTAATATAGTATAGTTAAATATGTATAGAACATGTATTTAGTCAACTGTGCTTAGATGTAATACCAAATGAGTACTTTGCAAGGCTCCATAAGTAGGAATTAGTTCAGCCCAAACCTAAAAAGGCACATCAAATTTTCCAGATTATGTAATGTTTTTATGTTCTTAGGTAATAGCAAATATCCTTAAAATATATCTTTCCATCAAAAGCTAACTTTTCAATACATTCACAAGAATGGGGGTCCTAATTAGAATAAGAACACTCTATGCATGTATAGTTTTATCAAAATGGATTCTACTTCCATGTAGAACTAAAAAGAATCAATTCCAAAAAAGGAAACAAAAAGTTAAATGTTCACATTTGTCCAGGCTTGGAAAGACCACAGCGTAAGGAAGTTCAAGAAAGAGTCTAGGACAATGTCTTAGTCCCTCAGGTTGCTATAATAAAACCATAAGTGGAGTAGCCTATAAACAACTGTAATTTGATTCTCATAATTCTGGAAAGTAGAAAGTCAAAAATACAGGTTTTGTGAGGTGTTGCTTCCTGGCTCAAAAACTGAAACTTCCTGCTTCATGAACAGCCATCTTTTTGCTCTTATTAATATATTAAGACATTTACAATATATCATTTAAACAGAAGAGAAAAATTATAAAATAGTGTGCACAGTAATTCATCATTTTTATGAGTATGGAATAAGAAAATGTTTAAGTAGATAAAAGCATGGATTATAAATAATTATCTCTAAGTGATGGTGTTGGTTTTTTTTTTCAGGGGGAATTATCTATAATCTCTAATATTACTACAGTGAACAAGTATTCTTTCATAAAACATATTGATATTTTTAAGTATAAAGATAATCTATTTTGTGTTTCTTGAGAAATTCTTTTAACATGCACATTTGATATTTAAACATAACTTTTTCTTCATGTTATATCCACATTTTCATTTATAGATTATATAAATAAATATATCTAATAACTAATGACAGATTGAAGATGATATAATATTAACTTGACCTTTTAAACATAACTATACAATGGTAATGAATTTGGTTAAGATTCTTTTTATCAAATGTTAACAATAGGAATTATTTTGACTTATAAAACTAATAGGGTAAAATATAACTAATAGTTTGTTTCTCCAATTACATGCAGAGAGTTTTAGACTCATAAAACTATTTAGGGCTGAAAGAGATCAGGAGGCTTAACCCATTCATTTTACAGATAAGGATACCGAGGTTCAAAGAGACTAAATATTACCCAAGGTCACTCATTTAATCCATGGCATTCAGTATAAGGACCAATTCTTCTGATGTTGAGGTCATTTAAGGTCATAGTATGAACAAAAGAGTCATATAAAATTGTATCTCTTGTATGAAATTGTTTGCTTTATGCTATTTTAAATTCTCAAGTTATCTTTTTTACCTTTTAAATTGCTATACTTAGTTTATGCCTTTATAACTTTTCTCTAAATCTTAGCAAACATGATTTCCCTTAAAGAAATTTAAGGTACTTATGGTTGTAAAAATAATTATTAAATATAAAACTATGGCTATAAGAAACCTTTGATCTTGTGTCCTGATTCCATTTGGGTGATTTGTTGCATTTTCATGGGCAATTTAAATATTTCACGCCTTAGTCAGGCAATGTGTAAATTCACATGAGTCTGTCCTGCATACATATGAATAGTCAAAAGTATCCAAGTGTTACACACAGATACACACACGCACACACACAATTACAGCCATATATTTAGCTCATTTTAATAATTAATGATATTGATTAATTAATCAATTCATTTTATTTTAAAATGAATAGGAGCAATAATTTAATACATTTATCACATTCAGGTAGAAGTGTGGCATAGAGGGAAAAGAGATTTGGAGTTTTTTAAATCCGTGGAAATTCAATCGATCTGCCAACATACGGATGGAGAGGCAAGAGATCTTTTTTAGTTCAGTTTCCTTTATCTGAAAACAATATTTAAATCTACCTAGAAGCATTTTTAATGATAAAAAAATTTTAGATGAAGCACCTATATTATTTAAAGTCACATAGAAAGCACTCAATACATTGTAGCTTGTTTCTTTCTTTTTTTTTTTTGCTATATTAACCTTCTTTTTTTCTTCTTTTAATATATTTGTTCTAAATAGTTTAACATGACAATAGAATGCATTTTGACGACTCATACATAAATGGAGTACAAACTTCTCATTCTACTAGATATACATGATGTAGAATCACACAGATTGTATAATCATATATACACGTAGAGTAATAATGTCCAATTCATTCTACTATCCTTCCTACCCTCATATGCCCTTCCCTCTCTTCTCTCCCCTCTTTCCAACCCAAAGTACCTCTATTCTTCCCTAGTCCCCACACTCTTATTGTTAATTAGCATCTGCATATCAGAGAAAACATTTGGCCTTTGTTTTGGGGGGACTGGCTTATTTCACTTGGTATGATGTTCTCCAGCTCCATCCATTTACCTGCAAATGCCATAATTTTATTCTTATTTAAAACTGAGTAATATTCCATTGGGTATATATACCAGTTTCTTTATCCATTCATCTGTTGAAGGGCATCTAGGTTGGTTTCACAGTTTGGCTATTGTGATTTGAGCTGTGTGGCTTATTTTTAAATATTAAAAGGTATATTTGAAAAATAAAAGTTGCCTATATTCAAGGTGTACAATATGATGATTAGATTATATGTACATTGCATAATAATTGTCACAGTCAGATTAACTATTACCTCCATCATCAATCATAGTTATATTCTGTGGGAAGGGAACTCTTAAAATTTCTTCTGAAATTTCAAATAAATAACGCAGTATTTTTAACTTGTATTCTTACTTAGTATTACCTAGTCATCACATTGTACATTAGATCTGCAGAACTCACTCACCTTATAAATGAAAGCTTGTACCGTATGGCCAGCATCTTCTCATTTTCCCCGCACCCGAGCCTCTAGCAACCACTATTCTATTCTCTTAAGTATCAAGTAAAATAGTGAAAGTGCACATTTACAATTGTTTATTCCATTGATGAATTGATCTCTTGATCAAATATAAAGACCTTCTTTGTTTCTTGTGATGATTTTGACTAAAAGTCTATTTTGTCCCATAGAAGTATAGCTTGTTTCTTTTTACTATCATTTTCATGGAATATATGTTTTCACAACTTCATTTTATGCCTCTATGTCCTTAAGGTAAAAGAATCTTTTCTAGGTGTCCTAGTACTGGGTCTTTTAAAAATTCATTCAACTAGTCTATGTAATTTGATTAAAAATTTTGATCTATTTACTTTTAGAGCAATTATTGTTAGATAAGAATTTACTATTGACATTTTTGATTGTTTTATAGTTATTTTGTTCCTTTCTTCCTTTCATACTGTCTTCCTTTGCCATTTGTTGATTGTGTGTGCATGTGTGGTGATATGGTTTGATTACTTTATCTTTTTTTGCATTTACTGAAGGTTTTTCTCCTTTGTGGTTACCCTGGGGCTTACATAACACCTCATAGTTAGAAAATACTATTTTAATTTAATAAGAATTAAGTTTAACTCTATGTAAACTCTATACTTTCACTTATCCCTATCTCCAACAATTTGTGCTATTGATATAATGCTTTATATCTTTTTATATTATCTGTTAATATTATAGTTATTTTAATATTTTCATCTTTCAAGCTTATATTAGAGTTAAAAATGCAACACCATTGCCAGTATCATAGTATTACAGTAGAATGGTGGCTGAGTACACGTAGAATGGGTTCATTTATGGATCTGGAGTCAGGGCTCTGGCCAGCAAGCCTGACATCTGGGAGTGTGCTTGTCTTCTCTAAATGGCCATCTTAGTTCTTGGGCTCCATGAGGGTTTTTATAATGTTTTATATAAATCTCAAAGTTCCCACAAAGTTACATTTGTCTGTAAATGGATGCAAAATTGTTGGTACTAAAGGATTGAAGTGAAGGACTTCCTAGTCTTCCATCTCACTCTGAAATAATCCATTGTAGCTTATTTTTAAATTTGATTTACACAGAAAGTATATAAGCAATGCCATTTTTGAAGTTCAGAAAATTGCAATTAACCTTATACTTTTCTTCTATTCATATGCATCAAATTGCTCACTGTTAGGATTGTGAATTACAGTTTTATGTTATTTCATAGTTCCATATGCTATGAAAAAGTAAATTTCACTGATGTTCAGCTCCCTGGGAAGACCAGGAACTTTCAGAAAAAGTATATTTATGTATTAGTCTGTGTGGTGCTGCTATAACAAAATACTACAGACTAGGTTAATTATAAAAAGAAAAAAATTATTTCTCACATTTCTAGAAGGTAGGAAGTCCACGATCAAGGTTCTGGCATATTTGGTTCCTGGCAAAAGTCTGGTCTTCACTTCTAATATGGCACCATGAAGATCCATCTTCTAGATGGGAATAACACAAATCTTCACATGACAGGAGAGTAGAGGAGAGCAAACTCACTCCTCAATGTCCTCTTTTTATATTGGTATTAATTCATTCATGAATGTAGAGCCCTCGTGACCTAATACCTCCTAATAAGCTCTACTTCTCAACATTGTCACGAAGGGGATCAAGTTCTAACATGAGTTATGGAGAGATAAAACATTCAAAACATAGCAGACTATATGTTTTATGTTTAAGAGTCTCCATCTTTCATGTTTAGGGAAAACCAGACTTCAAATTCTTCTGAAAAACCTCACATTTGTAAGTTTTCTTAAAATCACATTATTAAGTTATCCAGACTTTCTTGTAAATGCAAATAACGCATGTTGCTGAGGATACAGGTGTTAACTGCTTTTTTCTCCTGAGAAGAGTTAACAGCAGAGTAAGGAAGACACCACAGTGATCTCCAACATCTGAATGGCTGTCCAGCTGTATCAGACAGGGTTGTCAGTTGTAAGTAACAGAAATGGACTTTGAATAACTTAAACAGAAAAGCAAATTATTGAAAAGGCATTACCTAGTTCACAAAATCACTGGTAAGTCTATAGAACCAGGCTTAGAAAGGACCCCATCCCAAATCATCTCATATCATTAAAAAACAAACAAACAAACAAACGAACAAACACAAACAGTCCAATGAGCACATCCTGCTACTACTCCACTGACTTTTTGACCTCTTAGCTTGTGCCACCCTCATCTCTGCACTGAACTCTGATACCATTGCTGCTCTACTGCACTGCTGTCCCTAGGAACATAGCCCTGCAACCTCTCTCGCTACTGCTTGCCACTGCAGTACAGTCTGTGGTCCATCTTTTCTTAGGTCAGTAGCACCAGAATTAAAGTTCAGGGCTCCTGTATAAGATTGGTTGAGTTAAGACAGACTGGGAATAAACATTTCTGTTTGTGCCTTTCTCTCCACCCCCACAAGACTCACAAATCAGTAAATTTGCTAAACACAGGAAGGGTTCAAATGTTGGGCAGCTAAGGAACTATACAATATATCTACTACATAAGTAGAAGAGAGAAGGGAGTTTTTCTGAGTTGCTACAATAGAAGGCAGAATGCTAGTAAATTAAATTCAAAGGGACTGAAGATCTGAACATAACAAGAAACTTCTCAAAATACAACTATTAAAGAATAAAATAATTGCTTAAAAAAGTTGGGAACTCTGTGCTCTTAGTGAAACATTAAGTGAATGTTGTATGGCTATAAAAATGAGTGCTAAAGTAATAATTCACAGTTTAACTCAAAATTTTTATAATTTTATCTTTTTGTTGAGATTAGGATTCTGCCTCAGATTGTGGTTTTGTATGATTTCACCATATTTTAAATTATGGTCATGTTGCAAATATCTCCAAGGCCCTGAGGCAGCCAGAGCTCCCACCTTGATGCATCCTCAGTGAGCTTAGTAAAACTCTCAGTGGGCTTTCATGAGCTGAACAAATGGCATTTTTTATGTCTGCTGTGATATGGAAATGATTGGACAGCTGATTCGAAGTACTAAGGTCATTTTTTACTAAATTAATAGAGTATCTGTATTATATGTATGTATGTGAAATATATATAATATGTAATGAGTAGAATATACATATTACAAATATGTATCTTATTTAAAAGTAAAATGCTAGAGAGGCATATCTGTAAGGAGATAGTATTGTTTGCAAATAATGATAATAATAAAGCTAGCATGTCAACTACTGACATTTATATAAAAAAGTAGAAATCTGACTTTTAGATGTAACTGGTATTTACCACCATTAAAATTATTTATGTGCCTGAATTTTATTATTATTAATAGTGATACTTTAATATTAATAATAGTTATGGTGCTATTATTTGGTACTACAGTAAGTGTTTGAGTGTATTATCTAATTTGATCATCATAGAAACAGCAATGGTAGTTTCTATTTGTGTATATCCTCTAACTTTGCAGAGCTGGTTGGTGCTAGAATCAGGAATGGAACAAAGGCCTATCTTATTCTAGAATCTCTGCTCGTAGTGACTGCCTCTTTGCTCGCTGATAACTTTGCATCTTCTCTGAAAACTTTGCCTTAGCTTTTATGCTATTGATTCTCAGTTACCAACAGCCACTTGATTTCTTGATATATAATTTTAGTATGTTCTCAAGGCATTTGTTTTGTCCACTTTATTGTATTCATATAATCAGTAAATATTCAGTTTTACAGTCGTCATTTACCTTTTGCATAAATCTCTCCCAATAGAAAAGAGCAAAGCAAGCCTCCCTTTAATATCAAGCAGCCAAGCTCCAGATCCTCATGGCTGGATATCCCTTATATTCAGTATTGACCACAGCCAATGCAGATGCATCATCTCAGGAGGCCACTGGGGTGTCAAAGTTGAACCTCAAGAATCCATCTGGGGAGACTTCACGAAGTTCTGGAATGTTTAGCACCAAATGTTCAGCAGTAGCATATGATTTTTCAAAGATAGGATAAAATGAATCCTATCAAGTGTCATAGGCCCCTCGAGTAAAGCAGACACTACTCATAGGGCATCATCTCCTTCTACCCAGTATAAAAATCTCTGTAATAGCCATGATAGATGGTTCTTTGCTATGTTTGAATACTTTCAGGAATAGAGGACTCAGTTCTATCTCATATTGAATGAATAGCTTCCTGTTGCTACTGACACTAAGTTTTTCAGATCTAGAAATCTGAATTTATTCACTCAGCAGGGAGTTTCAGAAAATGGAGCCACATGACTGCTATTCTGGGCACTGTCTTGTCTTTATCAAGGTATCTGGAAACTAAATGAATAATCGGAAGGAAGCTTTCTAAACTTGGAATAATAGAAAATATAATTACATATTATTATGAAATTTTCCCCTCAAGTCATGGAAAAAGCTTTGTAAATTATCCCTATCCAATTACAAAAGTGCATTTCTAATAACTGGATTGTACAGTTTTCCCTTCTCTATAAAAATGCAGGATGAATTCAATCCAGTCTCTCAAACAATGTGTTTAATATCACTCAACTCATCAGCTCACACCAGACAAAATTTTCCAAAGTGATGAAGAATATCCTGCTGAGGAGGGGCATCAGCACATTGGAAACCTGGCAGTGGCTGCCTTTTGCAGGCTGGGACTAATAGTAGGAGATGCTGTTATAAAATTTAATTTGCTGGTAGCAATGGGTATCATAGGCCCTGGAATATCAGAGATTAGGTGGCGGCACTTAACTTCAGACACAAAGTGGGTGGAATTACTTCACATGGCAACAAGGTCAAAAGGGCAGAACTGGGAATGGGAGTTGGGGTGGCAGTGCTGACTCTTAGGAATCTACTGAGGTGGAACGTGTTTCTAGAGGCAAAAAACAGCACAAAGGAGAGCACTGCTCAGTATATAATCAAAAGAGGTGAAGAATGAATGAGCAGAAACCTGAG
This sequence comes from Glaucomys volans, assembly GCA_020662805.1. Lineage (NCBI taxonomy): Eukaryota > Metazoa > Chordata > Mammalia > Rodentia > Sciuridae > Glaucomys > Glaucomys volans. The sequence continues at coordinate 21,126 of JAJEJO010001190.1, forward strand.
ATCAGCTGTCCCAAAAGGAAGTCACAATCCCTGCCCCCTGAGTGTCCAAACTTATATTTGTTCTAAGACACAGAACATACCAACTAAAGGAAATACAAAATATCCCTTAAGAAGGGCCCTGTAATACTACCTCAAATATTTAGAAATGTTTTCTCCTTTTTCTCTTTTCTTCCTTTTCTTTTCTTTTTTCTCTCTCTTTTTGTGCTCGGGGATTGAACTTGGGAGTGCTTTACCACTGAACTCCATCCCTAATCCTTATGTTTTTTATTTTGAAACAGAGTCGTTCTAAGTTGCTAAAACTGGCCTCAAACTTGCAATCCTGCTGCCTCAGCCTCCCAATTGTCTGGGATGATGGGCATGGCCACTATGCCTAGCCTCTTTCTTTCTTAAAGGGACCTATGGTCATTTACTCAATTAACCGCACATAAGGTAAGAACCTGAATTTGATTTATGAATGGAATACTTTATAGGTACAAGCAGAAAATGGATTGCTACTGCACTATTTCTGCTAATCAAGAATGATCTCAAAAGGTGGCATTAAGAAAATATCCTTCCAAAGAACAGCTTTTGGGGCTATATATTTTCTTTGAGTGTTCATCTACTTTGAATGGGAAGAAAAATTGCCAGAGTTTACAATGTTATGGGCAGTCATGAATGACTTAGCTTGCTAGTCAGGAAGTAAACAAAGGTCTAAGATCAGGGAATAGTAGTTCAAAGAAGGAAGCAAGTGACTGGACATATGGTTTAAAGCACAAAGTGTTAGGATCTCTGTGATACACATTAAGAGACACCCACCAAAGATGTAGAATGGAAGAACAGGGTCACAGGATAGTTTAGCTAACAGATATCAGCTAGCTTCTTTCATTAGACACGCGTGTCTAATGAAACATGGTGGAAGAGATGGATGCTATATGAGCCCTAAACACAGACTTTTCCTTACAAAGGCTGAGCTAACTACTGCCACTCATAAATGTCCAGACTTTCAGTAACAAAATGCAATACTAAATTACCCATATGGCACGGTTCCTTGAAGAAACTAATCATAAGTCTTTCAAGTTGATCACCATTAGGCTCTTTCTATCCCAGAAGGACAATGGTTCATCATGACCTCAACTGACTTGTATTTGGGTATGGGTTTGACATATCTGCCTAGAATAGCATATCAGCACCTATCAAGGACTCACAGAATATCTGAGCAATTGACATAGGATCCTATGCAAATGTGCCTTACAATATTGTATTGAACCAAGGAAAAGGCAATATGGCAAATAGACACTTTGCCATGCGATCAATGGGTCCTATCATATAACTTCATTCAAAAGTTCTTACCCTTATATTGTTGGAATGGTCTCCTGAAGGCTTAGCTGAGGCACAACTTGGAGGTGATATCCTAAAAGAATGAGGAAGTATTCCTTAACATGAGGTATATATCTTAGACCAACAGTAATTACATGGTGCCATGTATTTGATAAAAAGAATATATGAGTCCAGGAAATAAGCAGAAGCAGAAGTCCTGTTTACTCCATTCCACTTACCCACTTGGGAAATTTATGCTTCCTACCTCTGTATATGTAGGCTCTGTGTGGGTCTAGAGTTTCTGATTCTAAGAAGAGTGATGCTTCTAACCAAAGGACTCTTACTGAGCTCCACTAAACTTTATGTAATAGTTGCCGTCTTAACATTTTGGGATCCTCATGGCAATTAAACAAGTAAAAAGTAAAAGAATATTACTTCTATCAGACATTATTGATCCTGATCAACATAAGGAAGAAGGACTAAAGGATTGTAGTGTCATTTATAACTAAAAAGAACCAATAAAAAAGGACTAATATTACATAATAGGAACAGGAAAGAATATATTTGACACTTCAGATGTCCACTGCAGCCAATGTTGATATGCTCATGCCCAGTTATGATCTGAGAAGGTATCCTGAACACACGTGTCTCAGGGGTGAGGGTCTGGGTTAAACTGCCAGCATGAGGTCTAAACCAGTAGGATGAAGATGATGAGTATCAGTCCTGAACCCAGGATAAATTTTGCAGTAGAAACTATAATTTTTATTCTAACTCTTACAAGTTTTTCCAGAAATTGTGACTAACCAGAAAAACTGAATGGTGACTGAATTTAATAATTTTAGTTAAGAAGCAAGGGATCTGAGTGTTTCAAGGAAAAGACTACGGTGAATACTCTTGGTAACTTAGTCTTTACTAGTCACTGCCCTTATCCCACAGCTGCTCAGAGTGTTGGACAATAACAACTCATAGCTGTACCTTTACTTAGAAAATAATGTTTGGTCAAACAGAAGCTTCCACATCCTGCATAGGCTCTATGTGGGGGAGAGCCAACCTTGGCACATGAATGAATGACATTTCTGATTTACTGAATTAGCTTTGTCAATTTATACAAGTCAGGCTGAGGTTTTCTATGAAACTTCACTGGCTAAGACTACTGTCCCAAATACCCACATGAAATTCAGTTTGCTGATATTGCTTTAGTATCATTTTCATCAATTTAATCCTACATGCTATGCCAGCAGTATCTCCATTTTTTATGTCATTCTTACTTTTAGGAAACTGTATAGTTATTTTTATGAATTAAATTGTGTGTCCCTTTCCAAATTCATATGTTGAAATCCTAACCCTCAACAGCTCATAATGTGATTGAATTTAGAAATAGGGCCTTAAAAGAAGTAATTAAAGCCAGGCACAGTAGAGTACGCCTGTAATCCCAATGGCTCAGGAGACTGAAGCAGGAGGATTGGAAGTTCAAAGTCAGCCTCACCAACCCAGTGAGGCCCGAGGCAACTTAACAAGACCTTTTCTTAAAATAAAATTAAAAATTAAAAGGGCTGGGGAACTGGCTAAGTGGTTAAGTGCCCCTGGGTTTAATTCCCGGTACCAAAATAATAATAATAATAATAATAATAATAATAATAATAATAATAATGTAATTAAGGTTAAATGAGGTCATAAGGGAGGGCCCTAAATCAATGTATCTGATGTTCTTATAAGACTATTTATTTTCACAGGTTTGTTGAGTATAGTCACTATGTCAAAGGCAGAAGATGAATAAGAAATGATAATTAACTGCAAATTCTCACAATCTGTGAAGGGAACAAATGGACTGTCTGTCTTCATGCTTTGATTATATTTGTATCCCCTGGCTCATAAAACACAATTATGACTAAGAAGATTGGGAATGGCCTCAAAAGAAAGATGGGAAAGGGGCGAACAGAATGCCGAGTGGAGCAGCTTTCCTTACTTCATTGTACAGACACAGGAATATCCTGGTGGCAATCATTCGTAAGGTGTGACATGAGTAACTTATGCCAAGGTTTGTGAATGATTTACTCATTGAACTAAAGAAGATTCAAAATGCTCCCCCCTCCCCCTCTAATAATGCCAGTACCTTACTGAGTTCTGATATCTTTTGTGTGGTAAAGGTTTTCAATTTGTCTAAAGAGAAGTCTTGCCTTTGCCTCTGCCCCTTGGAAGGTAACCAAGTGATTGATAGTAGTATATTTATTATTCATGACAGGCTTCTTTGACCACACCTGATAATTTATATTAATAAAATGTCTCACAATGAGCCCCTGAGAACATACCTGATGAATTATGCTAATGAGATAAATCATGGTAGGTCTCTCAGATTACATGGTAGCCCAACCTCATGGGAAGGGACAGGAGTTCAATCATGTGACAATCAATCAATCAATCAATCACATGTATGTTATGAAACCCCCATAATAATTCTGGATATGGAAGCTCAAGCAATACTCCCTGAATATTATCACAGATTGAGGTGGACAGGATGACACATTCTGAGGACAAGAGGAAATTTGAATTTCAAATCTTTCTGAACTCTGCCCTGTGCATCTCTTTCTTTGGCTGGTTCTATTTTGTGTCCTACCCTTGGAACAGGTCATAAGGGAACATAATAGGTTTCAGGGAGTTCTATGGGTCTTGGGAAGAAATTTTCATATGTGAGGGCAGTTAGGAAAACTCCTAAACTTGTAGTTGGTGTCATAGTGAGGATAGTCTTGTGTGGAATCTTCCCTCTAACTTGTCACTAGATCCTAACTCTTTGCACTTTATACTAAAAGCTAGAGTAGAAGTGGCAGACTAGAGGACTATGACTTCAAACTTACAGTGTGGATAACTATGGGTACTTTCTTGTTGGAAATAGAAAATGATAAATTTGGGATGTGCCAACTGACAATTATGCATAACCCTGGATCCTGTATGAATTTGTCCTTATTCTGTGTGACCTGCTAAAGAAGGACGTATGTGGGCAGATGTGGTAAAAAAAAGGTTAACAAATTAAGTATTTTCTAAACTAGTAATTCTTATTTTATATAAAGGGCTTGAAGTGGACATCCACATACTCCAGTAAAAATTTGTAATCTAGAAAAATTCTGATGCGTTTACTGCAAATAAGATGGTATCTAATGAGGTCTAAGTTGTTCCTACCTATGTGGGTTTTAGCTTCTGAACTTAGTCTTGACTTTCACATTTTTGCATATGGAATCAGGGTCAGGCCATAGCTCAGTGGCAGAGCACTTGCCTAGCATGTGTGAAGCACTGGGTTCAAACCTTAACACCACACAAAAAATATAAAATAAAAACTGAACATATATATGGAATACAGATAAAATAAGTCCTAATTAAGAGAATTTAAAAGTTCAAATGGAAAATGCATAGCATATGAAAATGCTTTGTAAACCTTAAAGTGCTAATGATGTTAGTAAATAAAAGTTTTGTTCCTTTTCTTCCACCAAACCTGTCAAACATTTATGCATCCTTCAAGATTCTCCATAGAAATAGAACCAATAGGACATGTATGTAAATATAGAAAGATAAATCGAAATTTATTAGGAGGGATTAACTCACACTATTGTGGAGGCTGAGAGTCCCATGATCTGCCATCTGAAAGCTGGTAGTTTAGGAAAACTAGTATTGTAATGACAGGTCCAAGCCTGAAGGCTGGGAACCAAGGCACACAACAGCACAAGTATCAACCTGAGTCTAAAAGTCCCAAAACCAAAAATATCAATGTTTGGGGGCTAGGAAAGATGTGTGTCCCTTTTCAAGCAAAGAGCAAATTCATCCTTTCTTGTCCATTTTGTTTTACCCAGATCCTCAGTGGGTCAAACGCTGCCCACCTGCTTTGGTAAGGGCAGATCATCTTTACTCAATCTAAATTAAAATATCAATCTCTTCTGGAGGTACCTTCAGAAATATACCTAGCCAGAAATCATGTGTTAGTAGGTATCAGGGCATCTCTTAGGCCAGTCAAGTTTGTACAATTAATTATTACAAGTTATCTGACTCAAAAAATTATCTTCATACTTAATTTTCTTGTCTGAAAAATTATAACTTCCTCCTCTGAGTTCATCTTAAGGAAGATGTTGTCATTATAATTTTTCTTTTAGGTATCAAAATTTTGGGGTGTGCGTGTGTGTGTGTGTGTGTTTAACTTCCTTCAAAGTCCAATGTTTCTAATAGGAGCAATCATAATGAAAGATTGATCACTAGATTTATAGTTCTCCATTTGCCAAGACGGGCATCATGAGTTTATGGCCCAAAACATGCTCAATATGTGTTGCCTGAAGAAGTGAAAAAAAATGTAAAAATTTTCCAAGCAAGAACTTTCCAATTAACTTTCAGTGAAAATATTAATTAACAAATTATATTCATATAATAATTATATAATTTCACACATCATTGGTTGTATTTTAAACAAATGTAAGTAATGAAATTGACACAATTTCAGTTTCTTGTTTGCTTAATTTCTTTATGGGAGCCAAATGGTTGCATTTTCAGAGAAATACAGGTTATAGAGGAGAGAGTCTGCAATTGATTGGTGATTCTGAGAATAGATAAATTCATTCTTCCAATTAGCAACATTTTTATTTATTATAGCTGGATAGTCTTTGAGATAATTTCCCCTCTATTTTTATCTTTTCTTTCTCCCAGTTCAGATAGGTGAGACACTCTTGGCTTATTGCTGTGGAGAACATACACAGCAGAGAAGAAAGCAGCAAAAGCAGCTTCCTGAAAAGTGTTTCTCAGCTTTTATTCCCCAAATCTAAGGTACAGGAGGGGAAAAAAAAAAAGGGTCATGGATAGAGGCAAATGTGTTTAAGAAACTTTAAAAAGAAAGAATTCTTTCAACTAAAAAGTAATTCCCCATGATAGGAGAAGCAGGGGACAAGACAGGTATTGTTCTGGAATGGCCAGGACCTGGGGAATGCTTCCTAGCTGCCCTCTATTAGGCAGCAAGGCCCAGAGGGAAATACCTGAATGTGGCCAGGAGTCTTTGCTCCTCTCTACCAAAATTCCTCTTCCCCAATCATGACACAGAAATAGCAGAAGTTGGAGCTGAATGGATCATGTCAGCAGAGAAAAATGGATGTCTGCATGATAAAATGTAAAAACTGATACCCAAATGAAAAACTGTCCCTAAAATCCCCAATATCTGTGGCATCAATGCCTATATATGTTTTTGGAAGATTGATATAACCATATTGAAGCCCCAACCTCACTGCTACTTGGGATTAAGTGAAAGTGCAAAAGGGCTGGAAGCAGACCTCAACAGGTTCAGAGAAACTTTTGTTCCCACGTGGACTCAGGTGCTGTTGGGGCCCATTTTCCAGATGTGAAAAATGGCTGTCAATAACAGAGGGGATGTTGGTTTTATAGGGTGCAATGAGAATGATGTAATCATTGAAAACCATGCACATGCAGTCTTGACTGTCAGGGCCTAGTTGCACAAGTTAAAACCAGACCCAGAGAGATGAGTACTCAAATCTTCCCATTGTCATTTAGGACTAATTTGTCATGGGGCAAGGTCAAGGTTTAGGACCTGGCATTCCCTATCCACCTCTTTCCCCCAGGGAACATTGTTATCAGAATGCTCTGGGAGAGGTTTAATGTTTGGCCAATGTCTCCTCCCTTCTCCTGATCATCCCTCCATTTTTCTTAGGGAGCTGTCTTATAGGAACATTATTTTCCATAACATTTCATTAAGTACCCTACCAAACCAGCAGGATTTTAATTCAAAATATTTTTGAGATACCTAACGAACCTGGAAATGCAATTTTTCTAGGATATCTGGGTGTCCAGTATAAAAAATAAAAACGTCCAGTGTAAAGAGTACCAAAAGTAAAAAGCACTTGAATATCACTTAATTTATAGCTATTAGCAAAGAGATTATGAGGCCATGAACATCATTATTAATCAATACATTAAAATCCCTGAGTATTTGTCTAGACTAAGTTCTTGAAAAGTCACTAATTTTAATCTTTTATTAAAGTCATACTACTATAGCAATACATTCATACCGTGTATATAGCAGCGCAGTTCACAATAATCAATCTATGAAACTAACCTAGATGTCCATCGGTGGATGAATGGATAAAGAAAATGTGGTGGACATACACAGTGGCGTTATATTCAGCCATAAAGAAGAATGAAATCACTTCATTTGCAGGAAAATGGATGAAACTTAATAACATTATGTTCAGAAAAATTAGTCAAACTCAGAAAATCAAAGGCTGTATGCTTTCTCTCAAATGTGGAAGCTCTAGAGAAAAAAGGGAAAAAGGTATGGGAGAATCTCATGGAAGCAGAGGGGCAGAATAGAGGAAGGAGATCAAAGAGAAAAAAGAAGGGATGGAAGAAGAGGTGCTGGAGAATGAAATTGATCCAATTATACTGTGTACACGCATGAACATGTAACAATGATTATAATATACCAGTAAATATTTTTAATTTTTTTTCACTGAAAAAATTCCACCTTTCCTGTTTTTTTCCTAGCATTACTTATCTTCTGATACATAAAGAACAATGACATTATCAAAATGTGGAAGTAAGAGAAGGTGAGAAAATCAAAGACCTAGAGAATGAATACTCTCAATGGTGCCTAAATAAATGAAAATTAATTGTAGCTTAAATGTCAAAGCAAGAAGGATTTTTTTTGTTTTAATTTTTTCATATGCAGATACACATATGCAGACATATTTCATCACTTGCTCAATTGAAAATCATCTTCCCATGCCTTTTCTTCAATGTTTTTACAGACATGGGCTGTTATGGTTTGAATATGAGGTGTCCTCTGAAAGTTTATATGAGACAATGCAGGAATGTTCAGAGGTGCAATGATTACATTATGGGAGCTGTAACCTATTAGGTAGATTCATCCATTGGATAGAATAATAATTTGAAAAGATTATTGAATTGAATGTTAATTGTAGGCAGTTGGAATGTGGCTGAATAGAGCATATCACTGGGGACATTACTTTGGGGTTCATATTTAGTCCCTGGTTCCTTAATCTCTTTCTCTGTGTTTCTTTCAGTGTTGTTGTCTCTCTCTTCTTCTGAACTGATATGAGATGAACTAAGCTGATTTCCTCTGCCACATCCTTCCACCATGCTATTTGCCTCACTTCAGGCCCAGCTCAATGGATTCTGCTCACCATGGACTGAACCCCTGAAACGGTGAACCAAAATAAACTTTTCTTCATGTAAGTTTTTCTGGTCAGGTATTTCGGTCACAGTGATGAAAAGCTGACTAATGCACATGCCTATCAATTATTTTCCAAAAAACATCAAGGCAGTCACAGCCAGCCTGCCAATCCTATGACCTAGAAAGATTTGCTTTTTTAGCTAAAGTTTCAAGAAAGAGAGAGAGATTAAAATAGAAAGTGAATTTCCAAACTGGTATGAATACTAATCTGAGATGACCTATCTCTCTCTTTTTTTTTCATCTCCAGACTATAATGACTCATTGAAAACAAATATTCTTTAAGCCCTTTTTTATTTATTGAACTCCTACTAACATCCAGACAACATTCTATGCTCTGAGAATGCAAAATTTGAAAAAACAGAATGCCTGCCTGCAAAGAACTTAAGTCTTGGGTGTAGAAAAAAAGTGTGTAAACAACTAATTGTACAGGCTTAAAATAATCTGGTAAGTAATATAATACGAATATGCTCCAACTACTCAGGGACTCCAGAAAATAGTGTTTGACTCTGCCCAGAAGAATGGGTGACAAAGAGGCATCAGAAAGATTGTTGTCTGTGTAGGTCCTTGAAGAATACATTATGCATATTCAGTTGTGTTCAGAAGGCAAAAACATTCCAGGTACAAGAATTTGCATAAGCAAACAGGCAAAGACATGGACATAAAGTGCGCATGTTTGGAAATAGTGAAGAAACAGGACATTTATGTGAGAGAGAAAAAGCAGGTGGGACATGGCAGATGGAATGAGGACAAGCTTAGAAAGAACATTGGGTCCAAAATTAAACTGTTTTTAATTTTTACTGTGTTTAATTTTCACTATATGTATGCCTCCACATTTTGAAATAATTGATAAATTTTAGGTAAATAATAAGGACTACTTTAAAATCATCTAAACCAATCTATACCCAAATAGTTGACTTTTTAAAGTCCAGCAAAGCAGATACAAAATTTTCCTCAGACCTTTAGCATTGATGCAGGACAAACATGTATACTTGAAGTTTCATCACTGTTAGAAAAAACTAAGTAATTTATCAAATCTTAGCAACTTTTATTTTCCTATGCCTTCTCCATTTCTAATGTTCCCTAATGCACATAGTCCATCTCCATAATCCAAAATATACTTTCTTCAAATACTGCTGATGAAACAGCTTTGCAAAGAATTTTCTAACATATGAATCTCTTTCCTTTCATTCTATGATACTATAACTGTGAGAAAAAAACTTCTTATCCCTGTCATGAGTCAGGAACTTGCTTACACACACACACACACACACACACACACATAATGCACACAGGTGCATACACAACCAATACCACACCAAATTTTCTTATAGTTTTCATTTCATTGCTCATGTTTTCCTTCTGTCTTCATTACTGAATTGTAAGTTCTCTGAACACAAGGGTCTTTTCTTATACCTGATTCTCCTCCAGGAGTCTGGACCACTGAACAGACTTACAACATTCATACTTGTGTTTGTTGACTGATTATTGGATCCTTCCCCATTCTTACTTTTCTTTATGGATTATTTTAATGAATAAATAGTCAAAGAGAAGTATAGTCAAAGAGAAGTATATTTAATATATAAAGTTCATTAAGGAAACTTTACATTTTATTTTTTTGTTATTTTCCCCCATGAGTAAATATTTAAAAATGAGATGCAGAGAGATGTGTAGGTAAAAGTACAAAGAAGGTATGTAAGCAAAATTCTGAATTTCTATTCCTGTCTGGAAAAAGTTAAATATCACTACTTTACTTATTTATACACATAGGAACTTAAAGTTCACATAAAGGAAAAAAAGTATCAGTCTTTCACAGTCTCATAGGGACTCAAAAGCTTAGAAATTCCCCACAACATGCAGCAAATTTTCTGTGCCTGGCCTGGTTTAGAGGGTTATTAAGTGCTTTACCCTTTCCAAGTGTTTTGTAATAATTTATAAATCACTTTTCACAAAATCCTGAGGGGCAAGGAAGAAGTAATATGGCTATTTTTTTAAATAGCAAAATATAGAGGAAGAGGTAGCATAGGAAGAAGGAAAGATACTTACATTTTGGGTGCTCCATACCTTCTCTCACTTTCTCTTCTGTGGTTTTGCATTCCCCACTTGCTTCATGAATTTTCAAAATATCAGGACATATTGACCATATGAACTGTAAAGAAAAGGAAAACTCACCAATGTGTCTCCCATCACTTACAATAGCACAGGTCTTACAGTAGCCCACCTGTTTCTCGGCTTCTGTGTACTGTCTGTTTTTCCTAAACCACAGGCACTCAAAGACTGGATTCCTAGGACTTCGGAGTCTACTGATCCAGCCTCTTTCTATTTTCCAAATCAACCCATGCATCTTCCTTTTATACTTTGGAAAAATAGTGGTGCCCTAGTCCATTTGTGCTACCACAACATAATGTCTGAGACCAGGTGTGTTAGTTAGCTTTTTGTTTCTGTAACCAAAATGCCTTTACAAGAACAATTTAGAAAAGGAAACATTTTATTTTGAGCTCACAGCTTCAGTCCATGTGTCCATGGTTTTCTGACTCGGTTACTCTGAGCCTGAGGTAAGGCAGAGCTTCATGGAAGAATGAAATGGTAGAGGAAAGCTGCTTACTTCCTGGCAGCCAGAAAGTTAAGAGAGATGGGGCAGGAAAAAATATAATCCCAAAGCGCAGACACTTAATGACCTACTTCTTCCAGTTACGCCCTACCTGCTGATAGTTATCACCTAGTGATCCATTCAAATTATTAATCCATCAAACCAATTAACCCACTGATGAGGTTATAGTCCTCATGATGTGATCATTTCTCCTCTGAACATTCCTGCATTGTGTAACATGAACTTTTGGGGGACACCTCATATTCAAACCAAAACACCAGGAAATTTATTGAGAACAGAAATGTTTCTCACAGGTCGAGAGGATGAGAAATAAAAGATCAAGGCACTAACATTTAGTGTCTGATGAGAACCCCTTTACTGCACCCTCATGGAGAAAACAGTGAAAGAGAGGAAACTCAACCCTCAGCCTTTTATAAGGGCCTTTAATCCCATCCTGAGGGAAGACTTAATCACCTTCAAAAGGCCCCACTTCTTAACATTATCAGTTGGTGACTAAGTTTCAACATATGAATTCTGGGGGCACAATTTAACATTTCTGTTTCCTAGGTGGACCTCCTTAGGCTTCTGGCTGAAGCTGCTGGTGTTGTCACCTGCCTCCCTGCACTAACTCAGCAGACTGCTAGGATTATTTTTGGAGCTTTGTGCTTCTCTCTAGCATGTAATTCTGTTTTAGATTCAGATTATCCCAGTAGCTGTTTTCCCAAACTGCTTCCTCATGATTGACTCTTTCTGCATTCACAAATATCTTTGCTCCTCCATTCTCTTTTTCTTGGAACACTGACTTTCTAATAAGCTCACATAAGCCTTCACTCTAGCCCACACACATCCATGACACTTTTCTTTTGGGAGGTTCTCATGTTGTTTCTATAAACACGAAAATATTTAAACCTTTCATGACCATTTTGCATGATTAACATTAACTTCTTTGTCTGATGTTATTCCTACATCCCAACTCAGTTTACTGCTGTCATGGTTTGGATGTGAGGTGTCCCCCGAAAGCTCACAAGTGAGACAATACAGGAAGGTTCAGAGGAGAAAAGATGGGGTTCTAAAGAGTCTTAACCCAATCAGTGAATTAATCTCTGATGGGATTAATTGAAGTGGTTGGGTGTGGCTGGAGAAGGTGGGAATTGGGGTGTGGCTATGAGGTATATATTTTGTATCTGGAGAGTCTCTCTCTGCTTCCTGATGAAGTGAGCTGCTTCCCTCTGCCACACTCTTCCTCCATGATGTCCTGCCTCACCTTGAGCCCTAAGGAATGGAGCTGGCCTTCTATGGACTACGTCCTCTGAAACCTTTCCTCCTCTACAGTTGTGCATCATTTAGTCAAGTACAGTTGGATCATTTAGTCAAGCAGAAAAAAAGCTGACTAAAATACTTGCTAATCTGATATCTTAGTTCCATTTTTAAATAAAAGGAATTATGGGTTTAAAATGTATATCAGTCTTTGCTTTAGCAAATAGAAAAAGCATATCTTACTAACTAATCCCAGAGAAATTTGAGAAAGGAGGGAGGGAAGGAGTTCTCAGGAAGCTAGTGAAAATAGAAAGGAATCACTTCTGCCCACATTGTCATGGATTTATGCAGGTAACAGGAACTACCTTCTCCTTCCTTTTCTCTCTTACAGATAATTGCTGTCAGGATGTGAGAAAGGCTAGTTTTATGCCTGAGTTTAGGTCTGGATTAAGAAATGATTCACAACAGACATGGCCATTGTCTAACACTTCTTGCTGCCACTGGGCATGGCTGGGTCATGCCACTTGGCTTCTATTTCATTAATCAATAAACAGTCTCAGACATTAGCACAGTTTGCAGCTCAGATTAGCACTTTGTTTTGATCTTTTCCCACTTATTAATCAATATCCCTATTGAGTCAACAATAATTTTGAATTTATTCATGCATATGAATTCATTCTACAACATTCAACAAGTATTATAGTAGAGTGAATTTGTAATGTTAATTCCTCATTCTCTATAGTATATTTATACATCCTTATTCTTTTCAATGATTCATCATGAGAGGAGTACACTTTCATATTCCTTGTCTTTGTATTTGGTTATGCGTCTTGATTTGAACAATGGAATATAGCCTATGACCTAAATAGGAGCTTGAATTGTGTTTGTTCTTCTGTCATTGCCATGATAAGAACAGCCCCTTTCCCACCATCCAACAGTCCTCAGCATATGGTACATGGTATAGAAATGCCCCAGCCAACTTACAGACCTGCAGGCTAAAGCAGGGTCCTCCAGATGATTCACACATGTCTGAATGGAAAATACTTATTGTTATAACCATTGAGTTTGGGGGATTGGTTTATGACACAGAAAAGCATTACTATCATAATAACTGAGTAATTAAGACATAAAACCAAACAAAATTTTAATTTCTCCCTGTTCATAGCATTAACATTAACATTTTAAAATTATTAAACATTAAAAAATATATAAATAAATAAATTGTAGTGAAATAAATTTTGCAAGGAGACAAGAAACAGAGTTGAGAATACCTCATCTGTATTGAGACCAAGAAACAAGTTTGGACTGTGAGGATACAGGGAGGATAAATGATGGTAAGAACATTCCGGGCAGGAGGACACAGGCTGGAAAGGGCACAGACAGTTAAGTGTATGGAGATAATAAAGAATCAAAGGTCCTTGTCACAACTAGAATAATGAGCATTCTTGAGCACAAATCTTCAAAAGATCCTGAAACAGGGCATGTGTTCCTTAGAAATAGAGGACCAGTTAACAAAAGGGAACAAGTCCCTGTATACCTGGCAAAATATAAATTGATCTGAATATAGCCAGTGTGGACAGGGACATCAAGTGGAAGAAAATAGTTCCTTGCACATTGATCTTTTTAACCCTTAGCTGTACTGAATACATATTGAACAACTGTTAAATTATCAATTTGAGGGATTGACAAATCATTTGACAACTGAGGACTCCAAGTCTTGGTCTGACCATAGTCCTTGAAGATTATCTAAATCAAAAATACTCATCTTGCAGAGGGGAAGCTAAGACTCAGAATACCAAACTTTAGCAAAAAAAAAAAAGAAAAAACCATGAAGCCAGAACTTAGGTCTCACTTATGAACCCTGAATTTTTTTCCACCAATACTATATTTACCGCCACACGCAGACACAGAATGGGAAATCTGCACAGATAATATGATCAGAGTTGGGGTTTAAGAATATCCATCACCATAGTATTAAAGAATTAAGACAGCAAAACAGTTATGCATGCACAGAAGCATTCATAATATCATGTCAAAGTTCACAGGGATGTTGGACAATCAGAGCATTACAGAATGACACTGCTTAAGGCAAGCCTTGGTCTGGAGAAAGATACTTGTGTTAGGGAGATAGAGACATTGGAGATTGATAGGAGCCACTCTTGAGAAGCACACCTAACCAGGAAGAAGCCACAGCTGGCCTAATGTCTCACCTAATTCTAACAGAACATTACAGTCAGGTGCCTGCTAGTCACACACAGACCAACAAGAAAACTGGAAAAATAAACTGAAACAACTTAGCAATATTTTTTCCTGGGAGAATCCAGAAAATATAAATGCTCTCTGCTTTCCTTTTCTCCTCTTAAGGACATGCAAAATCTTTTGTAAGTTTAAATATTTTAGCAAAGGAAGCAGAAACCCCTTTTGTAGCTTGGTAAAATTGTATTAATGATTTTTGATCCCTTCAAGGTTTTCTTGGAAGGAGAGAACAGGTTTTCCCTGGGCCATATCATTCCCAGTGGTATATATTATAGTGGCATTCACTGAATGAGCAACTAATTAGCATTAGCTGAGTAAAGGACCCCCAAGATGGAGCATATGCTTTCTGTTGCTATGGCCATATCACTCCACAGGGTCTTGGGGTGGGTCCCCACCTGTACCACCTCTGTACAGTGGAGTGGTGCAGGCTGAGTCCTAATCTCTAAATGAAAGGAATGACTTCAAAAATGAAACAACAAAGCAAAAAACAAAACAAAACCAGAGCTGGTTCAAGCTAAAGGCCATGACCTCAACTTTGAGTGAGTTAATAAAAATGTAAAATTATAAAGACATAATATCTAGAATATTGACATAAAATGGCATCTTGGACTATAAAGATTGAGGGAAAACATTTATAAGTGAAGAAAGAGTGAAGCAAGCAGGAACATTTCAATAATAATATTAAGCCAGGACACTTTCCAAATATCTAGCATTATCTTTAAGACTAAATATCTGCCTTGGTCCCTTAGAAGCATAGTGAAGCCCAATAGACAAACTGGGTAGTTTAAACCTACCTATCTCTGAAACAACCATGAAAAGATACACTCCCATTCTTCCTTTTCTCTTTAAACTCAGACCACAGAGTTCCCCCCAATTAGTTTCACTGCCTCACCCCTCTGTTTCCCAGTGTTGTTGTCCAACCCCTATATTAACAAGACTCACATGTCTACCTCATTGGTGCCAGTTTCTGTGCTCTGATACACTTCATGATCATTCCACTATCAAGCCAAATTGGTTTATCCTACAAAAACCAAAATGGTGAACTCCCCCACCCCCATAACAACTCCTTGCATGATTTCCTTAGGAGAACACAGTGTCCTTCCCCCATGTACATGAAATAGCTCTTCTGGTTCTTCTTCAACTTCTTTCTTTTTTATGTCTTTGACTTAAGTTTACCCTCTCAAGATTATTAGTCTCCATCTTTGTCCTTAAATTTAGTTTTCTTCTTCCTTAGCCTTCTGTAAGTTTAATTGCTTTAATTCAATGTAGCTGATACTTAGTTTGATATCTTTACATTTAAGTTTGACCTCTCCCCTAAGTTTTGCACTGTATTTCCAATTGCCTGCTAAGTGTTACTACATGGATGTTCTACCCACATCTGAAACTCAGTTAGCCAAAATGGAAGCTACTGTTTTTTACACAGATCTAAGCACTACTGTTTCTGTTAATGGCGTGACCATTTCATGGATAAGAAACTTCCATACACCCAATGTCTGCCTTGTTTCCCTTGCTCCATATAGCCCACATTCCAATCTAATCACTTTCTTAGTAGTTTTGAGTCATCAGGATTCCCCTCATTCACCTCTTCTCTCCGATCCCAAGGCCGACATGCCAGTTCAACTCTTATTACTTGATTTATTATGAGAACAATGTAACAGAAACCATCTTGCAGAACAACTCACTTTAAAATATGTTCAAAATATTTTTAAACAATGCACTTCTCTGATTTTTTTCTTTCCTTCCTCTTCCTTCAATTCTCTCAATAAGGCTCCTTTATATTCCTCAGCCTGACATTTAAAGCCTTCTAGGCTGTCATGACCTTATATTCAAGCTTACTTCACATTAATACTCTTTAAAATAACCAAAAATTAAACTAAACATAACTGTTGGATTATTATTCATTAGGATATAAAGAGGGAAGTTAGATCATTTTATGATGTTGATCCCTCTGCTAAATATGCTCTTCTCTTATCCTTCTACATCTAAATACTAGTAATTTGCAAGGCCGAGCTCATTTCCTTCCTTCCTTATTAATGCCTCCTACAAGTGGAAATAACTCCCATCCCAAAATTCAATAGTGTTTTTATGTGCCTCTGTGTACTGCATATTTTGATTAATTAAGCGTATCTCTCCTCTTAGATCATAAGCTCCATGGGTAGACCTAGGTCTAATTAACATTGCATTTCTCAGAGAAAATACTCCAATGTCACTAACATAGCAGGAATTCAATAAATGTTTGTTTAATGTACAAACGAGTAATCCTAGCTAACACTTTTGGTGGAGTAGGCCCTCGCTGTTGCAAGGAAATAAATGCTGTTTTGTTCTTGAATTTCTTTAAATAAAAAGAAAACACAGCAAAGTTCAAAGTAGTTAAGCAACTTGTCTAAGGTCACACAGTAAATGTCATGATTAGACTCTTTTAATGAAAGGCACTTAAATGAGGAATCAAAATTGCCTTTTGACTTCTCAACTTTTCAACTATACTGTAAGTTCTTTGAAGACATAAGCTATATTCATCAATTTTCAGCAGGACTTATCACAATCTTGGCACATACTAAGTATTTAAGAGGATAAAAGAAATAAGGAAGGTTAGGAATGGCAGAGCTGAGAGAGAGAAGGAGAAGGAGAGAGAAAGAGAAGGAGGAAGGGAGGAGAGAAAACTTTTTCATTTTATTTTTCTTCTCAGAAGAAAATGTTGAAAGAGTACCACAGTCACTATAACATCATAAAAAATCATTTTCCATCAAAATCTACATTTGTTTGAAATCACATGTCAGTATGTTCTCTGCCTCTCATCAGAGTAACAGGCCATTTAAAAACACCAAGTCCTCATAAAACCTATTTGAGGCAAAAATAGAATAAATGGAGTAAGGTGGATTTATGAAATTTCTCCTGGTTCTTTTTGTTCCTGTTGTTCATTTTAGAAAATTGTTCTGGTTCATTAAAAAAGCCTCCAGCAAGAGACAAATCTAGAGCATTTATCTCATCTGCTTGTGAAAGTTAAGAACAAGAAAGTTTAATCATTCATTTTAAATATTGACTTTTGCTTCATATTTCTGGATTGGATTTAGAGATGAAAAGTCTAAATCTACAAAGTAATGATGAAAAAAGAGAGCAATCGATTTTTTAAAAGGAGACAATGCAAAGGAAAGAAGAAACAGAAGTCTTAGAATAATATTTGTTCAAGCTCTTCATCTGTTTTAATCCTAAATTTTAAATGATCTCCTCTCAGCATGAACAAAGGAAAGGCCCACCTGATTCTAACATAATCTCTATACTGAGGGACAGGACTGGAGGGGCATTCCTGTGGAATTTTATGAAATTAATTGAAATTAAGTTATGGTTATGAAATCAACAAATCACCATCTTTATCTAAATGAATAATAGATCAGACATTAACCAAACACATAAAGTAAAAGACCTCTTTGTTCTTAATTTGACAAGTCTTAGATAAGGTTTTTCAGAGATTATATCTATCTATATCTGTATCTAATCTTCCTTCAAAACTTTAGAATTCAAAAAAGGAGTAGCAAAAACAATTGTAAAATAAAGAAGAACTAGGAAACTCAAGAATTTTAGTTGTCCACTAGGATCATAGCCACAGACTTGTCAGAGGTGGAACTATTCAGAACACTGGCCATAAAATATATAGGAACCCACCAGGGCTGTGTGTTAAGGTATATATATTTCCACAATGTAGATAGTCTCCTTCTCCTCACACACTTCTCTGAAGTATGCCCAGGAAAGAAAAGTCCCTCAATAAATGACAGGGAATGAATAAACACAAGATTGAATAAGTAATCTGCTTAATCATTAGGGACAGGGCTCTTGCTGAGTCCTCAATTCATACCCCAAATTGATTCCCCTGAAATGAGTGAAATTTAATGAAGACAGCCTCACAGAGAGGAGAGACAGTTCCTGTCTGGTACCTGACTGCTAAGCCACTTGTCCAAACCAATTCTGCGGCAACAAGTGCCAAGTGGCTGGGGAAGATGTACAGATGGCTGCCTGGATGCATCACAGGATTGGGCTGCCACCATGGCTCATTGTTATATTTATTGCTGACAATGTAATTAACTGGCTGACTCCTTGTTTTTAAATTGGTCACCCTTGGTGGACAGCTGCACTGGGGGTTTGCACTAATCATGCCTCTGACAGGAGCGAGCTCCACAGGCCCAGCACAGCAGCAGGAGCCTTTGTGAGGTCATCCCTTTGCTGCTTCACAGAAATCCACGCTTCGCTCTCTCTCCCCAGGGTCTTTTAACAGGCCTCCTCACTCCCAGGAAATACGCAGCGTTTTTTTTTTTTCTTAGTGCTTCTTTTTCTGAAGTATAATGCAATGGGAAAAAAAAATTATTTTTAGTTCCCTTTTCCAGCGAGACTTTCTTAAATACAGACTAAAATATCGCCTTTAATGATCATTATGGAAAAAGACTGCAATAACCCAAGTAGATAGCACCCATTTTATCAAATTAAAAGGAAGCATCAAAAGCTTTTCAACTCATCCAGCATCAAGTGTATATTTTTTTATTTCTATACCATGGAGAATGATCTTTACTTTTTTATTTTTTTTTTGCATTGTGATTTGAATTAATTAACTAATGCTTGCAGAGTATTGAACACCAAAGACTGCTAAAGATATTTTTACAGTTGGAATGCACAATATATCAAGCCTAGGCTCAAGAGGTAGTAAAACAAGACTGGATTCATAGGCAACAACTTCCTTCGGGCTTATGGCCCTATTTCTTTACCTGTAAAATGGGTGTCACTATATCTTCCAGTTTATACTTCAACCTGACTTGAATAACTTCAAGAAAGTCATACAACAACTCTCTTCCTTAGGGCTTAGTCTAAAGAAATTAGGAAACTAGATATAGTGGATCTCTGAAATTCTATGAATGCCTCAAAAATGAGGCAATAGAATTACTGAAATTAATAAAATATGTAAATATTAAATGTAACGGACATGCACTAAACTGCAAGTAATGCTTGCTTTATTTATATCACAAATATCAATGTCTATGATGTGACACTTTGCTTATGAAAAAATCCCTTACATTTTCCTTTTTCAGGTTTGTTAATTTTCCATTCTGTATTCCCTGACAGACCAACAGATTGCAATGAAATCAGGTTAAATATTGATCTTCCACCCTGACATCGCATTAACTTTTGTAATAAACATCTTCACTGTGTCAGTCGGCACCATGTTTACATATTAAGCCCAGCAACCAATTGTCTTGCTCCTTTTACATGCTTTTGAATTCCAGAAGGATTCTTATCTGGAAGACTAGAATCATGCATCTGCCAAGCCTTTCAATTTTGTATTTCAGATTAACTGCTCCTTTTCCTTCACATTCTTAAAGGCTTCTAAGAAATTTCCTTCCCAATTCACTTGGTAAGTGTCTGCTCTGGCTGTTATTCTATAATAAATTCATGTCTTTTCTCCTATTTTTCCTGTGCTCCCCTTGTAATCTGAAGTCAGGATTCTGAGCTCTGACCTCCCTCCTTGTCTTGCTGCTTGAGGAGGATCCAAGGCAGACCCTCAGACCTCAAATATTCAGGTTTTGAAGACCAAGATTTGGTTCAAATGAAGCCAGCGCTGGGGTGGAAATAAGCACTGCAATATTTTACTTACAGTCTTCTGAAAATTAAATATTTCTGTTCAAGTCCAGAGATTCACTAAAAGAAAGAACCAATAGGTGTAACTGCAGACTACAGATCAAATACTCTATTTTGGAATGTTATAAAGAATACATGTTAAGGGATATTAACCATAGGAAAAGTTAAGACAAATTAAAGTTATATATTATTGATGAATGTCTTTAAAAAACTTCTTGAATTTCTATGGCAGTATTTCATTTCTAACAAGACAGTAAAAAATATTGAATCATTGATTGTAAGCATACTGGGTAAGTAGTATTTCCATTGTGTAAGCTCTTTCATATTTTGTTATCAGGTAAATTGTAAATGGATGTTCTCTAAATGGGAAATCTTCTACATTAATGTAATTGAAGCAACATTATGTATGTTACCAAAGAGTAGCGGTTTTAATTAGAATTTTTTTACAAGTAAACAAGAAGGAAGTGGATATTCTTTTTGTTCTTAGACACACAGCAGTGTAAGTATGACAATGTTGATGATAAGTACACACGTCTTCTCAGCATTGATTTTTTACTTGGGGTAAGCAGGAAAACTCAGAGAGAACTTAAAGATGGAATCAGGTCAGAAGTCAATATAGTGAAAGGCAAGAACTTGATTCGATGACACTGATCATTCCACATTTGTTGTTATTACATTATTTTAATAGAGAAAAGATGATATTGGTTTGAGTCAATACAGCATAGTAATTAAGAGTATG
Source organism: Glaucomys volans (assembly GCA_020662805.1). Lineage (NCBI taxonomy): Eukaryota > Metazoa > Chordata > Mammalia > Rodentia > Sciuridae > Glaucomys > Glaucomys volans. Next base: position 42,111 of record JAJEJO010001190.1, read on the forward strand.
GGTTTGAATGCATCCCATTTATTAATTCTTGATTTTACTTCTTGTGCTTTAGGAGTCTTGTTAAGGAAGTTAGTTCCTAAGTCGACAGACACGGTGTAGAGTTGGTCTTATTTTTTCTTCTATTAAGTACAGGGTCTCAGTTCTGGTGAACAAGTCTTTGATCCACTGTGAGTTAAGTTTTGTGCAGTGTGAGAGATAGGGGTTTAATTTCATTTTGTTACATATGTATTTCCAGTTTTCCCGCACCATTTGTTGAAGAGGCTATCTTTTCTCCAAGGAATGTTTCAGGCACCTTTGATAGTATGAGATAACCATATTTATGTGGGTTTGTTTCTGTGTCTTCCATTCTGTACCATTGGTCTGCCTGTCTATTTTGGTGCCAATACCATGCCATTGTTACTATGGCTCTGTATATAGTTTAAAGTCTGCTATTATGATGCCTCCTGCTTCACTCTTCTTGCTAAAGACTGTCTTGGCTTTTCTGGGTCTCTTATTTTTCCAAATGAATTTCATGATTGCTTTTTCTGTTTCTATGAAGAATGTCATTGGGATTTTAATAGGAATTGCATTAAATCTGTATAACACTTGGTAGTATGACCATTTTCACAATATTAATTCTGCCTGTCCAAGAGCATGGAAGATCTTTCCATCATCTAAGGTCTTTTTCAATTTCTTTCTTTAGTGTTCTGTAGTTTTCATTGTAGAGGTCTTTCACATCTTTTGTTAGGTTGATTCCCAAATATTTTATTTTTTTGAGGCAATTATGAATGGGGTAGTTTTCCTAATTTCTTTTTCAGTGGATTCATCACTGATGCATAGGAATGTGTTTGATTTATGTGTGTTAATTTTATATCCTGCTACTTTGCTGAATTAATTTATTAGTTCTTAAAGTTTTCTGATGGAATTTTTGGATCCTCTAAATATAGAATCATGGCATCAGCAAATAGTGACAGAGTTCTTCTTTTCCTCTTCGTATCCCTTTAATTTCTTTTGTCTGTCTAACTGCTCTGGCTAGAGTTTCTAGAAATATGTTGAATAGAAGTTGTGATAGAGGCCATCATTCTCTTGTTCCAGTTTTTAGAGGGAATGCTTTGGATTCAAACTAAAAAGATTCTTCTCAGCAAAGGAAACAATCAATAACATGAAGAGAGAGCCTACAGAATGAGAGAAAACCTTTACCGCATGCACCTCAGATAGAGCATTAACCTCCAGGATATATAAACACTTTAAAAAAACTCCACACCAAAAAACAAATAACCTAATCAATAAATGGGTTAAGGAACTGAACAGACACTTCACAGAAGAAGAAATACAATTGATCAACAAATATATATAAAAAATTCAGCATCTCTAGCAATTAAAGAAATGCAAATGAAAACTAAGATTTTATCTCACTCTAGTCAGAATGGCAATTATCAAGAATATAAGCAAAAATAAAAGCTGGCAATGATGTGGGGAAAAAGTTACACTCATACATAGCTGGCGGGGCTGCAAATTGGTGCAGCCACTCTGGAAAACAGTTTGGAGATTCCTCAGAAAAGTTTGAATGGAACCACTATTTGACCCACTTATCCCACTCCTCAGTTTATCCCCCCAAATCAGCATACTACAGTGACTCAACCACATCAATGTTTATAGCAGCTCAATTCACAATAGCTAAACTATGGAACCAACCTAGATGCCTTTCAACAGATTAATAGATAAAGAAAATGTTGTATACACAATGAAATATTAAAGAAGAATGAAATTATAGCATTTGCAGGTAAATGGAAGGAGCTGGAGAATATCATGCTAAGTAAAATAAGCAAATCCCCCCAAAACCAAAGGTCAATGTTTTCTCTGATATGTAGATGCTAATACACAATAAGGGTAGGTGCTAGGGAAAAATAGAGATACTTTGGATTAGGCAGAGGGAAATGAAGGAAGGGGAGGGTATGGGGATAGGGAGGAGAGCAGAATGAATCAGACATTATTACCCTATGTACATATATGTTTACATGACTGGTGTGATTCTATATCATTTAGAACCAGAAGAAGGAGAAGTTATACTCCATTTATGTATGATGTGTCAAAATGCATTCTACTGTCGTGTATAACTAACTAACCAGAACAACAACGAAAAGCCCATTTTACTTGGCGGGGGAGTATTAAATCTGAAGTAAGACTAATAAAACACTTATAACTCTCATTGCCTCTCTAAATATCTGTAAGATGGGGATAATTATAGTGCTGATCTCATACTGAACAGGAATATATGTGAAAAAGAAATTGCCAAAAGATTTGTTATTTTTAAATATGAATTATAGAAACACTGAGAAATTCTTAGATTAAAGAGAGAAATTAAAGAGTTCTGAGAAATATTTAGATTAAAAAAACTTGATAGTACCTGGAGGGGGTAAAACCTTTCCAATAAGATGAGAACTATAGCAAAAATTCCTTCAGAAACCATGCAAGCAAGAAGATAGTGTAGTGAAGTAATGGAAGTGTTGAAAGACAGAGAAATCATCAACCTAGAATTCTGTATTCAGTAAAATCATTCTCTAAAACAAAGAAAAAAATAACATTTTTATCACACAAACACTGAAGAAATTCATTTCCAACAGACATGCACTGTTAAATAGTTTGAATGGTATTCTTCAGGAGTGGAAAAATTATATCAGAAAAAAGTCTCAAAACTACAAAAAAAAAAAAAAAAACCAAAGCATGAAATCAATTCTAAAATAAAGATTATTTATTTTCTTTCTTCTTATTGATCTAAAATACTTTTTTAAAAAGGAATAATAGCACCAAAGCCTTAGGTGATTGTAGTACCTGAGGAGGTGATGTGAATGACAAGAATGGTGTTACAAGAAACACTTTGTCTAAACACTCATAAAATATGTAAAAGAATTTAGATATGTTATGCTTTAACACTAATTTAAAAATTTTTGAGTAGTTGTATTAATTCATACAAAAGTAGATCTCATAGCAATGAAAACTATAGATAAAGAAAGAAAAGTACTACATAGCTGTGAAAGGATAAATTTTCAGGAAGACATAGTAATCTTCAACATGTATGTACCTAACAACAGAGCACCAACATACGTGAGGGAAAAGCTATTAGAACTGAAAGGAGAAATAGACACATCCACTATATTTGGAGACTTCAACAATCCTCTTTTGGTAATTGATAGATACTGCAGGCAGAAAATCAATAAGGATACACCTTTATCAAACAGAACTATTAATCATCTTTATCTAATTGATATTTGTTTACCTCCTCCAATAAGAGCAGATTACACATTCTTCTCAAACTCACATGAAACACTCACTAAAATAGACCATATTCTTAGCAATGAAGTATACCTTAACAAATATAGTGAAATACAAATAATAGAAATTATGTTCTCAGATTACAGTGGTATTAAATTATACAATAATAACAAAAAATTATCAAATATCTAGAGATTAAATACATTTCTAAGTAGCACATAGGTCAAAGAAGGAGTCTGTAAAGAAATAAAAAGTATCTTGAATTAAATGAAAGTTAAAATAGAGCCTAGTAGAATCTGTGGGATGTAGTAAGAATTATATACAACTAAGAATTACATACAACAACTAAGTGGGATTTATTCAAGATGTGCAAGGCTGGTTGAACATCCAAAGACCAATCTAAAACCTACCACATCAATGGGTTCTAAAAGAAACATTACATTATATCAATTTTGTGTAAAAAGTTTGATGAATCTGATGCCCAGTCATGGTAACACCATCCAAAACCTGGAAGAACTTTCCTTAATTTGAGAAAGAGTAGCTATAGAATAATTAGCATCATACTTAATGGTGGGAAAATACATATCTTCCCCCAGAGATCAGAAACAACAAGGATGTTCTTTCTCATCATTCCTATTCAACATCATATTAGAAGTCTGAGCTAGTGCTATATGATAAGAAAATGAAATAGAGACATACAAAGCAGGAAGAAAGAAAACTCTATTTATAGATGACATAATCATCTATGGAGAAAATACCAAAGAAACAACCAAACATTTGTGAAATTAATGAATAGAGATAGTTCACAAGATACACAGTCAATATACAGAAGTCAACTACTTTCCCACATACCAAAAATTAATGTTTGAAACTTCATATTAATAGTATAATATTAAAACGTATAAATATATCTTTATATATACACATAAAAGTGGCTCAACAATGCTACTTACTTGAATTTTAAATGATTGGTGTTAGATTTTTAAAATTTACAGTTTTACATTTAAAGTATTATGCATGCATTCATAAAGTAAAAGCTGCATATGTTCTTATTGATTCATTATCAATAAAAAAAAGAATTGATAGCACTTATTCAACTTATCTGATGAACTAAATTCCATTGTAACCAGGAAGTGGCATTATTTAATACTTACTTTTGAAATTTGCCTGGTAACCACAATTCTTACCAGTTAAGATATCCTAGGAAGCTGGCTCATGAATGTTTATACTGCACTTGAGGAGACACATCAAGTAACTGCCAGTCCCAATCTGCCCAAATGATTTGCATGCAACTTTTAGTTCTGCACTCCAGAAAAAAAAATGATCTGGTTGTGAAGGAAAGTACATACTTGGGGGGCAATGTATTTCTGACATTATCTTATTCTGTGACTCTGTATTTAATGTGATTTCATAAAGAATAAAATAGCAATTCCATACTATGAAATCTTGCATGATTTTAGGTACAAAACCATAGTCTGTAGTCAATTTTAGTGTATAAATTTCAGGATTACATGAAACCCATCTCCAAAGGTGTAATCATTATTCTATACCATTCATCTAGAGTAATTCCTATTTTTCAAATTCAGTATAAATAACTTAAATAATTTGAATAATTATCTTGATAAATACCTACTTTTTAGACCCTTTCCTTTAGGAATTTATTTTTTAAAACCTTAAAAAAATTAAATAAGATTGAATAAATCTATAATATGAAATAAGAGTTATTTGTTAGGAGCAATAGTAAGTTTGACTAGATTTTCAAAACAACAAATGACATTTTGAATGATTCTGGTATTAACTTCTAGGCCACCCACCTTGAAAATTTATATTTCCACACTGGTACTGTCTGAATGTTTACACTTTTGAGTCAATGTGTGTATACCAAGGCTATAGGTATTGAATGATGCCTAATCCTGGTTTCTCTACCAGAAAGGAAGTCCAATAATATCTCCATGGTACATAGTTTTATGCAAGAGCCCATATGAGGGTGAAATAGAAGGTAGACTTTCTTTTCAATATACTTGGCAAAATGTGAATCATGACTGTTTATTTCCTGGGAGTGACCTCCCTTGTGCATTCTCTGCCTGTTCTATGGCATTGTGTATGTGTTCACCTAAGCACCTGAACTTTGGGCAGAGAGAAGGTCCTAGATTGGCAAAATAGCACCTCAAAATAGCTCAAAGACTCTCAAGGATAACCATTTCAGTAATTTCACTACCATCTCTTCTCACTCCAAACCCCACTGTCATAGTTCAAGATTTGGATGTTTAAATTTTTGTGCCTGCTGTAAACAGAATTCACTACACATGTATGAACTCTATTTACTAATTGAAGATAAAGCAGCTAAATGCCAGATTTCACAAGAAAATTTTAAAGTCAATAGTTTATAATATGCAAACTGGTTAAGGTTAGAAGAAGCAAAATAGAGAAGTTGTGAATCAAAAATGCCATTTTCTATAGTCTCACTGGAACAATTTTAAGGAAGATGAAACGTGTATTAGGACTTTGACTTTTTAAATTTTATTAGCAAAATTTTGACTCATATTATCCTTGCCTTTGTTTTCTTTGGTCTGTCAAACTCTCCTTTTTATCTGATCACATACCTGTTAATGTCATAGAGAGACACTGGAATTTTTATGAGTTTGTGGACAAAGAAAGAAAGGTGTTTACTTTGTTTTAATGAAAAGAAAGGAAATGAAGCCTTATAATAGTTCAAATCCCTTCAGCCTAGTTAAAAATAATAATTTGCATTGCTTACTTTATCATCTCATCATTAGACACAATTGTGTCTGTGTGTAACCCTTTATTATTCACTTTTACCTTCTTGGTCCTGTCTTTACTCATTTAATTCAGGCTTTTAAGAATTACTTTATTTCTATGTGCTTAAAAGATTTCTAAGGACTTTTGACAATTGTATAATGTCAAAATCAATTGTCTCCAGTTAGAAAATTTAAAGTACATGCATTGATAGGAATTAACTATCTAACCAAATCTTAACATTAATCACTTAAGATTAAAGTCTTCTGAAAAATGCAAATGTACTAATAATTACTTTTATGTTCTCTGTTTTTTTATTATTCTGTTTTTGTGGAGATATGTATTTCATACTGCTTAAATCTCTTATGCATGGACATAAACCAGAATAAAATGAGAGAGTGGCTGCTTCTTTAGCTCAGGGTAAAAGACTGCTCCCATGTCTCCTCAGGCAGGCAGCAATAGCTCTTCCATGAAATTTCATCCACAGCCATCCTCCCATTCTGAACATCAAATAATAAGGCGGGTTCAGGGAATGAACAGGACATGTCTGTATTTTGCTTTCAAGTCACAAACTTTGCCGTTTTATAGCTTCAGAGGCAATCAGTACAACTGTACTGAACTTCTGGAAGGTTCACATGCAGCATTTTTAAAATCACCTTCTAGTCCGTGTTAAATTCTATGAGAATACTTAGGAAGAAACAGGAAGTATCTTAACTTTCCCTCCTTTCTTAACAATTGGTTCATAAGAAAAGGTAAAATGTAAAACTTTGGGAGTTTTAAAAGTCTCTGGCCAAATAATAAACTACATTCTTTTTAATATAATTTTTATTTCAGTGCTTCTTTAATTCTTAAGAGCTTCTTATTAAGAGCACACTTTCATGATATTTTTGTCTTAATTTTCCATGCCTATTTTTCTTCTTTATTCCAATTCCAAGTTTATAGAAACAGCAAAAATCTTTGGGAGACATCTGAAACCTCGGTCTCTCCACTCTTGGGGTCAACTCTACCTGAGCAATTCTGGAATTGCAGATTGCCAGATAAGCTTCTCTTCCCAATCACAGCCCTGCACACAGGCATGCAGACAGCCCAGTTTGCTTGTCCAAGCTCTTTCAACAGCCATGGTAACAGCCCCTGCTTGGGCCAAGGGGGTATTTGGTATATGCTGAACCAGTTCTTGCAGAAAGAGATCCTGCAGAACTTGGAAGCAGGTTGGACAATTTGAACTTGGGATTCTAGTGTCCTGAGTGTTATGGAATATAGAAAGCAATGGGTAGACTTGGTTAAGTGAATCTCTTGATCTCCCAGACTCCTGAGTGCACAGAAGAGGTAACATCAGTGGAGAGCCAGGAAAGAGCCCTCTAGTGCAGGGCTCAGAGGTGAGCCCTAGTCTTCCATGACAAAAGGTATCACTGTGGAGAAGCCTGCTGAGTAAATGTGACAGAATAATATATATCATGGACAGGATTATTCCCAGTGTTGAAGGGCAACACCAAGCAACTTATATACAATTAGAAATGTTGAGTTGAAAGGTAAACATGTGTTTCATAGCAATCTCGAGATAAAGAAAACAAAACTTAATATGTACGTCAAAGAAGGAAGTTGTTCTTTTCTGGCAGTGAAAATGACATAAAAATCATAATGAATTGTGAGGATTCTAGGCTAGTATTCACTCATTCTATGAATATTTTAGAGAAATCTTTTATTTCTCAAATGCTGTACCAGGTGTAAGGAAAATATCAATGAAAGAAAAGGACAATGTCTCTGTCCTTATGTAGTTTATGTTCCAGTAGGAGAGGGAAAAATTAAAAGAGTATTTAAGGAGTAATCATGTATGTAAGTAAAGTGATTAGAAATATTGATAAGATGGGTGAATAAAATAAACAGCAGGAGATGATATTTCAGGCAGTTATGAGTACCTGCAAAAGTTCAATAGTGGTAAATGGTTTCTCATGGACCAGTAAGAGATAGGGTTAGGGCAATGATGAGTTGGCACCTTGTAGGCTGTGGCAGGGCTCTGCATTTTTATCCCAGAAAAACTAAGAAGTTACTAAATAGTTTTTGGCAGAAAAGTTTCAAGATGTGATTTACTGTCTTGAAAAATCACTGCATTACTCAGCTTGAGGTACCACAACAAAACATTATATGCACTGGCCAAACCCTCAGAAATCTATTTTCTCACAGTTCTGGGGGCTGGAAGTCTGAGACTAAGGTGCCAGCATGGTTGGGTTTTGGTGAGGGCTCTCTTCTGGGTTGACCGCAGCCACCTTCTCACTGTCAGGTTGCAGTTTCTCAACTGTGTCCTCACTTAGCTTGGATGGGAAAGAGACAGGAGAAAACGAATGCCAGCACTCTCGTGTCTCTGTAGAACAGCAGTAACCTCACGAGGGCTCCAACCCCATGACCTATCTAACCTTAATTACCTCCTAAAGACTGCATATCTTCAAACACTGTGACACTGGGAGTTAGGACTTCAACATATGAAGGGGATGGGGACACACACATTCAGTCCTTGTCAACCACTTTGGTTGTTACATGGAGAGAGGCAAGAGTGGCAGCAGGAAGAGAGGAGGCTACTGTGTAACCTGAGAAGACAGAGTGCAATCGTGTATTCAAAACTCTGACCATCAGTGTAGAATGGCTGTGGATGTGCGCATTTGAGTCACATTTTAAAAACCACCTTGAATGTTTTGGAAGTATGTTCACGTACCATGTGTGCAAGTGAACAGTGAAAGTGGGAGGTAAAGACCACAAACAGCCTTCCTTCTCTGTTTCTGCAGGATGGCTTGTCAGCTGTAGAAATGACGTAGTAAATGGGTAGAGTCAGTGAGCTTCAGCCAAACCTCCAGGGAAAGTGTTTGTAGGATCCCACCCTCAACCCCATCCAAAATGTTTGATTCGATACACAGATTTCACCCAGATAAACTAATCAGAACAGGATGGCAAGGACAGGGCACAAGGCCAAATGTGCACAATGTTTCAGGTCTGGCTGATCCTGAAGTCCCTTCCTCTCTCTTTGGCTGCCTCACCCCTGCCATCTTTTCTTATCCTCTCTCCTGCCATTTGCTCTCTCTGTGTTGCCTTCTTCCTGCCCAGCATTTTGTGAAGCCCTATTAACTTTCCAAGAAATCCATACCTGGGGCTTCTCTTTTACCTTTTTTTTTTTTTCCCTTGAACGCACACACTTGTTAAATTCAGTGTCACTTCAATTGGAATAATGAGGGAAGGGGAAAAGCCACAAGCCCTTCCATTTCTACAAAGTCTCCCGATAGCTTTCTCAACTCCAAAAATGTCAGCTGCAACCAAGTGTACCACTGCATGTACAAAAGTGTAATGCTCCAGCAGCTGAGAAGGTGACAGTGAAAAAATATACCATATCAGTCAGTAGAAAAGTTATTTATGCGTACACACACCATGGCCACTGCCGAAGGAGTTATGTGCTATGGGAAATGCAGCAGGAAATGATCTGGTGCCTGCTATCACCCCCGTGTTTCCTGACAGCAAGGCCTCATTAATTCCAGAAGGTCCTATTAAAAGGGCAGCTAGTCTTCTGCATCCTTGTTTTCTCACCCATTAACCACAGTGCCCTGACAACAAGATGGCCTTTTTCGCATAGTCTTACACGATGCCACTCTGACTTTTCACACGTAACTCACATAATGTAACAAAAAAACCTCTGGCTTTGGCCAAACAAGCATCAGCTGCCTGCAGCCCAAGTGACTCTCCCTTCTGTCACTACGGAGCTTTGATATAGCTGAAATAAAAAACACGTACTCATGTAAAGTAATCACCAAAAAAATTCGGGCCTTGTAAAAGTAATCTCTTTGTCCTTTGAATTATACTGTAAGAAGGTTGTCCCAAATGAACTCTCATAGCCAAAGCACACTGTATTACTCAGACTTCAACATTTCAAAGATTGATTCATTCTTTAGACAAAGTCCCCACTTTTTTACCTTGAGGAATATCTCTGAAGATGCTGCTGGAAAAGCCTTCAGGACAGTTGTGAACCTGAGCTCCGTTACTCACTGAGCTGCTCTTCCAAAACAACCCTCACTCACCATAGACGAGAAGACATGGAGGCAGCTGGCTTGGAGAGCAAAGCTTTGAAATTAGATATGATGTTGCTAACAAATCTATTTCCTCAACTTTACTCCTGCATAACCCTTCCAAAAGACAGATAAATACAGATATGTAAATAAGGGAATAAATATGGATGTATAGTATAGTTATGCATTAGATAACTACCACATGCAGAACTCTGAAACTCTTAGTGAGTAAGAGAGGTATATATCCTGCCCATTTGAATGCTGAACAATAGTCATTAAATAAACATATAATTAATTATATAATTACTATCATGAACAATTCTTTTTTTTCTTTTTTTTTTTTTTTTGGTACTGGGGATTGAACTCAGGGACACTTGACCAGTGAGCCAAATCCACTGCCCTATTTTGCACTTATGAACTATTCTTATATGAGACTTCAAGAAGAAATCAAGATGTTTTGAAAAGTTATAATGCGATTTTGTCCTAGGCTTCCAACCTGAACCAGCTGTTAGAATTTAGCATTGAAACCAATCAGCTAGTGTCCTCTCAATTATTGGAAGGTTTCTGGCCTCGTGAGTAGGTAATGACTCACCTAGACTCTAAGTGGCCTCAACAGAGCTCTACCTGTTTTTTTGTGGGTTTTCCACACTTCACTCTCTATAAAACTACTAGTCAGTACAAAGAGAAAAGATAATCAGAACCAAAGTCTGATTGCAATTAGCTTATCTGACTCAGCAGAACTAACCAGCACTCTCAAGTTTATTATCATGATGAGGGATGTGTCCCTCCATAGTTCTGTACATGTCCTTAAGTCTGATCCTTAAGTATGTGCCCTGTGTCTTCCTCTCCTCCACACTACCCTAAATCTTTACCTACAACTACTGGAGCTCCTAGTCTGTTAATAGCTAACACCTTTATTGTTAGCCTCTCCTCTGAACTTTCTTATTTACCTTGTGTTTTCACAGAAACATGAGCCTCTTCAAGGTCACAGCTGCTTCTGAAGCCTTCACAAGTGGTGGGTCTTTTTGTCTTCCTCATTCCATGATTTGCAGGGTCTAGCTCTGCATTGCTTATTCTGATTTGCTACTTTGTTAAGTAAACACACACACACACACACACACTAAAAATCCCATCTATCATTTATTACTACAAGCAAATAGCAACTAAATTTACACAATGATCACTTGGTATCAGGCCCTGACCTGATTTACTCCTCATGAGAGCATATGAGCTACATATATTCCTATCCCTATGTTGCCGATGCACTTGAGATCCTGGGATCTTAATTATCCATAGTCAAATAGCTAGATGTTAAAGCCTAGATTTGAACACTGATAGTATGGCTCTTGAGTCACTTTTCTTAATGACTGTGTCATGTTGTCTCCTACCACTGCTGCCTCTTACTTAATGATGACTTCACTTCTTATATCACTGTCTTTCCTCCATTACTAATCATGTCATCAATGTTGGTGACTTTCTTCGGCTGAACACGGTGCAGAGTCACACCTGTAGTGTAATCACATGTGTATATAGGGTGATAATGTCTGTCTCATTCTACCATCCATCCCATCCCCACACCGTCTCCCCTCCCCTCACTCTTCTCTGCACAATCCAAATTTCCTTCTTTCCCTCCACATTATGATTTAACATCCACTTATCAGACAAAACATTTGGACATTTTGGGATTGGCTTATTTCACTTAGCATGATATTCTCCAACTCCATCCATTTGTCTACAAATGAGTAATATTCCATTGTGTAGATGTACACATTTTCTTTATCCATTCATCTGTTGAAGGGCATCGTGGTTGGTTGCATATTTTAGCTATTATGAGTTGAGCTACTATAAACATTAATGTGGCTGTGTCATTGTAGTATGCTGATTTTCAGTCCTTTGGGTATAAACTGAGGAGTGGGATAACTGGGTCAAATGGTGGTTCCATTCCAAATTTTCTGAGGAATCTCCATACTGCTTTCCATAATGGTAGCACCAATTTGCATTCCCATCAGCCATATATGCACTTTCTCCCCCACATCCCCGCCAACACTTATTGTTGCTGTTATTCTCGATAATTGCCATTCAAAATGCATTCTACTGTCATGAATAACTAATTAGAACAAATTGTAAAGAAGAAAACATATTGGTGACTTTGATAGATAAGGAAGATCCTTCAACACCAAGTTCTCTCTCAGTTCCTTGATACCACTCCCTCTTCAGTAAGATCCAATAGAGGGGTTGGGGTTGTGGCTCAGTGGAAGAGTGCTGGCCTAGCATGTGTGAGGCACTGGGTCTGATTAGCAGCACCACATCTAAATAAATGAATAAAATAAAGGTCCATTAACAACTAAAAATATATATAAAGATAATTTTATATAGATTTTACCATTACCAATAACTGATTCCTCTTCAACTTCAAAATCTCACTTTCAAATACCCCACAAAATGATCACAACTTCTTAAAGCTAGAAGAACTTTCCTCTTCTATGATTGTTCCACCATTCTGTGTCTTTACTCCCTTCTAACTGTCTTGCACTCCATTCAGTATTATGATGGTTCCTCTCTGTGCACACTCTGTTTCCTTGCTCTTTTCTTCCTCATTATATTTCGTTTGACACAATTCTAATCCCAGGAGAATTTAGCATTTTACCTATTCTCACAATCCTATGCAAATGATCCTGAAGAAAAAAAAATGCAGTCATGCTCACTTTCAATTTATGAAAGCAAATCTATGCACCACTATGAATTCTATATTTTAGTAATCAGTTCCCTCTCTTTGTCCCCAAGAAAACTACTTTACAGACCCTTCTTTTCTCACAAATATGAAGCATCAGTTACATAATTCTGCATAGGTGATAACTTTGCCTATTATTTACTGAGTAAATAGAATCCATAAAAAACACCATCCCCATCCTCACACTTTTAAGCCTCCAAACTACCTGCACCCATGCACATATGTTCAGTTTCTCCTCCCTATGAATGGGATGACGATCTAAACTCATTGCCAACAACATTTTCCCCATTTCCACATTATGGTTAACTCTTTGTACCATTTAGAATCAAACTTCACATTATGAAAATTTAAACAAAATTAAGCCAAATTAATTTATATCTAATATTTCTATTATTGCTTTTGTTTTTTCCAGTTCTGATACTGTTTTCCTCTCAGGATTTTACCCAGTCGTCTTTTTTTTTAATCAGTTCTTTTTAATTATACATGATAGTAGAACCCATTTTGATATAATTTTACAGCAGGGAATATATCTTTTTTTTCCACAATGTAGATTAACATGATTCATATAATCTTACATATACATAGGGTAATACTGTCTCAGTCTACTATCTTTCCTTCCCCCACCCCTCCTGTCCCATTCTCCTCTACATCATCCATACTTTCTCCATTCTTTTCTTATCCCTCCCACAATACCCCCCCATTATGTATCAGCATCCACTGATCAGAGAAAACATTCAGCCTTTGGTTTTCTGGGCTTGGCTTATTTCACTTAGCATGATATTCTCCAACTCCACCCATTTACCAGCAAATGTCATAGTTTCATTCTTCTTTATGGCTGAGTAAAATTCCATTATATATATATATATATATATATATATATATATATATATA
>JAJEJO010001190.1:56184-197451 GCA_020662805.1 Glaucomys volans
TCTTCTGTGAAGTGTCTGCCCAGTTCCTTAACCCATTTATTGATTGGGCTCTTTGCATTTTTGGTGTAAAGTTTTGTAAGTTCTTTATAAATTTTGGAGATCAGTGCTCTGTCTGAAATGTGTGTGGAAAAGATTTTTTCCCACTCTGTGGGCTCTCTTTTCACGTTATTGATTGTTTCTTTTGCTGAGAAAAAACTTTTTAGTTTGAATCCATTCCCTTTATTGATTCTTCCTTTTATTTCTTGTGCTCTAGTGGTCATGTTGAGAAAGTTTGGTTCTAAGTCAATGTGAAGAAGATTTGGGCCTACTATTTATTCTATTTGGCGAGGAGTCTCAGGTCTAATTCCTAGATCCTTGATCCATTTTGAGTTGAGTTTTGTACAGGGTGAGAGATAGGGATTTAATTTCATTTTATTGCATATGGATTTCCAGTTTTGCCAGCACCATTTGTTGAAGAGGCTATCTTTTCCCCATTGCATGTTTTTGGCACCTTTGTCTAGTATGAGATAACTGTACTTATGTGGGTTTGTCTCTGTGTCTTCTATTCTGTACCATTGGTCTACCTGTCTATTTTGGTGCCAATAACATGCTGTTTTTCTACCTATTGCTCTATAGTAGAGTTTAAGTTCTGGTATTGTGATACCTCCTGCATCATTCTTCCTGCCTAGGATTGTTTTGGCTATTCTGGGTCTTTTGTTCTTCCAGATGAATTTCATGATTGCTTTTTCTATTTCTATGAAGATTGTCATTGGAATTTTTATGGAATTACATTAAATTTGTATAGCACGTTTGGAAGTATGGCCATTTTCATTATATTAACTCTGCCTATCCAAGAACATGGAGGATCTTTACATCTTCTAAGGTCTTCCTCAATTTCTTTCTCTAATATTCTGTAATTTTCATTGTAGAAATTTTTCACCTCTTTTGTTAGATTGATTCCCAAGTATTTTATTTTATTTGAGACTATTGTGAATGGAGTTGTTTTCCTCATTTCACTTTCAGATGATTCATCGCTTATGTAGAAAAATGTGTTTGATTTATGTATGTTTATTTTATATCCTGCTATTTTGTTGAATTCATTCATTAGGTCTAAAAGTTTCCTGGTGAAGTTTTTTGGATCCTCTAAATACAAGATCATGTCATCAGCAAATAGTGACAGCTTGAGTTCTTTTGCTATTCGTATACCTTTAATTTCTGTGGTCTGTCTAATTGCTCTGGCTAGCATTTCCAGCATGATGTTGAATAGAAGGGGTGACAGTGGGCATCCCTGTCTTTTTCCAGTTTTCAAAGGGAATGCTTTCAGTTTTTCTCCATTAAGAATGATGTTGGCAGTGGGCTTAGCATAAATAGCTTTTATAATGTTGAGGTATGTTCCTACTATCACTATTTTTTCTAGTGTTTTGAGCATGAAGTGGTGTTGTATTTTGTCAAAAGCTTTCTCAGCATCTATTGAAATAATCATACAATTCTTAACCTTAAGTCTATTGATGTAATGAATTACATTTATTGATTTCTGGATGTTGAACCAACCTTGCTTCCCTGGGATAAACCCCACTTGATCGAGGTGCATTATCTTCTTAATATGTTTTTGTAAGCAATTTGCCAGAATTTTGTTAAGGATTTTATCATCTATGTTCATCAGGGATATTGGCCTAAAGTTTTCTTTTCTAGATGTGTCTTTGTCTGGCTTTGGTATCAGAGTGATACTAGCTTCATAGGATGAATTTGAAAGGGTTCCCTCCTTTTCTATTTCATGAAATACTTTCAGGAGTATTGGTAAAAGTTCTTTTTTGAAGGTCTCGTAGAACTCCATTGAGAATCAATATGGTCCCTGACTTTTCTTGGATGGTAGGCTTTGATGGCTTCTTCTATTTCATTGCTTGAAATTGATCTGCTTAAATTGTGTATGTCCTCCTGGTTCAGTTTGGGAGGATCATATGTCTCTAGAAATTTGTCGATGTCTTCAAGATTTTCTATTTTATTGGAGTATAGGTTTTCAAAGTAGCTTCTAATTATGTTTTGTATTTCAATGGTGTCTTGATATTTCCCTTTTCATCACAAATTTAATAATTTGAGTTTTCTCTCGCCTTCTCTTTGTTAGTGTGGCTAAGGGTTTATCTATTTTTTTTTACTTTTTCAAAGAACCAACTTTTTGTTTTGTCAATTTTTTTAATTTTTTCTTTTGTTTCAATTTCATTGATTTCAGCTCTGATTTTAATTATTTCCTGTCTTCTACTACTTTTGGTGTCATTCTGTTCTTCTTTTTCTAGGGCTTTGAGATGTAAGGTTAGGTCATTCAGTTGTTGACTTTTTAATCTTTTCTTGAATGCACTCAATGCAATGAATTTTCCTCTTAGTACTGCTTTCATAGTGTCCCAGAGATTTTGATATGTTGTATCATCATTCTCATTTATCTCTAAGAATTTTTTTATCTCCTCCCTGATGTTTTCTGCTATCCATGCTCCATTCAATAGCATATTATTTAGTCTCCAGGTGATGGAGTAGTTTCTGTTTTTTATTTTGTCATTGATTTCTAATTTCATAGATCTAATAGAATACAAGGTAGTATCTCTACTTTCTTGCATTTACTAAGGGCTGCTTTGTGGCATAACATATGGTCTATTTTAGAGAAGGAGCCATGTGCTGCTGAGAAGAAAGTGTATTCGCTTGTTGATGGATGGAATATTCTATATATGTCTGTTAAGTCTAAGTTATTCATTGTGTGATTGAGTTCTATGGTTTCTTTGTTTAGTTTCGTTTGATTGATCTGTCCAGTGGTGACAGTGGTGTGTTAAAGTCACCCAGAATTATTGTTTTGTGGTCTATTTCATTCCTGCAATTGAGAAGGATTTGTTTGATGTACATGGATGGGCCATTGTTTGGGGCATAAATATTTATGATCGTTATATCTTCTTGATTTATGGTTCCCTTAGGGAGTATGAAATGTCCTTCTTTATCCCTTCTCACTAACTTTGGCTTGAAATCCACTTTATCTGATATAAGAATGGAAACCCCCACTTTTTACTGAGTCTGTGTGTGTGGTAGGGTTTTTCCCATCCTTTCACCTTTAGTCTATGAATGTCCTTTTCTAATGAGATGAATCTCCTGAAGGGAACCTATTGCTGGGTCTTTCTTTTTAATCCACTCTGCCAGTCTATGTCCTTTGATTGGCAAGTTTAGGCTGTTAACATTCAGGGTTATTATTGAGATATGATTTGTATTCCCAGTCATTTTGGCTTAGATTTGATTTTTAACTTGACTTGGTTTCTCCTTTAATTGGCTTTTCTTTTAGGATAGTTCCTCCCTTTGACGACTTACATTGTTTTTGTTCATTTCTTCCTCATGGAATATCTTGCTGAGAATGTTCTGTAGCGCAGGCTTTCTATGTGTGAATTCCTTTAACTTTTGTTTGTCATGGAAGGATTTTATTTCATCTTCAAATCTGAAGGTTAGCTTTGCTGGATATAGGATCCTTGGTTGGCAGCCATGTTCTTTCAGAGCTTGAAATATATTGTTCCAGGCCCTTCTAGCTTTTCAGGTCTGGGCTGAGAAATCTGCTGATATCCGTATTGGTTTCCCCCTATATGCAATCTGTTTCTTTTCTCTCACAGTCTTTAAAATCCTATCTTTATTTTGTACATTAGGTATTTTCATTATAATGTGTTTTGGTGTGGATCTGCTGTAATTTTGTGCATTTGGTGTTCTATAAGCCTCCTGTAGTTGAATTTCCATTTCATTCTTCAGGTTTGGGAAATTTTCTGATATTATTTCATTGAATAGGTTGTTCATTCATTTGGTTTGTTTCTCTGTGCCTTCCTCAATCCTGATAATTCTTAACTGTGGTCTTTTCATGATATCCCATATTTCTTGTAAGTTCTGTTCATGATTTCTTACCATCTTCTCTGGGCAACTTTTCTTTCAAGATTCAATATTTTATCTTCATTGTCTGAGATTCTGTCTTCCAAGTGATCTAGTCTGTTGGTGATGCTTTCCATTGAGTTTTTAATTTGGTTTATTGTTTCCTTCATTTCAAGGATTTCTGTTTGGTTCTTTTTCAGAATCTCCATCTCTTTGTTGAGTTGATCTTTTGTTTCCTGTAGTTGCTCTTTCAGCTGCTTATTGGAATGGTCAATCATTGACTGCACTTGCTCTCTTAACTCATCATTTGCTTCTCTGATCATTTTAATCATGTATATTCTGAACTCCTTTTCTGGCATTTCTTCTACCATGCTGTCATTGGATTCTATTAGTGTAGAATCTTGGTTTGTTTGGAACACTTTCCTCCCTTGTTTTTTCATGTTGTTCATGTATCTTCCCCTCTAGCAATGCAGATCTAGGGTATTATAGTTTCTTCCCCATAGGCTTGTAGTGACCCTATAGTTTTCCTAAACCTCTTCTTTAAGGGGGAGGTCAATATTAGCAACACCCATTACAGACAATATGCAGCTGTAAACCAAATAGCCCCTAAGAAGACTATTGTTACAGTAGTCTTTTTGTTACAATATTGTTACAATATTGCCATAATAAACAGAGAGGATGAGTTCAATTATTATCTACAGTGACACAGATGTGCAATGAGGACTGTAGTTTCTAATGTAGGACAAAGAGGATTGGGAGAGGTGTTGGAAGTAACTGTTAACGGTGTAAGAAAAGAGTATGAAGAAGTTCTAGATCATAGGAAGAGTGAAAGTATAGTCAAAAGAAGTTGGTTGTTAGCATGAGAAAAGGGAGAAAAAGCCATTAAGGAAACAGGTAAACAAAAGGAAAGTAGAGAGCAAGGAAAGTAAAGAAATTAAAATTTACAAGCTTTCACAAAGGAGAAAAAAAAACTACACTCTAACAGTCATATACTATTCAAACCTCCCAGTCTTTAGTATCCTGAGGCATGATAGGTACCTGACAATGAGCTTCCAGTCTCCAGCTGGCATCTCAGGATGGGATTTGCCTCACCTAATGACAGTTTCCCCTTTGCGGATAATCCAAGATGGCTGCACTGGCTTCCAAACGTGATGGCAAATGGTGAGCTGCAGCGTAGGGCATGGGTGCCAAGTCTGTGTGGGGTGCAGTTGGTTAGGCTGGACCCCTGGAGTTGGTGTGCTGTCAGTCAAGCTAGGGGTCCTGGAGGCAGGGTGCTATCAGTCATCCCATCAGTCCTGCAGCTCCTGGCCTTTTTTTTCCCCCAAAATGGTGGCAGGCATGTGTAACCAAACCTATGGGTACTGTAATGGTGAACTTCCAGGCAACAACAGGCAGCTGGCGATCCACTGACTATCTGCAGATTCTGCAGGCTACTGGCAGATGATTGGCAGATGAACCTCAGTTGTGGGTGATGGGTAGGCGAAAGGCAGGCAAACAGGCAAGTGATGGATGATAGGTGGTAGTCAGTGAGCAATCTGTACTCAAATGTAGTCGCTACGCTGGTAGACTGAGGGTGATCGAGGTAGACAGATTTGGTAAACAGCAGGGATCCATGAGGAGTAAAGACTACTTCACAGAGAAACAGATTTTCCTCTGTTTGAATCCTGAGTTATGGAGCAACAAGGAATGCAGCCTCCCTCTAATCCACCATCTTGGATCTCCTACCCAGTCATTTTTATGTTTCTTTTCCCCAAAGTAATTGTGCTTTATCAACACAATTGATTGAAGAAATAATACATATAGCAGCTACGATTTCTTAATGGATTCCCAAAATGAACTGAGCATTTCTCCACATATTAAGTTTTTAAATTATCAATCATGTATGCAGTCCAAAAACACATCTATAACACATATCAAATAAAGAGAGCAAACTTACTCTCATGTCCAGTGTTTCTAATGACAATAAAAACCAAAAGGGGAAAGCTTATATTGTTTGCACAAGATAAAAAAAAAAAACATTTAAAAATGTAAATATAAAGGGACCTTAAGCAAATTTTTATTCACTTACTTTCTGTATAGTTTGTATGATCAATAAACAATAATTTTAAAATTTTTCATCCATTCTTATAAAGGAAAACATTACTTGAATTTTTTTAGAATGCTACTTAATTGTTGAAATTAATATTACCCTCCGTTTCACAGTTTATTATTCAAATATAATACTTGAAAAAAAATCAATCATCTTTTTCTTGTGAAAGCATCAGAGAGAAAGATGAAGATCTTTTGTTACTCAGTTTGGAAAACTAGGTATCAATGTTTATTTCTTCCCCTTTCCACATCTCATTCCCTCAGCAGAACTGGAACCCTAGAGATACAGGGTGTGTTGTCCTTAGGAAGTTTACCTGAAACTTATACTCTACTTGGGGAGACAGAACATCCGCATAAAACTTCAAATGATGGTTTGATATATTTTATACTATGTGAGAAATGAGTGTATTCCAAATTGAGATATGCAGCATGATTTGCCAATGTCCAGTCAACAAACTCTTATTCTTTTATTTTTCAAAATGTCTTCCATGCAATGTTGAATCTTGCTTTTAATCTTTTACCTGTCCATGTCTTGAATCATCACTCACACAGGGATTACTATGATGCCTTCCTAGCGAGCTTCTTCACCCTCCATTTCACATGTGGCTTATTTTCAATACACACTCCCCTTGGCATTACTTCTGTTACTCCCTGTTCAGAAACAGTCTTGGTCTCCCTGCTTCAAACTTTGTGCAAATAAAAATTACTTTGCCTGCCTTTAAGAGATGTCAGGATCTGCCACATCCATAATGCCCATCCTATGTCCCAGGAAGCCCTAACTCTTTACCTAATGAGGTCACTGACCTCACAGTCATATGAAAATCTATTGCTTCTCAGTCTTTACAACTCTTTTCTTTGCCTTTTCTGCCTCTTAAATTTCACTCTCTCCTTCAAGGCTAACACCTACTCTCTCTACATTAGCTTTCCAGTCTGTATTCCTGTTTTCTCTCATCTATACTCCCATAGCACCCAAGGTGAGTACCATATAGATCAGCATGTGTTCAGCAAACTGTACAAGATCTTGTCCATTCAATTGGTTGGGTCTAGTCATTAACTCCTAGTAGACAAGAGCTGCATTTTATATTCCAGAGCATCTGCAGAGTAGGGAATATACAAGAGAAATGTTTTAGATAGGTTCCTAGGTATCTATGAATGCTATTTTCCTGATTTGTCATTTCAAAAAAATAAATATTTAAAAAAGTTCATATGAAAATACCCATTTCTAAATACAATTTCTGTGTAATATTACATGTGTGTAATATAGAGTAGATTTATAGCCTTTATTTAAATGATATTCTTAAGAGAATCTCATAAACACTTAGATGATAGTTTCATTCTCCCCTTTTTTTCCTATATTGAGAATTTTAGCAACATCCGAGGTTCAGTGCTAATAGCAAAAGCTCAGAAAGGTGTTATGTGACCTCTGAAAAACTGAGAATGCACCACACTGAAAACTTCTGATTTACATTGTACCTTAGACAAAGCCAGACAGGAAAGGTTTTCCCTTTCACAGTATCTAGCACATGCCTCAGAATATTAGTGCTCAATAAATTCTTGTTAAGTGATTGAGTTTTCAATAATTCAGTCAATAGAAGCTTCCATTCTGAAATGAGCACAGTGTCTTGGACCTCAAAGCAATCCCTCATTCTAACTTTGGTGAGTGACATGAGTAACAGGAAATTGATATTCTAGTTTCCCATTTTTAGATTTTACTATTGGCTTGAGAAGTAATCGGTGAAGTCTTATTGCTGCACTTCTAGTTATTTCCTTTGGGTGGCAAAAAATTTGAGAGTTAGAAGCAGCTTCAGAATTCATTCATTCTAAACCCCTTCACTCTTCAGATGTAAATACAGACACACAGAAAACATCAATCAGATCATACAAGGAAAACCAAGTCTTCTTAATACAGTAACTACCTTTCTAACATTTAAATAATAAAGGATGGCAAAATACCCTCAAATCCTGGGACTGAACAAAACTTACAAATATGGTTCATTATCCTTTGCTTTAGCACTTCCAGTAATTAGCAACCAGCTCTTACTACAGTGGAATGCCTATAAAAATTAAAAATATTCTTGAATGAGTATTTCTCAGTATTTGACATTAAATCACAATTCGCCCTCCCACAACTCTACAGCAACAATCCTGGCCTTGAATTATCAAACAGTAATAACCATCTACTTCCGCTTCCATATGCTCTTTCTAAACAACTCATATGGCCCTTAAGTTTTTCTCTCTTTGAATTTCTCCAAACTTCCTTTTGTGGCACAGCTTTCCTCTATTTTGACAACATTCTTATTAGAATTTTGCCCTTGCATCTGTTAAAAATGCTTTCAGTCAATGGTGACAGAAATCCACCTAGAGGTGGCTTAAAATTGGACTAAAAACCCTGGCTTCAGAGCAATTTAGGCGTCATTCAATCTGGACTGTGGGTCCATTTCCTGTGGTTTGCTCTTCTCTGGCTTTATCTCTGTGTTAACTTTCTCCCCAGACTGACTTCCCTCATAGTTTTTGGATGCCTGCCAGCAGCAATTAGTGCTGCATGATGCCTCATTCAGCAGGAGAGGCAGGTTGCTTCCCATTAACTGCTGGGAAAAAGAAAACACTGAGATTTACATCAATTGGCCACCCCTGAACCAATCCCTATGACCAGGGGAATGCCACGCACTGATAAGCTTAGGCCTGGATTAATTAAACCAATTAGGGTGCAAAGGAAGATGGAATTTTGCTGATTGGCCTTAGCTGAGCATAGATTACTCTAGACGCTGGGGTGAAGTCAAGTCCACTCAAGCCTCACTGCGGGTACTGACAGGGGAACGCAATGCATGTTGAAGAAATAACCATGCCTCTGTCCCTCACATATTTATAACTCCTCGTAATACTATTCAGGATGAGTCCTTCTACTGTAAGTTCAGACTAATATTAGAAATAAGTCTTACTGCATTTCTCTCATTTTGGAAATATTCCTCTATTAATGAAATCTTCCCTTAAATTCACTTTTTTTTTTTTAAAGCAGATATAACTTTTAGAGTTTGTGGTTGGCAAAAGTACCTAAAGTGGTTTTGCATTTTGCTTTGTATTGCTTTGAGATGGAACTTTTAAAAATGCCAATATGTTCTTATGTAACTGATTATAGAAGTTAAAAGCATACATTCATATCTGCTGCTAATCTCAATGTCCTGGATTTTACTCATTGTTCTAGCTACTGAAAACATTTTTTAATTGTTTCTACCGGTTAGTGTATTGTATACTCTTCCCAGACTGATGTTTCTTCACCCAGACTGGATTTTAAAATGTGACCAAGACCAGGCCAAGGACAAAGTCCATGAGACAGACTATGACAAACATCCCTCAAGTTAACATTGAATTAATAATTGCATGCAATTGTTCAACCAGCAGCACATCTGCCTATCTCTACTATTATCCAATCATATTTCTACCCTTGTCCACAAGGACAGTGAGTGATTTCATCAAAATTCTTACCTAGATACAAATATTGCCTCTCAATCCTCTGAAATCTCCCAGGCTACTCAACCTACAGAAAATTAAATAAGGCTAATTTGGTAGGAATGCTTTTAGTGCACTCAGACTGGATCCTGGAAGTAGTCTTATTTTCTAAGTACTCTCAATTCCTTGTTAGAGTAATCCATCCAAAAATGCTATTAAAGATCAACATTGCTGATCTAATAGTTTCCAGAATCTACTGTTTCACCCTTTGAGAGAACTGGGGTGATATTTGCTTAGATCACATCTCCTGGCAGCACTCTTTATGATTTCTGTAGATTACTGCCAATCATTCTGTGATTACATCTGTAAGTTCTTTCCACACCTTGGAATGCAATTTGTCTATGGCTGCAAACATGAATGCATTTCAAATGTCTGGGTCGTTTCTTATAACCTCTTTATTTTTTCTGGGACTTCAATTCAGTCTTAATGGTGTTTTCCATCCATTGTATTTTGATGATAATTCCTCCATAGTGGAAAAGACAGATGCAAAATAGAAGTGGTGTGATTGTACTTCCTGCTTCTATTTTTTAGCCTCTCCCGATCTTTTCTAAGCAGTGGGCTGATCCACTCTGTGTATGCCCATAATTATGATTCCTAGTATTTGCATAAGTCCTTCTCTCCACTGGGAACACTTTTCCCGTCCTCAACCTTTTTGTTTAACTTTAATTCATCCATCAGATCTTAGAGGTAATCTCCCTGTGAAGGTTTCATTAGTATTCCAAGCCTAGATTAGGCACCCTTCCCATATCTTATTCTTCATGATTGCCTGTTGGGGAGTTGAGTACACTATATTGTTAATGTCTGTTAGCATGTCTGAACTTCCCATTTGACTGTAAGTGGTTAGAGGGTAAGGGCATTCTCTTATTCTTTTCTGCAAGGATATTCATAGAGGTTGGCATCAAATGAGTTCTTAATTAATATTGAGAATTGTTACATAATTGAAACCTATAAAAATCCTTTTATAACTTTAGCATTTTTCCAATTCTTATATTTTCTCCCAAAACTTTTTTCTTTTTTAATGTTTTTATTAGTGCTTTATAATTATCCATAGTGTGTGGTTTATTGTGACATATCCATATATACACATAACATAGTTTGCTCTAATACATTCCCTAGTACTTCCCTTCTCCCTCCCCACCTTCCTTCTACAGTTGCCCTTCCTCTTCTCTTCTGGTCTTCAATCTATTTATTTACATATATATATTATATACATATAATATATATGTATATATTTTACATTTGTGTCTTATAATTTTACATCAAATTGGAATTCATTGTGATATATTAATATATACTTATAATTTGGTCAATTTTATTGCCCTGACCTCCTACCTATATTCTTCTGATCTCCTTTCTTTTTTTGTGAGATCCACTCTTTTTTTTTTTATTCATTGTTTTTCTCTCTAGTTTCCACATATGAGAGAAAACATACCTGACTTTCTGAGTTTCGTTTAGTTCACTTAGCAAGATGTTTTCCAGTTACATCCATTTACCAGCAAATGACATAATTTCATTCTCTTTTATAGCTAAGTAGAACTCCATTGTGTATATGTGTTACCTTTGCTTTATCCATTCATCAGTTGGTAGACACCTAGACTAGTTCCATTACTTGACTATTGTGAATTGTGCTACTATAAACATTGGAATGCATGTATCACTAGAATTCTGATTTCAGTGCTTTTTATAAACATCAGAGTAGAATAGCTTGGTCATATGATGGTTCCATTCCTCATCATTTGAGAAATATCCATACCAATTTCCACAGTGTTCCTACTAAATTGCAATCCCACCAAAAATGTGTAAGTGTTCCCTTCCCCCACATCCTTACCAGCATTTTTTATTATTTATATCCTTGATGATGCCATTCTAAATGGAGTGAGATGAAATCTCAGCATAGTTTTGATTTGCATCTCCCTAATTGCTAAGAGTATTAAACATTTTTCATGTATTTGTTGGCCATCTGAATTTTGAGAAATGTCTGTATGGCTATTTGTCCTTTGTTTGACTGAGTTTTTCGGTGGTGTTTTTTTTTAAGGTTTTTTATATATTCTGGATATTAATCTTCTTCATAAAAATAAAATGAAAAAATTTTCTCTCATTCGGTAGGCTCTTTCTCCTCATGCTCTTAATTGTTTTCTTTGCTGTGCAGAAGCTTTTTAATTTGATACCAGCCTGCTAATTGATCCTTGGTTTTATTTCTTGTGCTTCTCCCAAGATTTCTTTTACTTTTGCATCACTGAATAAGTTTCTTCAGCGGTCAAACCTAACAATTTCTTCATAACTTTTCCTAGAAAAAAGCCTCCTTGTTGGACATCAGAGATGTTCATTAAAAAGCTGTTAAAATAGTGTTTTATGAAAAAGTAAAGAAGTCTTCTGATAGGTACACATACTCAGGCGTAAAATCATGCTCATCATGAATTCTTTTTTGAAGTTCATGGAATTTAATGTTACAAATGGAAACCGGGATATACAAGTGACGTGAGCATTTTGACAAAGACAAAAATCAAACAGATGTCTTGGCTTAGCATTTTTTTAGGAATACATTTCAGTCATTAAGAAAACAATATTTTGAAAACTTGAAAAATAGATCTTTAAATCAAATGCACCCAACAATTTTTATAGAATATTTAGTCTTCCTGTTCACCACTGGTCTTTCATATAACATACTTTTCTTTAACAATAAGCCTCCTTAACACACTCAGTTTATCACCTGTTCAGTAATTTATAAAATTTTAAAACAAATCATAGTTTTAAAATTAAACAAACTCAAATATATTTCATATGTATAAGTACATCCTAGAATGAATAAATGATGAAGATATATTCAGCTGCTACTAAAAGTGCAGGGTCTTAAAAGAGAGGGAATGATCCTGATTTCCTCTGATTTTAAATTTTAAGTAGATTTGATCCAGGTTGCTTTTTTAACAGGTGATCACTAGGAAATACCCTGTTTTGGCACTTTTTTCCTTCTGTTCTGCATTGGCTATGTAGTGGTTGTCCTGATCACTGCCACCAATAAAGTGCATTGCTGCTCCAGCCATTGTTTCAAACTATCTTGGGCTATGTTGACATGCTTGATGACAAACTTATCTGACCATAGTTTTTTACTGAACTACTCAAAGACCATTCAAAAAGCAACTACTATTGATGCTGATTGGTACAATTGAAAGTAGAGGGAAACCATGGGGGTAAAGGAAAGGAGTCAGGATAGAGGGAAGTATTGGGGAGTGAAAATGGCAAAAATATGCTTTTATGCATGTATAAATATGTCAGTGAAACCCACCAATCTATATAATTAATGTGCACCAATTCAAAAGGTTATAGTGCAAATAATTCTGTAACCATACTTTAGGCAAGTATAAGGACAAATCCTAAGAGGCCTTAAAAGTAAGTCAGTTCATACTGCGTAAGGGACCCATACATCAGCAAGACATAACAATTGTAAATATTTATGCCCCAAACAATGGCTCATCTACATACATCAAACAAACCCTTCTCAATTTAAAGAATCAAATAGACCACAACACAATAATACCAATGACTTTAACATACCTCTCTCACTACTGCATGGATCTTCCAAACAAAAACTAAACAAAGAAACTATAGAACTCAATAATACAATCAAAAATTTATACTTAACAGACATATATAGAGTATTTCATCCATCATTGAGTGAATACACTTTCTTCTCAGCAGCACAAGGATCCTTCTCTAAAATAAACCATATGTTATGTCACAAAGAAACTCTTAGAAAATACAAAAAAATAGAGATACTACCCTGCATTCTATCAGATCAAAAAATGAAAGTATAAATCAATGATAAAATAAAAAATAGAAGCTACTCCAACACCTGGAGACTACATAATATGCTGCTGAATAATGAATGGGCAGTAGAAAAAATCAGGGAGGAAATAAAAAAATACTTAGAGTAAATGATACGACATATCAAAATCTCTGGGACAATATAGAGGCCATGCTAAGAGGAAAGTTCATTGCATTGAGCTCATTCATTAAAAGAATTTTAAAAATCAACAAATAAATGACCTAACACTGCATCTCAAAGCTCTAGTAAAAGAAGAATGAATCAACACCAAAAGTAGTAGAAGACAGGAAATAATTAAAATCAGAGCTGAAATCAATGAAACTGAAACAAAAGAGACAATTAAAAAAACTGACAAAACAAAAAGTTGATTCTTTGAAAAAATAAATAAAATTGATAAACCCTTAGCCATGCTAATGAAGAGAAAATTTGTGATGAAAAGGGAAAATATCATGATGGACACTACTAAAATACAGAAGATAATTAGAAATTGTTTTGAAAATTCATACTCCAATAACATAGAAAATCTTGAAAATATCAACAAATTTCTAGAGAAATGTGTTCTACCCAAACTGAATCAGGAGGATGTACACAATTTAAACAGATCAATTTCAAGCAATGAAATAGAAGACACCAGCAAAAGCCTACCAACCAAGAAAAGTCCAAGACCAGATGGAGTCTCAGCCGAGTTCTACAAGACCTACAAAGAAGAACACCAACACTCTGCAAATTATTCCATGAAATAGAAAAGGAGGGAACCCTTCCAAACTCATTCTATGAGGCTAGTATCACTCTGATACCAAAACCAGACAAAGGCACATCAAGGAAAGAAAACTTCAGACCAATATCATCTTTAACTTTTCGTAAGTATTATTAATATATGTATAATTCATTTTGTATGCAGCCAACAAAAAGAAAATAATACAATATTATACAATATAATACATTATACCAATAATATAACACTAACAACACCTAACATTTTATATTCATTGTCATAATAAATGTGATCTGTCATATTTATAATAATAAATTATGTTTATATAATAAACATTAGTTGTCATATTTATTTCTCTGTACACTCTAGGACAAATCATTTAAACTTTATAGGTCTGAAATTTTTGATATAAAAAATTAGGCTCCTGAAAAATAACAAAGTTTTTATTAGGTAGCCCTTGAGTTATTTTAATATGTCAGAAAGCTTTTGTAAATTTTGCACTTAACAACAATAAAGACATATAAGTCCAGTGTTTTAGTCAGCTATTTCACTGCTGTGACTAAATGATCTGAC
This sequence comes from Glaucomys volans, assembly GCA_020662805.1. Lineage (NCBI taxonomy): Eukaryota > Metazoa > Chordata > Mammalia > Rodentia > Sciuridae > Glaucomys > Glaucomys volans. The sequence continues at coordinate 70,749 of JAJEJO010001190.1, forward strand.
CAGCACAATTAGAGAGGATGAGGTTTATTTGCGGACTCACAGTTTCAAAGGTCTTAGTCCATAGAAGGTCGGCTCCATTCCTCAGGGCTTGAGGTGAGGCTAAACCTCATGGCAGAAGAGTATGGCAGAGGGAAGCACCTTGCATCATCAGGAAGGAGAGAGAGAGAGAGAGATTCCACTCTCCAGATACAAAATATATACCCCAAAGCCACGTCCCAATTCCAGTTTCCTCCAGCCACACCCAACCACTTCAATTAATCCCATCAGAGGTTGATTCACTGATTGGGTTAAGACTCTTACAACCCAATCATTTCTCCTCTGAAACTTCCTGCATTGTCTCACATGTGAGCTTTTGGGGGACACGTCATATCCAAACCATAACACCCAGTATAGTTTATCATACATGAAAACTATTAAATAATTAATTAGGGAATAGGAGAATAAACAAAAAAGTAAGTAAATGAAGAAGTAAATGAATGAATAAAAATTAAAATATTAGCTTTGGTCTAAACTTCTAGCTACCCTATAGCATAATGATAATTTCTTGCTGATCTTATTTCCCATTATATGTGTTTAATTATTTAAAGGTGAATCAATAGTTAAGAAGTAACAGTTACTTCTTAACTGTTGATTCATCTTAAATTGCATTTAAGAAGTAAAATATTTTTAATACCTAGAATGTCATGTGTATTAAAAATACAAATGATCCTTCATAGCAATAATAATAGGAAATACTGAAAAAGGGGAAATATTTCCAGATACAAAAATACAATGACAACTTTTAATTAACTCTATTATGTCTATGAGGAATTCTAGAACTTTTTCACAAGGATTGTTGTCTAACTGCCATCAGCTTATGGGATATGATCATATCTATGACTCTCCTTTAACCTAAAATCTTAACTAACCTTTGAATAAACCAATAAACATTTTCTCATTTATGTGCAGGTTCAGACTTGTCATATAAGCTAAAGTCTACTTCTTTTAAAGCAGCATTTATCTCAACATAACCACCCACAGTGATAGATTTCAGTGGTATAATTCTTCCCTTCAGAATAAAAGGGCCTGAGGAGAGGGAAAAGGTAAAAAGTTTTTCCCTCTTATATTTAGGACAAATAATTAGTGCTTCCTTACATAAAGGAGTAACTAAACTGTTGTTTTGAAAGTTTTTAAAGTTATGTATGAAAATTTAGTGCTATTTCTTTCAACTTGTCCCTTAATGTGCTCTTGATTCCATGAAAACTGTACTCTATTTTCTTTATAGCTGAGTAGATAATAGGCTCCAATAATGTGGTTGTTGCTATTCACTGGCATTTTCTATTATAAGACCTTCACTGAAAAATCATGAATAGAATGTGTGGTAAATTCTACAACTACTTGTTCATAAAGCAAGAGTATTAACTGACATTTTTGTCTAATCTCCTGTTGAATCTCCCCGTTGAAGTTCATGATCAAGGCATTATTGTTTAATTAATATCACTTTTATAACATTTTAAATGACTAGGCTGAATTATGCTGCGTCCTCACTGATAGAACTATTTGTCAGCACACATTTAATATGCATGGACCAACCCCCATAACCTCTCCTTAAATAGATGAATAAATGAGTGGCACCCCACCAACATTGGCCTTTACTTCACATTGAGGGAAACTCATATGTGCTAGTGAGGCAGGAACAACAAAATAGAGGAATTGACTACATTCCTGAAAAAGGAGTACTTCAAATTAATTGAAAATAAAAACAAGTAAAATGGTAAATAAAGAAATATTTCAAATATCTTTCCTATATTCTTGTTCCTTCAAGATAGAAAGAAGGGATTGAAGTTGTGGTTCAATGATAGAGCACTTGCGTGGCATGCTTGAGGTCCTGGGTTTGATCCCCAGCATCACAAAAAAAAAAAAAAAGGAAAAATGGAAAAACAGACAGAAATAACTTTTCAAAGTCAAAAACTAAATTGAAATCATTATCTAGAGAGTTAATAGATAACACTGAATCCCTTTTGACCTTGTTATGTATATTTATGTTTTTGAATCTTAGTTTCTTTTATCTCCTGTTGCCTCATAGGACAGAAGGCACAGAAAACAAAGTCTAGGGACTATCAAAGGTGAAAAATCCTATAGGACATCCTTGCATAATGTTGGCACCCTAAAAAACTATACCCTGAAATATCATGTGTACCAGAAATAAACAGATCCCCTAGTATAAGACAGTGAAAAAAATTATTTGCTATGGTTTTTGTGCTACGGTTATAAAATATATCTCCCTGAGTGTTCATAACCAAAGAATACTACCCATGCTGATGTATAGCCTGAATCCATACTAGCTTGGTGGGCCAACAAACTTAATTCCAATAATCTATTAAAAGTGGTCCCACATTAGTAGTGCCTTCTGGGATCTCAGATAAACTGAAGTAGATTTGCAAATTCCCTTTGATGAAAGATATATTCCATCCAGTTTTCCAAGTATTCCTAGAGGTAAAAATCCAAGGAACATGAATTTATAGTCAAAATGTATAAAATAATACCATGAAGAAATCACTAGGTGGAGTCCAACAATAACAACAAATGACAGCAAGACTTTAGATGTGAAATATGCAATTATATGTTTAATACATCTAAATAAATAAACAAGAGAATTAAATATGAAAAATTAATGCTACAAAAACAAGTCAGACTGCTAAAGAGAAAAATATAACTTCTAGAACATGTGTAACTTTTTAAGTAAGTTAAATGGAAGGATAAACAAAAAATTAGATACAGTAACCTAATCTAATATTACTTGTATTTAGAAGTCTCACCTTTATTCTCAATTTTATAATCTTTTATTTGAAGTATTTCTTTTGTATTTTCTATTGTATTGGATGTTTTCTCTAATCCACTCTGAAGGTTTCTGTCTTTAGTCAGTGAGTTTAACACATTTACATTTATTGCAATTGTTACCATCACTCATTTTTCTTCATACTTAATTGATTTTTCTATTACATATGTTGTCCTTATTTTAATTCCCCTTTCATACCTTCCATTTGACATACTAAGTATCTTCTGTTTGTATAAAATTTAACATTGTATCTTATTCTTTTGATTAGCAGCAAGACAATAAATATCTACATTAATCTTTCTATTCTACTCATTTCTTGCTTATCAATATACATAAAGTCTCTCAGTCCTTTCATCTGTCAACACTATATGAATATTTTCTAAATTTTAACTCTGAGCTTTAGGGGTCTTTTATGAATGATTAAAATGGCTTTTAGGTTTATTTCAACAAGAGAGTTTACTAAGTGATTTCCTCATTTCTACATTCCACCTATTTCATAGATCTACCTAAGTTTATATAATCACTGATTTTTATACTTTTGGAAGAGTATTTTCAAAGGAATCATTTGCTTGATGAAACTTCTGAGTTCTTAAGTATCTGAGAATGTGTAAGTATATTTCCTAGGCATTTAAATTATTATTAGTTGAATATAGTAACCTAGATTTAAAATTCTTTTATCTCAACTATTTAAAATATTACTCCCCAAATTTTACATACAACACTAACATGGAGAAGTATGTTATTAAGTCATATCTTAGTTTTTTTGTTTTGTTTTGTAAATAACCTGCTCTTTTTATTGGACGGCTTTAAGAATGTCCTGTCTTTGATGTCTTAAGGTGCTTTTCTCTAACATCTTTCTAATTTTTACTTTCCATATTGTCTATAGGATTTGGCACCATGAAACTTTTCAATGTTTAATCTTTCTTTAATTTGCAGACATTCAGAAATTCTAGGCCATTGTTTCTTCAAATAGCTCCAACTTTCCATTAAACCTTTATTATGGAGGTTAACACTTGTACATCTACCCTCCATCTCTCCCAATCTTTGTTTTTCTTTCCTCTTTTTATCTCTTGCTGGTAACTTTTTTCCAGAATTCCTCTAATCCTCTAATTAATTTATTATCCAACTATATTTAATCTCCTATTTTACTCCATCCATTGAGTTCTTTATTTTTTTATTTCAAAACTTATTCTTATCTAAAATTCTCCCTAATCTCATTTATTTGTTTATTTTTGTGATTGAACCCCAGGCCTCATACATTCACACATGCTAGGCAAGTGCTCTACCACTTACTGAGCTTTATCTCCAATCCCCCATCGCATCTTTTCAAGAAGTTGATTATTCTTGCTCATATTTAAGTTTTTTGTTTATATTTATTCTAAATCCCTCACCCACAGTTGTCCTTTATCTGGTATGAGATTGAGGGATCTACCTCAACTTTGAGATTTTCTAACTTTACAACCTATGATGAATCATCCTCTGTAGACATCTCTCAAAAATAAGCAACTCCATCTTTGGGGGGCTCCTTCACTATTCTCTGGCTTGCTGGTGGTGGAGGGGAGGAGAAAATGCTCAGGAGTCAACTAGGTTGTCTTGGAACCTGTTGTTAGCTATGCTGGAGTGACATTCTAGTTTTCCCCTTCATTTGTCACCAGTGCTGGGCTGACACTGGTTTTGTTTTGTTATGTTTTGTTTTGTTTTGTTTTGTTTTGTTTTGTTTTGTTTTGTTTTGTTTTGTTTTGTTTTGTTTTGTTTTTCCCTTAGCATTGGAAACAATCTATGCAGGAAAATGTGAAGAAAAGCAAGAATCACAGGGTAATAGTTCTTCCCAACCTTTGGCTGTCCTCATACCCAACTCTTTCCATAAATGAAGACCAACTAGCTTATCTCTTCCTGAAAGTTCTCAGTATTTTAATCTTTGTGCCTCAGAATCAACTACACCAGCAATTGTGTCACATCTACAGGATTTTACCCAGAAGAAGAAATCACCAATGCCATCAATTTGTTAGAAACAGAGAAATTGTATGATTTTCTTAAACTGATTATTTTATTTTGCTACTTACTGCACCTCCCCTCTCAACACAGTTTTACTATTAGAAACTGATCCAGTTTTAAGGATTCTACATACCCAGCACAGAGCCAATGACAAAAGTATACACCATAATCTTTACCTTTTAAGAGAACATTCTATTTTGCTGGGAAGCCAGTGTGTTTCCATGAATCTCCGAGGAGTAACAGAGTTGTCAACATTACAAACAAAAAGTAGATAAGAAATAAGTTAGGAGCTCAGCCAAAGTATCCTGCCACTAAACAGGGGCAAATGAGTGAGGAAAGTAGAGTATCATTAAACTTTCAGAATTTTTATTTTGTGAAAGTGTTGTGAAATAGTCCATGATTCAGCAATATCTTTGAGAGTGACCTATCAGTCACCTTGAACTGTTTTCTGGTTGTCTGGAGTACATTTATGTACTGAAATAGGCTTAAAATTTCTTCTCACTCTTAGGTTTGGTTTTAATTACAGATGAAGTATCCCTGTAGACAACAAATTCCTTGATGTCAAATGTATTTAAATTTTTACTAATACCCATTTTTAAATCATCCCTGAAACTTTAACTATGATTGTCCCAATGTGATGGCAGAGAGATGTCTGTTGTTATTGACAGACATTAACTTGAAGTACTATTTTAAATTACCTCTACCATTCAGATGTCTATGTGCCTAAAATGAGATTTATTTTTCCCTCGTACATGGAACAGTATTCTTTTAGCTCTTCAATACTTTGAAGCCATCTATTTGGCCATTGAAAAAGAAATTCCTCAAGGATTAATGGAATAAACAATTTGGTGAAGACTTCTGGGAAATTACCACAAAAGATAGATTATAATATGTGGCTGCAACAAGCAGAAAAGCTCTTAAGAAAAGGCTTTCAGCTGACTCAAGAATCTCCCATGGGCTTTGCAAATAACAGCACCCAGTTGCAAATTAAGTGCCTGCCTTTAGGTACACACAGCTCAGCCCAGGCGGTCACTGACACAAAGGGTCAGCCCTAAACAAAATGGGAAGTAAATGAAACTCATTGCTAGGATAAAAAATGAGGAATAAATCCCTAAAACATGAAAGTTTAGAACCTGGCAAATTTTACAATATTGTTTAACTTTGCAAGGAGACCTTCATAGAAACCCAAAAGATAGTTTTGATCCTTATTCTTAGATAAGAAGTCGAATCCTATTTCCACAGCAAGCATTACAGCCTGACTCTACCTATCATGTATCTTATAACACACTCACACTCACATTCACACACACACGTAGCAGGCATCACCTAAAATGGACTATAGAGAATATATCATTCTGTAATGCTGAAGAGAAGGCTTGCTCAGAACATTTGCTTGCTGTCACACTGAAAGCAAAATGTTTTATCAGAGAGTTATTGTACCTTGATCCTTAGCCAGATGTCTGAGACTTGGATGAAGGTCAGGAGGAGTTAAGGTAGAAATATTTTAAGCAACCTGAAAATAGTAGCCCTGACTGAACACTGTAGATAAATCCCAAGGATGCTAAGAATTGAGGTCTGTGACTCTTCTCATTTGTGACTCTATTATGTAACCACACATTCTTAACACCCAGTTAGTTATTCAAAAACGTTTCCTCTTACCAGGTCTGGGCTACCTTCAAATGTTTGCTTTACTACTATCAGATCTGCCTTCATAATAATTTTCTTTTGCCCCCTGTTAAATACACAAGGCTTATGGTATAATTTTACAATTCTTTCTTTCTTTCTTTTTTTTCCCTATGTGCAGTTATATCACACCATTTCTTCCAAGAATTAAAACCTTTATGAAGCTCCTGTTAAAGCACCATGACTGGCTGGTTCATTGTAAACCTTAAAGAAAAAAAGAAAAAAAAAAAAAAAAAAGAGGAAAAGTCCAATTATAGAAGTAGATAACTTCCTTACACTTCAACACAGGAAGTTGTATCGAACCTCGTATATTTTGGAAGAGATTTTGACAAACTCTTTTTTAGGCAGAAAAACCAAAAGACAATCCATTTGCACCTGGAAAATGAACTAATTATGCATCTAAATCAAAAGAGTAAATTCAGAACATATCAATGGGCAAGGCAAGAAGATATAAAAAAGCCTATCCAGAATGAAATTAAATTATACATTTCCAAATTATTAAATAAACGACATCCATTTTAATAAATTACTAACTTCAAAACAATGTAAACCATGGCCCTGACTTTAGGTAGATTACAATCTCAGGCGGATGTGCTCATAACCCTTTTAAGTTTTGTCACAATTTAAATCCCTTTATTCATGTCAAAACTGCCTTGTTAAAAGCGTTTACCACAGAAGACATTTTTAAAATTATAATTTTAAGCAAATAAGCCCATCCACTGGATAATGAATTAAGTTAGGATAATAAAGGATGAGATGATATACAAAATATCTCCTCTTATTCTTCTGTGAAAACAAATTTTCTTTTTAAAGCTTAAACAACTCAAATTAGTATTCTACTATCATACCAGGGGAATACATAGACAGAAAAAATTTGGTATCTATAAAATGTAACTCTTATTATTAACAACAAATTTTGAGACAATAACATTTCCAAACATCTTTTTCCTCCTCATATGGCTTATCTCTGATAAGTAAAAATGAGTTTTCCATTAGTCTAATTATTTTTAAAATTCTCAAACTGAGTCTTTCCCCTTCACTATGATATTTTTCAGATGTTTCCTTGATGTCATTTACAGAAAGATGAGGGTTTTTATTTGAATTGTGACCCTCAAGGTTTTCTGGCATTATAAGAACCTGATGTCTGGCTATCAACCAAAATAATCTACTCCTTCTTTGCATTTCCCTATTTGACTGCACATTAAAAGGTCTCTTGAAGGTAGGAATTGCATCTCCAGTACTTTTCAAAAGTCTGAAACAGTTAAATATTTAGTAAATTTGCTGAATAAACAAATGAATAGATCTGCGGCTCTTTAAAGTATTCTACTTATTTACATTCATGCCATTTCTAAGGCTAGATAGTGTTTTCTAACTATATCATTTTCTAACTATATTATTTGCTAACTCTGTTTTTCATTTTCTAACTATATTTACCTTTATGTACAAATATGTGATATGCTTAAAACAGAAATCATGAGAATACAGAAATAATTACTTACAATACCACTATATAAATAATTATTATAAATATTGAATGTATATCTTTCTAAAATATTTTATGAATCACATTTTTTACAGAAATTTTATGTTTTAGACATTAATTTGAGCCTGGTTTTTATTCATTTCACAGCATATAATGTATATTTCCCACATTATCAAGTATCAATCTGTAAAATCATTTAATTGTTAATTAACATTCCATCATATGCCTGTCCATAATTATTTATACATGTTATATAAATAGAGTGTGCATATGTATATTATTGTCTATGATCTTATAGGCAATATAAATAAAGCTTTGCATTTAGTAGGTATTCAGTTAGTATAGGACAACTGCAAAAATGGCTAAATCATTTTCAGTTAGAGAGCGGATCATCTTGTTAATATATTTCTTGGTATTGCAAAACTTTATTAATATTATACAAATATTCTCACCAAAAGTTTAATTGCAAATTATTCCATTAGAAGTTGTTAAGTAATATTATCCAAAGTTGTGTGACTCAGACTAAAATGCAAATTTCATAATATTTTCCACCAATAGGGTTTTAGTGGGGCTAAAGGTTGAAAAATATTAGATGTATAATCTCATAATAATGCAACATCCCACAATGTAGAGTTCTTAGCAGTATCCATAACAACTGCTTCTTAAAAGATATTTTAATTGCACCATTCTTTGGAATTGTTGATGGTTTATTGTGACAAAATGACGACAACTTAAGGAAGACTATTGATAAATGGATTTCTCACCAACCTGATGGAAAATCAACTTTATATTCTGTTTTTCTGTCAAGGTGGTGATTGTATTCAAAAGAAAAAAGAGATGCAAGATACTGTTTCTATGCTATCCAGTTGAAGAAAAGGACTATGTCAAGCATTTGAAATGAAAAGAATGTTACCTTCAGGCCCCAAACAGCTGAATCTAGGACTCTGAAGGAATTTGAATACATCAATAAATTAGAAAACAAAACACTATAAAAATCAAAATCATTTTAAATTAATGGAATTTTAGTAATATTTTCTGTCACTGGTTAATATGACATAACATGACACAACTGCATGTGTTCAGAAACTACTCCTGTGTTCAGCGCAGTATATCACTTTCCTGTGCACAAAGGAATGTGCAGGTCTTCTTACTAACACTAATGAAAATTCTAATTTTTTATATACTCTGAATTATTGGGTAAGCCTAACTGATTGTCAGGTCACAATAGTACCAGAAGCAGAGATGTAGCTTAAGGGAAAGATGTAAAAGAGTATGCCAGAAACCTGAAAAAAAAATCCATAAAGGAAGATTAGGAAAAGAGAAGCAGGAAGAATCTTTTACTCAGTATAGGAGTGTGAATGGAGGGTGGGTAAAAAGGGAGACAAGGAAAAAAACCAACCTTGAGGACTATGTCATGGCTTATTTGTTGTCCTTTCAATGAAGCTAAAAGATATAAGAAATACTGTTTTGTCTGTTTTCTTATGTGAAACTAAGAAAAAGATGAAAAAGAAAAACTAAAGGTGATTGATATCTCTGTACAAAATATTATCATGTAAAAATCCCGAGTATCCTACTGAGCCATTTGTTGCATGAATTTGCCTGATGTGTAAAATTCAGTTGTACAGAATTTATGAAAAAAAATTACTTTGAGGAAAATTATCACCAAAATCTGCTGCTAAATACAATGCTTTACTGAAAACTTTAGTGAAATTTTTTATGATTAATAAGAATTTTTTATGATTAATAAGAATTTACCATCTTCGTAAAATTTTTTATGAAAATTTATTTTTAGCTTCTATGAAATAATGTTTAATAATTACATTATTATTGATGCAATAATGAGACAGAAGTTCATTTTGTGCAAGTTCTTGATTTTCCATTTAGTATGTACTTCACATTTCACACATTATGGCAACAACTGGATAGAGGTCATTAGTTCTGCTTCCTTCTTCTGACACTTTGGAATGGGAGTAAGAAAGACAGTGAAAAGACTGGACACAACTTTCCTACAGTCTTATGTGAATACACAATTGGGGACCATGTATGAATTATGGGTTCATTGGAGCCATCTTAGGCAGGGGAGTTGCTTTTCTAAGAACTCTTGGTGAAACTCCACCAATTAGAGACTCTTCAGATTATGCTGACACCCTGTCCATTGGCTGGGACAGCCCTAGGTTCAAACGCAACCAATGGAGGTGGGCTAATTTGTCAAGCCCTAAAAAACTTGTTTCTCCCATCATCATCCTGTTTACCTCAAGAAGCCTGTCACACTGAAACCCTTTGATTTTCCTACCTATAAAAACAAAACATGGGCTCTTGTTCTTTGTTAGACCCAGTCTCCATCAGAGCTGGTCCTCATTAGATCCCATTTTTCACTTAGTTCCATGTCTAGTCTTTATTTCTTAAATTTCTTGTACCTTTAATATTTCTGATTCTTTGCCCTAGCTCAGAAAAACTGCGTAAACATCATGCAGATCGTGACAATACGCAACCAGTGTAACTCCACATCATGGACAACCACAAAAATGGGAAGTTATACTCCATATGTCAAAATACATACTACTGTCATGTGTAACTAAGAATAACAAATAAAAAAAAGAAAAAGAAAATACAAGGCTACCTTTCCAAGCCTCCCTTACCATCAAAGTAGGGCCATGTTCCTAGACCTTCAAAGAACCAGAGTGGAAGTATTGTATAGCTCTTCTAGGATTGGCCAAGCACCTCTGCTCACTCATCTTCACTTATTGCCAGCTAAAAGCAAAGAAACCTATGTAGAAATCTGGAGGTTGGAAGACAGCAGTGCCACAAGATGGATGGAGACAGTATTCCTCAATCATGATGCAAAAGCCCATACATTAAATATCCAAACTGTGATGTGATCCAGAAACACATTGTACGTTACTGAGATTTGAGGGTTGTTTTTATGAAGCTAATATTAATTACCCCAAATAACAAATGAGTCCTTAAAAGTTTTTATATCAACATTGCTGAGTATTTATTCAAGTTTTGAGCTTGATAGTTGGAGGGCATTATGTTTTGATTGTTTTTTACATAAATTTATCAAATTTTAGCATTGAATTAAAAAGAAAAAACTAAATGTGTTATTCACACTGTTATTAACTGAACTATCTTGTAACCAAGGACTGTCAACTCTGTCACTGCATATATGCTCTCTTGGATATCAGTTCTTTATTCTCCATAAGTACTTAAGTGTTCTGAAATATGTTGCTTCATTTAATTCACAGATAAGGATAATAATATTCTCTGAATGCTCATCAAAGCCAGCAGCTTTACAGAGCAGGAAAAACCTACCTTTTTGTCAGATGGTCAAATATTTTATGTAAGAATTATAGATACTTGGAAATTGGAATGAATTGTAAAGGCTATACAAATATCATAATTTTCAAATGAGCCAACTACGCTTTAAGAGTGGTTAAGGGATTTGTTTAAAGACACAAACCTGGTTGGCAGCAGAGCACAGGTTAGTACTATGATGTCCTGAATGCTTAATACTCAATTACATTCTTACTGGCAATATTTTTTCTTCTTATTCTTTTTTAATGCTGGGGATTGAACCCAAAGTCTTCCACATGATAGGCAAGTGCTCCACCACTGAGCTAAATCCCCAGTCCCTGGCAACAACCTATTGACCACAATGTCAGTCACAGGGCTCCCAATTCCTATGATCCACTCTGAGAGACAGTGGCCAGAGCTCTTTCTCAGTTGCACACAAAGGCATCACCACTTCTTTCCTACTTGTCCTGGCTTATTGGTCAACTCAAGGTTGGAAAATCCATCCACTTGCCAACAATCCAAGTTGTTTTCTGATACAAAGATGATCTGAACAGGCAAAAATGGAGAGCTACAACCAATTAGCAACATGACCTGATGTTAAAAGTATACACAAAGACAGACAGACTGAAGGCGACCAGAAAGATATCAATAAGCCAGTTACAAAAGAGAATTGATACCTAAAGATAAGTAAGTGTTCACCAATGGAAGATATTGAAAAGAACAGGTTGCTAGTTTCTTGAAATCCTGATGTCTCACTGATCTATTCCAGAACTGGTTTCATCAAAAAACCCTCTTTAGCTTACTGACTTACAAACAAATCCCCATTATCTGATAGGCCTAAATGAATAATAATGATATTTTTTACAGTGGGAAAAAAAGCCTTTCAAAGAAAAACTAACAGATTCTTTAGCCTAATATCTGAAAAATATATAAAATTCCATATGGGAATATATTACAAAATTAAATATTTAACTATTTAAAACTTTATAACTTAATGGGTATTGAAAATACAAAAATTGAATGACATACAAATTGAGAGTGAATATTTACTAAATTATGTCACAGAAACATAAGTAACATATTGATAAAAAAAACCAAATGCTTCAATGGAAAAAAATGCAGAGAAAATGAACTAAGAGTTCACAAAAAGAGAACTAGAAAAAGCTGATTAATATATGAAAATATGTTTAACTTCACTAATTATCAAGGAAATGAGAAATAAGTGAATGATGAAATTGTTTTTACTTATCAAATGAGCACAACAATTATAAAATATCAATATCCTAATAATGGATTGGGGAGAAATGTAATATCACATTGTTGATCTGTTTGTAAATTGCTACACTCACTCTGGAAAACAGGGAGTACACATATAAAGGCCTCAAATGCTTATTTGCATTGACCCAATAATCCCTTTCCTGTGATATAACCTGAGTGAACAGAAATGTAAACACATATTCATATTAATATTTTATATTAACATCTGTCATATATTAGTGCAATTATTTGGTTTTATGTGTTTTCTTCCTCACTTAATCACTTTGATATCTCAAGGTCCAACATAGCACTTGGCCTAAATTGCCTGACACATAAAATTGGTAAAAAACTTGTTGAATGAACAAATGAATAAATGAAGGAATTAAGACATTCATCCCAGTATTATTTAAAGTAATGAAACATAGGAAAAATAAGACATATTGAAAATGATAAATTAATTTATGTATACACATATATAATTGGTTACAACATGTAGGCATTAAAATTATGTTTTATGAAACTTTTAATGGTTATAAAAAATTTAAGGAATTTTTTAAAGAAAAAGGCAGTAAAAAAGGATAGAATACTCCACGTACCATATGCTAAAATTTGCTATTTATAAACATGAAGATGAGAAGAAATGTACAAATGCATATATATTGATCCAATTGATCAAATACTAAATATAATGGTCAAATTTGAGTGAGGAGTTTTGATTTTCTTCTTTATGCTTTTCCAGTATTTTCTACTTTTCAAATCATTACTTTCCTAATTTGAATGTATTCTTAAAATTTATTTTTAAATCACTTATAAGAGAGCTCCAGATTCATTCAATTTAACAGACTACTTAGAGTTGTATTCTTTCTGTAAATAATATATGTGTGCTAATTGATAATGTTGATAATCATCAAAATGGCTTTTTTGGGGTATGTGTTTCAATATACTGAAATGAGAAGCAAAAACTTCTGAATTTTGGCTCAACATAAAGGGCAGAGAAGGCATTGACATTGTAGTTCAGAGCAGCTTGAAGTCATGTAGGAATAAAGGGTTGAAATGTTATATTATTTAATGAGATAAACTATAAATAGTACATGACAAAATGTCTAGAGATTTTGATTTCCTTTTTCTCCTTTTTTCTTTTCTCCCAATAATCAATTTAGTTTCAGTTTAGTCCAGGATTCTCCCTAGCCTCATTGACCCCCTTCCCTTCCCTTTTCCCTATCCTCTACCACTAAACCAATCCAGACCTATATCAAGATATACATAAATTTCCATCCAGAACAAGACACTGAAACCAGAACAAGACACTGAAAATCCTGGAGGAAGATTGGTCATTGTCATGGAACTCAGATTTGGATCCTGGACATTATCCTTCAGTACCCTCCCTCTGTAGGTATCTGTTTTTCTCCCATTGAATGTATGTGTGTCCTTCTGTAAATCAGCTGCTGCCCATAATGGTTACTGCTGATCCATCAAGCTTTACAGTTTTGTGTGTAAGATAGTGTTATTCCACATACCTCCCCCACCACCTCATTTCCCTGCTGTTACTGTGTTTCCAATGTATTAAACTTCTTGCCTATACCAACATTCACAGATTTAGTTACTTGAATATAACATTTTTAATCCTGTTGTGCATGAGACACTCTAGGCAAGTGTCTAAAGGTAGTTTAATGAATAAAAAATAAGTCTTATTTCTCCTAATGCATTAGTGGAATAAAGGATAACAATTATAATGATTTTGATATGCCAGTAGTGTCTGATCTCATCTGTGTCTGTTTCCCCAGCTTGGAGCATGTAAGTGAAACCAGTTATCTTATTTTGCTTCAAAGTTTTAGGCTGCACTCTTAACTGAAATTTAGAGTGCAGCAAGGGATGATGGGCAAGCAAGGATGTACCACGAACCATTTCCCAGACAGAAAGCAAGCACTGGAATTGGGAGTCAGAGGAATTGAATTTGGAAAGTATGTCAGTCCCATAAATTGTGAAAGATAATTCAAGGATGATTTTTCCAGTACAGTAGAAAATGACAGCTGTTTAATCGACATGGTAAACAAAAACAAACAAGACCTTTAATATTATTCATCATTGGTGATTCATCACCAGAACACCTTTAAGTTCTTCCTGTTTTACCAGCCCAACTCCATGAATTTGCTCATGTTGATACTTGCATCTTGCATTGTTTAGCATGTGAAGTGATTTCTTTCCTATAATTGTTCAACCATCTCAAGTTGTATTCTTGGTAAATAATGTGTTTTTGGTTTTTTTAATCATGATAAAATCCTAGACATTTCTTCTCAGAGTTTTGTATCCACCACAGCCGCTATTTTTTCACTTCTCTCTCTGGTTCTCTCCAATCTCTTCCATTGCCACATCTTCTATTACCTTATATTTGAACTGATGTCACTGAGATCCTAAGTTAAGGAGAAATGACAGTGCTCCACTGTGTACTTCTATTTTAGTATTAGGGACTAGGATATATGTGTCCCTGTGAACCCTCCTCACTAACTCACTGACTCCTTTAATTCCTTATTTGTAACTCCATATTCATAACTATATATACTAAATATTCACAATTATTTATAATAAAGGAATTTTGAAGAAAGAATATGGTCAAAGGAACAATGCCCAAGGAGCCAAGGAGGGAGAAAGCACCTTCTAGCAGCCGTGTCATCCAGAGCTACCTATCCATCAAAAGTGGCAAGTGTCATTATTGGAGAAACTCACACACAAAGGAAATTTCCAGATGTTGTTGGATCATCATAAATGCAACATGTCCTACTTAAAAAAAAAATGATTCCCTAGAGTGCCATTGAGATGGATTGATAGTGATATTTGCATGTACATCATGGTTTATGAGTAACTACAACATAAAATTCCTACTTGGTCAAATGTTAAACAGCTCAAATTTGGACATAACTGCTCTCCCCAAAGTATTTCTCAAGCATTGTTACAACTCCCTGAAAATAAGAAATGTATGCCTTAGGTTGAATTCTGGGAGGGTTAAGTATCATACACTGATTTATCACTGCATATATCAGGAAATTGGGCTTTTAATATATTATATTCGAATAGTCACTGCTGCTGAAAATTTAACAGCCAAACAATTGCATGATCTGTGGTCAAGGTCTTTAGAAAAGCGAGTAGTGGCCTTGTAAAGATACAAGCTACTTAATCAACAAATAAAGCCTCAGAAAGCCAAACAGGACACATCTGATACCATGACACTGTTTGATGGTAAGCTCATTAAATTTTGGAAAATACATACTTGACTTAAGCTTTAGTTGCTGAGAGTTCAATGAAAGGGGCAGATGCACCGTATTTATTTTGCGCTGAAAGAGTATGCTTGATGAAATACTTGGTTTCCTAACAATAGCCAATATATATATATATATATCCAGATGGAAATTTATAGATTAATCCATGTTAAATATAAACAGAGAAGTCAGGAGCCTAGCAAGATACCAGTCTGGAGATTGTTTTCTTTTAACTAGTGTGGCACTTGATGAAATTCCTAAAACACATTTCCTTGAGTTCTCATTGAAAATAATTTGGTTTATTTCCTAGTTCTCTAACAAGTCAGAAATTTTCCAAGCTAAGGAAATCAGACTATTGTGCTAAACACATATAGTATATAGGATAGACTGAGTAGTCACCTATTCTTAAAAGGAGAGAGGTTTTCTAAACAGGAATCAGGCCTAGGAACTATTCACCAAGCATTTTATTTATAATTATTAAAAATATTTAATATGCATGCAATCTATACGTAGCCAAATATTTCCACATTTACTAATATATCTTGACTAGACTGTAATTTTGCTATTCTTTAATAAGCGTTAGTACTTGTCATGAAGTACAAACTATGAATTTCTTTTTTTTTATGCTGCACAAAAAGAGGAAAATTATCCCATGGAATCAGGATCAAAAAGCATATATCAAAGGTATTTAGTCCTTAGAAATGGACTAGTTCTCAAAAAATACTTTTAAAAAGACTTAAATAAAGCCAATCTTAATTATTCATATGAAGAAGAATTAATACTTAAGGTGAATATTAATGTTCAGTTGATATGCATAATTATGTGTCTATCCTATTGACTTCTTTATTCCCTTATGAATGCAAACAAGAACATGTAGAGTTTGTTTCTTCTGGAAATAATGTTTATTATTTTTAAATATCTATTATATTTTCATATTAAATATCAATATAATTTTTCTTTATTCTATTCTAAAAACAGTACTTACAAATGAGACAACTTAGAGTATATATGTGTGTGTTTATATATTCACTTATCATCACTGTGATTTTGACTCTCTGCATCAGAGTCTCTGAGAAAGAAAATTCCTAAGCTATGTAAGTGTTCAAAGATAGAGATGCTCTTTTATCAATTGCCTCTCCCTACCCCCACCCTCCTTGAAGTAATCACAAAGCTTATCACTTGTCAGAATAAACACATAAGGTTAGAAAAGGATAGCATTGAAAAATGGTATACATTTATTTTTCCGGACTAAACAATTTTAAAGATACACTTAAACTCTTGTCCATTCTTTAATTCACCTTGCTTATTCTCATTCAAAAGGACCAGCCTGACAGTTGCCCAGCTATATAAAAACATTAAATACTGTTACTCTTACTAATAGCTAAATTTGATGATTTAGCACAGGTCAGGTACTGTGTTGAATACTATACATATTTCTTCTTATTTTCTTAACCATACATACTATGTGTGAGAAATTCTGCTACTATCTGGAGTTTGCACAAATATTTTTAAATGTTAAGTTTTAAGGAGTCTAATAACTAGCACAATATTACTCAACAGAACCTGGTTAGAAATTCAAACAAACTAGTAGATTACAGCCTTGTACTTTTGTTAACCACTGTGTAATCATATGTAGATACATGCTGTAGATACAATATTTAAATTTAAATAAGCATTCACTTGACTAATAGGTCACATTGCACTTGTTTTTGAACATGACAAATCTAAGAATGGAGTGACCTATACTGTAGAATCTTAGAATACAATGGGCTAGGAAACTATCTAAATTGAACAAATTTTTAGATTCCTACCATGAGCCAGGCATTGTTATAGGCATTGTGTATAGAGTGATGATTAGAACGATCTATTTTCATGAATATAACATTGCATTAGAAAAATCAACAAATAAGCACAATGGGCATTTTCTGAAAGTGATAAGAGTTATGAGAAAAATAATAGAATAAAGAGCTAGTATAGCAACAAGGGAAAGTTCCCTTAGTGCAAGTAGCTAGGTAAGGTCTAAGAAGGTGACATTTACATACATGTGATTGACAAGGAGTTAGCAGTGGGAACCTACTAAGGTCAAGTATATGATCAGGGGTAATGGCAAAGGCAAGGGTCTGAATTTGGGGGGTTTAGTGTAGATGTGGAGGAGAAAGATGGCAGTGTGGCTGGAAAGCATGAAATAGAAGGGAAGAGTATTAGAAACAGGATAGGCAGAATAGTTTATTTAGGGTCTTGTAGGCAATGGACAGGAATTTGGATCTTATATTTTTGTAACAAGAGGATACCAGAATGGGTTTAGGCAGGGAATGCACAGCCTGATTTAGGTTTTAAAAACCTCTCTCTGGCTACTTTTTAGAAGTTGGGTTGGAGAGACAAGAAGAGTGGAAGAAGAGGATGAATGAAAGGCTGTTTAAGCAGGTGGCATGAGTGATGATGGCATTTTGGACTGGACTTTATGTGAAAGGAAATGGAAATATCAAAATATGTTGTAGAGGAAAGTCAATGGGATCTTCTGCCTCATATTGATTTACAATGGTCTCCACCTAATCTGGAGACCATGACCTGATCTGGTCCTCTGAGAAAATGAAAAATAGATTTAATACTTTCACGTATTGAAAAGCAACACATGTGACCTTCCCTCCAAGTATCTTTGAATAGCTTTCTAACGTTCCTGAATATCTGGGATTCCTTCAGCTGGCTACCATCTTCTTTGGCAATGCTTCTGTTAAGAAGTGGTGCCCAGAATTGAATGAAGCACGTCAGGCATTTCCTGACAACTAGAGAGTACAGTGAGGCTATTTTCTTCCAGGGAATCCTTTCCTCCCTGCCTTTCTTTTAATGCAAACTAAGGAACATGAATTGCATGTTAAGTGAAGATAAGAGTTGAGAGAACATAGTTTGAAGGGTCAGGACCAAGATTGTCACCTTCTATTGTAGAGTATCTGTGAAACTGATTTCCTTATGTAAATAGAAGCAGAGCTGGAGCAATGATGGCTTTTCTGGACAGATGAGGACCCTAAGAGAAGGTGTTAAGTTGATAATTTAAAAAAGCTGATGTTAAAAAGACTCACTGGGACTGGGGTCGAGACAAGGAGAGCAGAATGGAAGCAGGTAGGAGACAGTGAGAGAGAGAGAGAGCAAAGCAAGGTTAACGATGAGAAAGGACTCCTTGAAGCATTCTATACAAGGAATGGGGTGAGTGGAGTGGAAAATTCAGGTGAACAGAAAAACAATTATTTCAAGTAGAAAGCAATGGTAAACATGATTTTTGGAGGAAAGTTCTCTGGGCTCTTTAAGAACCTTTATTGGTTTGACTCCTTATTTTGCATCCATCACAAATAATACTCCATGAACCAAATTTTAATCAATCACTATAAAGGAGATATCTTAACTATGTTTTAACTAATTTGTTTCCTTATCAGTTATTTCTGTTCCATGGTTTCACAGGACATACAGTAAGCCTATTAACTCTGCAGCAGTCTAAGAATGTGAGAATTTGTGGCATATTAAAACTGTCTCCTAAATGCCAGATCTGATTTTCCATCTTCGTTATATTTCGTTTTTATTACTCCATACAGAATCTTGCCCTATTCCGTGAATGAGCATCTGAAATTAGGGGAAAACCAAGAGATGGTGAAAAAGGATATTTTGAAGAGGAAATTAATTTAATCCCTAAGAGGAAATGTACCATATTTAATGAATGAAAATATATCATTCCATTTATCCTTCTCATTCAGGAAAAAGGGCATTATGCACACAGTTCTCTTCTCAATGAATCAGAATAGAAATAAAAATAATAATATTTAATACCTAACTTTCACATTTCTTATAATTCATGCTGCAAATGTAGAATTAGGCATAGAAATAAGTAAGAATGTCCCAAATAGAACTTCCAAAACAATCCTTTTTTGGAATAAAATAAATATTCACAATCTAGAATATAGAGTACAATCCAGGAATGAAAAAATGCACCATTAGTGAGAATCAAAAAAAGAAATATCCATTTTATGCTTTCTGTTAGTACTAACAATTTCATGGAAATTAATGCATTCATTTTACACCTCTCTGAAAAAAAGTCTAAATAAGTGGAATGATTCATATGGGATAGTATCTATCAAGAGCTAACTACATGCTAAACTCTATGCTTAGTCTATTATTCTGATGCTTTACAGACTACCATGATTCATCCTTGCCAACAGACCTAAACAGACAGTTTTCCAAATCTTTCATCTCACAAAGAAGTTATCTAAATACTTTAGTGGGATGTCCAAATACCACCCAAGTTTACTTCCTGAGTAAACTTTGACATCTATATATTAAATATAATTTAGCAAGCTCATTCAACTCAGTATATGTAACAAGGTTTTAGTTTTGACCAATGCCTTAATGTTGTTTGAGGTGTGGAATGGATTCCTATATGAGGAAAAAACATTGAAATCAATGTAGTTAAATATTGGAAATACTTTTGGCAAAGCTGTGCCCCAGAGGTTAAGGTTACTGTTTCACAGATCAGAAACTAGTTGAGATTTACCAAATGAAGAGTAGGGATCAGTTTATCATTAAGGGCTGCTGATTTTGATACTTGGACTGGGACAATTATTATTTAACCTTTCATAAATTAACTGCAGGTAGTTCACAAATTAGAGATAACGCTAAGGTCTTCTAGTTAACAAAGAGATAAACTGATAGGAGTGTGTTGTAGTGAGATTTCATGAGACAATGAGGTAGCATGAAAGTGGTAGCCAAGTTCCTGACAAGAAAGTGCAAAGCAACACATGGAGCTCTCAGTTACATCTTTTAAAAAGACTAGACTGCCAGTATCTTTGTGAAATATTCATTTGAGACATTGAAACAATTGTATCTAAAATCAAAAAGTTTAAAAAAATAAAATCAAAGAACACTCCTATTTATGAAGTAAGATTTACCTTTTAATGAAATGGTACATAAGGCAGTCACTAACCAAGGTTCTACTAAAAACAGTCAGTGTGTTACACAGAAGCAGAATACTTGCCTTCCAGTTCTGGCTCAAGTGCTTATTCTTTCATTCAATAAATCATTCATTTAGTCATTCATTCAGAGCAAGAATTATTAAATATTTATTATAAGTCAGATACTCTACTAAGTACAGAAAGGCATGGGTAGATGATGAAATTACATTCCTTACTCTGAAAAGGCCCATACTATTATAGGGGAGATAAAAATAGCAAACAATTACCATATAATATATTAATTCATGAAACATAGAAGTTTATGGTACAAAAGTAATGCATAAGAGAAAAAACAATATCAGATCAGGTAGATGTTTCCCAAATAGTTCAGAGTGACCAAAGTGTAAGGTGTGAGAAGAATGGACAAATTGTGATAAAATTGAAATAAAGAAGGAAGGAGCTACATTATGAACAACATACTATGCTAAGCTAAGATGCGTGTTGGTTTCTTTTGGTATCTGTAAGGCAATGAAAAGCCATAATAAAATTTAATGAGATATGGGCAAGTAGCAATTGCTAAATTTATAGTTCAATAATATCACTTTGATATAGCATGGAGACTAAATTGAATGACATTAAAATCTGGTGACAGAAAAAATATACTACTACTGAATAAATTTGTTAAGAAATAAGAAGACTTTTAAAGGAGATAAATATAAAATTAGCAGGACTTTATGACCTATTAGAATAGGAAATAAATAAGGGGGGAAATCAAAGATGAGATTTAGGACTGGGAACCTTGGTAGATCACAAAAATAATACTGAGTAAAATAAGACTAGTAGATTTGTCTTCAAATTTGCAGATCTATTAATTTTGAAAATCTTTGTGACCTCCAATAAAAAAATGTGCAATAAAATTTTAGGTGAAGTTGAAAGTCTGACCATAAAGATAGACATCAATGCTGCAGACATAGATTTCAGAATTCTCAAAATGCATAGCTGAAAAACAGAAATTTGAATAAGAGTAAGATCAGAAGATTATCTAGTAATGGAACCTTGAGAATCATCCACATTCCACCAACAATAGCATATAATAGGTATGTGTGTATACATACACATACATATATAGTTATTTTAATTGAACATTCACAGAAAGTATCTTCTTGAATCACAGTGGAGTTAAAGAAGTGATCAATTTCATAATAAACCATATAGAAAATTCTCAAGTGTTTGGAACTTAAATAATATGCTGCTACACAACCCATTTCCAAAATGAAATCCCAAGGGAAATTAGAAGATATTTTGAACTGACTGAAAATGAAAGTACAACATGGACAACCTTGCAGGATGCAGCTAAAGTAATACTTACCCTGAAATTTATAGTATTGAATGCTATGTTAGGAGAGTAGAAAGATCCCAAATCAATAATCTAAATTTCTAACTTACTATATAAAAGTAGACCATACTACACACAAATTAATCAGAAGGAAAATAATTAAAAAAGAACTGAAATTGATGAAATTAAAAACAAAATCTAATACTGTAAAGAATAAAATTGATAAACTTCTAATCAGACTGACAAAGAAAAAGAGAGCTAGAGAACATAAATTGAAAATATCAGGAATAAAAGAGTAAAATGGTTACATATTTCACAGATCTTAAAAGTATAAGATAACATGAGAAACAATGCCATATCTACAAATTTAAAGACAGGCTAAAAAAATTTTTTTGAAAAACAAATTTAAAGACAGACTAAAAAAAATAGTTTGAATCTGGAGTGTCTTCCATAGGCCCAAGTGTAAAAGGTTGCTAGCTTAGGGTGCTGTTGGGAGGTGATGTAACCTTTAAGAGGTAGAACATACTATAAGAAAGGGAGTTCATTACAGGCATGCACTTGGCAGCAATATTTCCTCTCTCTCTTTGCTTCTTGGCTACCATGAGTTGAGTAGCAGTGAGCAGCATCCCAACTATGATGTTCTGCCTTACCACAGGCCTCAAATCAATCATGAACTGAAGTCTCTGAAACTGTGAGCTTAAATAAACCTTTTCCTTTATTAAGTTGATATTCTCAAGTGTTTGGTCATAGTGACAGAAAACTGAATAACTAACATACCTCACTAAAGAATAAATAGATAATATATAGCTATTAAATTGAATTTGTAGTTAAAAAACCTTAAGGAAAAAAACAAGACCTAGAAGATGGTTTAATGCTGAATTCAACTAAACATTTAAGAAAGAAAAAAAAAATTTTCTTATAAAATACCTTGTGAATATGTTACCTCCTTGAAACAAATTCACAAGGTATTTTATAAGGCAAGCATTACCCTAATTTAAAAACCAGACAAAGTTATTGCCAGGAAAGAAAATTATACTATTATTTCTTATGGATATAGATTCAAAAATCAACAGAACATTAGAAAATTAAATCCTGCAATATATAAAAAGAATAGTATGGCTTGACCAAACCCCCCACCCCAAGGAGTAAGGTACGATTCAATATTCATAAATCACACATTGTAATTTGCCATATTAAGAGACTAAGTAAGGAAAATCATATGAACCGTTAGTACATAGAGAAAAAGCTTTTGACAAATACATCCATGTGTGATAAATAAAAATCCTCAGCAATGCAGGGATACAAGGAGCTATCTTAACCTGAAAAATAACATCTTTGAAAAACAAAAACAAAAGTTAGCATTATAAACAATAGTCAAACAATGTATTCTCCTTAGGATCTGAGACAAGGCAAGAAAGTCCTTTCACATTGTTCCAATTTAAAATACAACTGACAGTGGTAGCTAGTACAATAAGGCAAGGAAAAGAAACAAAACCATATAGATTAGAAAGATGAAATAAAATTATCTATCTTTACAGATAACTTCTTAATGCATCTGTTCAGAAGCTCCCAGTAAATTAGCTCAGCAGCAAAGTTGTAGGAATACAGGTAGATATTCAAAAATTATCTACAGTCTGATATCACTTAACAATAAGGATATAGTCTGAGAAATGAACCATTAGATGCATTTGTTGTTGTGCAAACATTGCAAAGAACACTTGTACAAACCTAGATGGTCTATCATTTAATAGATGGTGTATCATTTAATGGAAAACATGTTTTTCTTTTTTCTTTCTTCTTCTTCTTTTTTTTTTTTTTGTTGTTGTTGTTTTTTGGTACATTGAACCCAGAGGGGCATACTTACTGAGCCACATCTCTAGTGCCTTATTTCATTTTTTATTTGGAGACAGGGTCTTGCTAAGTTGCTTAAAGCCTGGATAAATTGCTCGGGCTACCTTTGAACTTGTGATTCTACTTCAGCCTCCCAAGCTGCTGGGATTATAGGCATGCACCCTTGCACCTAGCACAAACATGTTTTAAGTAAGTAGAAATACACTCTAAAATACCAACAAGTGGTATAGAACATACATAAACCAGCAACAGTCACCTATTACTCTTATTAAATATTATGTGTGAATATTTTATGAATATAATTTTATATACTATATTTTTACACCATTAGCACACAGTAGGTTTGTTTACATCAACATAACAACAAAGACATGAGTAATGCATTGTGCTACTACTTTACAATAGCTATACCACCACTGAGCAATACAAATTTTTCAACTCCATTATGATCTTATGGGACTATAAGTGGTCCATTACATTATGTATAATCAAAATGTCATCAGTTAGTTCATAACTATATATTTCTACATGTTTGCAATAAATTTGAAATTCTTCAAAGTACCATGTACAACAGCATGCAAAAATAAAATATTTAGATATACACCTGAACATAATCTTAGAGTCCATTTGTTATAATTACCAAATACTGATGAAATAAATCAGGGATCCAAATAAGTGGAGAAATAGTGTGTTCATGTGTTAGAAGGCTGACTACTGCTAACATTAGTAGTAATGTGAGAGATAGAGGGAACTATCTTAACCTGAAAAATAACATCTTTGAAAACCAGAAACAAAAGTTAGCATTATAAACAATAATCAAACAATGTATTGTTCTTAGGATCTGAGACAGGCAAGAATGTCTTTTCACATTGTTCCTATTCAAAATACTACTGACAGTGGTAGCTAGTGCAATAAGGCAATTTAATTCATATAATCAATACAATACAAATAAACATTCTAAAAGACTTTTTGTTGGTACCAGCCAGTTGATTCTAAAAAAACTATAGTACCCAAACAGTTCTGAACAACAATAACAAAACTGGAGGAATCATACTACCTGATCAAGACTTATTATAAAACTACACTAATCAAGACAATGTGATATTGATGAAAGATAGAAGTACAAATCAATGAAGTGGAACTGAAATAACCCTGACAAATACAATCAATTGATTTGTAACAAACATGTAAAGACAATTCAGTGGAGAAAGGCTAGTCTTTTCAATAGATGATGTTGAAATAAAAAGGATATCCATAGGCAAGCTATACCTTATTCTTCATACAAAAATAACACAAAACAGATCACTGACCTCAAAACTATAATACATTTAGAGAACATATAGGAGAAATTTGTATGACCTTGTGCTTGACGATGAGTTTTTAGATACATCTCTAAAACATAATCTGTAAAAGAAAATATTAATAAATTGAACTCTATCAAAATTAAAATCTTTTGCTCTGCTAAATACACTGTTAAAAATAATGAAAAGACAAGTCACAGACTGGAAGTAAATATTTGCAAACCACATTCCTGATAAAGAGTTCGTATCCAGATTATAAAATAAATTCTCCAAACACAACAGTGATAACATTAACAGCTCAATAAAATAAATTGGCCAAAAATCTGAATAGGAACATCCCCAAAGGAGGATATGGAAAAACATACAAATGCATGAAGAAATAGTTAATCAGCAAACTGCAAGTTAAAACTATATGATACCATCCACACTTTTAGGGATAAAACGACACTATATTACAATGTGCTGATATAGATGCAGAACAACCGAAGCTCGCTTAACACTGCTGGTGGAACTGAAAATGGTACAGTAATTTTGGAAGACTGTGGAAATTTCTCACAAAGTTAAACATATATGTACCAGTGATCTTATTTCTAAGTATTGACTCAAAAGAAATGAACACTTAGTTATACACAAAAACCTGTATGTGTATATTTATGGCAGGTATTTTTTATCATGATCATCCATATGTCCTTTAAATGGTAAATTGATATACAAATGTGTGTACACATGTACAATACAATAATGTTTATCAATAAAAAGGAATATATATGCAACATGTATGAATCTTGAATGGATTTTACTAAGTAAAAGAAACCAGATCCTAAAAGGAATATATAAATATGGCACTGTAGAAAAGGCAAAATAAAAACACAGAAAACAGATCATTTGGGAATGGGAAATGTATTACATATGGACTTCAATGAAGCAAAACAATAAAATTTGGGAGGTGATGAAACTCCAAGAAAATGGGGTGACAGATACATAACTATGTCTTTATCAAAAACCCACAGACCTGTATACCAAAAAAAGTATTTTATTACATGTAAATTCAAAAATATCGATATATAAATACCAATCAGGATGTTGGTGAAATTCAAGAAGAAACACAGACTATAGCAATGAATCTAACTGTATTAAACAAATTACATATATACGTAACCACAATATAAGAGGTTAGGAAGAAAGTAGTTTACCTAAATAATTTTGGACAAAATCATTCTTTCATTAATCCTACAAGGCTAAGGAAAGAAGATCTATACAAAACCTAAACATATTTAATAAATATATCTTTCACCATTATAAGATTTAGCACTTATGAGATTACTTGCACATGCGACTTGAACAAACAGAAAAATATATAGTAAATAAAGAAAGCCAGGTTTATCAGTGTCAACAAAATTTACAAGTAATAAAGGAAAGAGGGCTAACATGAACACTGGGGTGCTGGAGACACAATGATCAACATGAACTCATGGACTATAGATAGCTGGTGAATAGGTGATTGATAAATAGCTAGATAACAACAATATATGTTTATGCCTGGGTTAGTATGCACACATGTTTCCTAGCTCTATGTAATGAGAGGAATTCAATCCATGCAGAGATGAGTACAACTAGTGTCTGATCTCTTGGTTTCTAAAAGTCATTCTCCAATAAAAGGAACCAGGGATCCTCAAAGTAGTAGTTTATAGCAGGGATGGAAAATACAAGCTGAACCTGTTGTAAGTACTAGGAAGTAGAGAAGCATGAAAAAAACTTATGGATGGGGTATGTCCTGCCATTTGTTCATTGTTACTAAAATCAGAAATTTTGAGCAACAAAATAAATATCAACAGGTTTGCATTTTAATTGAGGAAATAGTGGTGAGCCTACAATGATATAAATAAGGGAATAAATGATATAAAAGGAATAGCACTTCCTTATGAGAGAATGCAAGTCATTAAATAAAGGAATCACCATTGGAATAACATGGCAATAATGATACAGGTAGGATCTACCCAGGGATACAAAAATTAGTGGTAAAAATTTAAATAAAAGTGGGATATTTGTAGATTTTCCAAATCTCTTCCCTCATAAGGGAGAAACAATTCATTTACAATGGAAGAAACTGGACTTTATACCATTAACCAGATGACTGAAGTTAGCACCACAAGCATAGACATAGTGTTACTTCACCTCTGATTTGATGACATGAAGGGTACATCCTACTTCTGGCATTCTTCCCCAAGATGCATAACATTGATATAATCATGAGAAAACACACAAAAACACATTAAAGGATATTCTACACAAAAATCTAAAGGTGCCCTTTATGTCAAGATCATAAAAGATAAGAAATTAAGAAGACATGACCAGGAAGTGCAACATGAGATCATTAATTGGACTCTGGAATAAACTGAACATATTAGTAAAATGACTAGTGAAACAAAGCATGTCTCAGTTTTGATAAGTGTACTATGATTATATAAGATGTTAACTAAAGTGAGATATGGCTGAGATATGTGAATTTTCTGCAATTATCAAAATTAAAATGTATTGATGGAGAAATGGGAACTCATACTAAAAATTCAAATTATTACAATCACTTGGGAAAACCATTTATCCTTTTCTCAAAATAACCTTACTTTTGTTCTAATATGCAATAATTCTACTTGTAGGAACATAATACATAGAATTATAGACATCTATGCTCCAAAAGTTATATACAAGAATGTGCATAGCAACATTATTTAAAATAATGGAAAGCTGCAAATAATATCCATCAGTAGGAGAAGGATCCATTTCAGCACATTCTGCAATGGCAGGCTGTACAGATATGAAAATGAATTAATCACTGCTATATGGAACAGCATGGATAAATTTCAAGAGCCTGATGTTCACTGAAAGAGGTTAATCACAAAAGAATGTGCATTATTTGATGATACTTACACCAGTTTCAAAACTAGACAAAGTAGTCTCTGGTGTTAGAGGTCAGAAAAGTGGTTATCATAGTAGATCAAGAAGGGCTTCAGGATGGAGGGGACATGAAGGATGATGTGGGAGACAGGTAACCCTCCAATCTTGAGCTGGGAGTTGTATGAACATATTCATTATGTGAAAGCTTGTCACAGTATTCTTTAACATCTGTACACATTTTGTATGTGTATTATAAATTTTTATGAAAGTCAAGTTTGTTTAAAATTAAGGATTCTTTGGTTGACAGAGTCCATCTTAGGGATACCAGAAGGAAGTCAGTGTGACTAGTTAGAAGACAATTTCACATTACAAAAAGTTTAAATGTTTTAGTCATGAGGCATTTAAGAAGGAAAAAGATAAAATACTGGACAGCAATAAATAACATGTAAATGATGAGAGATGATCACAAAGTCTTTTGAACTCCTGTTGTTCTTCAGGAGTGGTTAAGATTGATTAATCTTTGTTAAGCATGAATGTTAAAACACCAAGAATGACCACTAAAAGAATAAAAATGGATTTTACACCTCAAAAGAAATGAGAAAAACAGGATTAGTTAAAAAAAATAATAATACCTCAATCGATCAAGGAAATGGAAAGAAAACCTTCATAGAAACGAAGAACAATTAAAAAGCACACAGTAAGATGTAGAAATAAGTCCATTGTCAGCAGTAAAAAAATGAATGAATGAACTGACTTCCTTTCAAAGAGAATAAACTTTATTATTAAGAAATAAAGCTAGCCTTATGCTGTTTCAAACAAATTTAACCAGAAGAATGAGAAGTTATACTCCACATATGTATATGTCAAAATGCATTCTACTGTCATGTACAACTAAAAAAGAACAAATTAAAAAACAGAAGAACTTAAAATATACTAGAAGATTGAAATTACTTTTATGCCAAAGAATTAGTAAAGATTGAAAAAGGGAGGGTTACAACTTAATAAAGTTCAGCGTAGAAGACCCATGTATTCAAAACTTGCATTCTTATAAATTGGCTTAAAATAACAAAATCAAAACATGGTACAGAGAAAAGTAGGTACCTCAACGTCATTGTAGGAGTTTTAACACACATCTTTATATTATTCTTCAGTAATGTAGGCCCCAAATATGGTGGGGATAAAGAACTGGTGAGAACAGAAACTTGACTGTGAGAACATACATAGAAACCGGGGATGTTAGCTGTTAAACTAAAGAATTCCCATTCTTGTCAGCCACCCATGAGACACTTTAAGAGGGGAATATGGACAGCAGGCAAATACTAGTAATTATCTACTAATTCCACAGAGTATGTATCATACAGATTGTGTTTTCTGACCACAGTGAAATTATTATGAAATAAAAACAAATGACGTGTTTTAAATCACGCTTTTTTTTTTTTTGTACTGGGTATTGGAAACCCAGGGAGGGGGCTGCGGCCCCAAGATCTCCGGGTAATTCAGGAACTGGACTATATCGGTCTAAACAGGAATCCCCATTGCTCAGAACCCGAGGAAAGACCTTGTAAGAAAGGGAAGGCGAGGCCGTTACCTTGGCTTGGTTTTCATGGTGTAGACACCTCTACTGCAAAGATGGTCAAAGTACCTAAAACCGAAGGACTTTTTGTAAAATGTGTGGCAACCAGCCTCACAAAGTGACCCGGTATAAGAAGGACAAGGATTCCCTTTACGCCCAAGGAAAGAAGCGCAATGATCGGAAGCAGAGCGGCTATGATGGGCACTTATGGAAGTCCATTTTCCATAAGAAGGCTAAGCCCACAAAGAAGATTGTGCTAAGACTTGAATGCATTGAGCCCAAAATGCAGATCCAAGAGGATGCTGGCCTGGAGAGATGCAAGCATTTTGAACTGGGAGGAGACAAGAAGAGAAAGGGCCAATGATCCAGTTTTAAAGTCTTTTGATTTTTTTCATTTAATTTTGAGGGGAAAATATTGAAACTAGAAAAATTACCTGTGGAGAAATAAATAGATGATATAATCATAAAAAAGAAGAAAGAAAAGATAACTCGGGGCACTTTACGTCTCTAAATTACATCCCCAGCCCTTTTTATTTTTTATTTTGAGACAGGTCAGACATTTCAAAATTATAAAATTCTAAAGATTAATTGATAAGGAATAAATGATAGCTAAAATAAGAATTTTGAACTGAACAATTATGAAAGTACTTCATATTGAAACTTTGTGACACAGTGCAAGCAGATTTTTGAAAGAAACTTTGTCTTAAACGTTCAACATACATGATGCTATAAATTAATGGGGAAAAAACTATTAGAAGAAATAAGAACAACAGAGTACATCCAGATCAGTTATGAAAAGACATAGGTAATGGGAGGGAAAAAAGGAGTCTCAAAAAAGGACTGTGCTGTTAAGTGTAGAATTGATACTTGCTAATGAGAAGTCAAAGATATAAAAGCCTTTCCCTGCCTCCCAAAGATTACACAAATCACAGTGAAAAAGAAAGATTAATCAGTAGAGACAGAGATTTGTGAGCAAAGGCTACAGATTCATAGCTGCGCTGTAGTGAGGAGAACTTAAGAGAAATGACAGCCCACACTTTTAGCTCTTCAGGACTGAGGAAATAACACCCACCATGGATAGGTATAGAGAAAGGTCAAAGGCCTTAAGGAACGTTGGAGTTTTAGATAACTAAAGGAGGTGAAGGGCATCTTCTGTGAGGACTCTAAGGGTATAGGGAACTCTGTTTACCATGATACTGGTCTCATAGAAAGGGAGCAAAGTGGAGAAGTGAATCTGGGAGGAACCACTGGGAGTACAAGGAGAATGAGCATACACGAGAGGAACAGGCATCAGAGAAGTTTTTATGAATTTTGGTTGAAAAGAAAAACATACGAAGCATGAGGCATTTTATCAGCCTAATGTCCTAAGTCAAACTCAGGAGCAATGGTGTCTTAATGGTCCTGCAAGCTGGAGCTCCTGAAATACTGTAAGCTTGCTGATTCTAGCAAAATGTAACCTTTGTAAAGTTCCAATAGAGCACACTTAGGAAATGATTAGGGAACTTTTGAAGTCTTTCTAGCAAAAAGCAACAAATCACAGGACCCCTATGGCTCCTAGAATGAAGTGGAGCCTCCTTTGGGCACACATCAAACAATGTACTTTTCAGGAAATTTTCCTGGAGAGAATCTCTGGCAGGAGTAGATTCTGACCTCACTTGAGGGAGACAGTTTGGATTGTTCCAGCATTTAACATTTGTATGGCCTAGTTCAGAAAAAAGGCTTTCTTAGCCTTTTTTCCCCTCTCATACACAGAATTTTGAAAATGGTCCAGGAATATTGAGATGATCGTCCATAATATAGACAGTGCCTAGCTTAGTAGGCATCTGCCATAAAAGATAGGTCATAAAATGTAACTCATCATTATCATAACCACAGATTGCAGATGGCGAGCATACCTAAGTGCTTTCAAAATTGTCAGTCTTTTAGGACACAAGTACTTGGCAATGCTACCTCAGAGTATACCAGATCAGTGGCTTTACTGTATCCTGTTGACCAGTTCCAGCTTCACTTCAAAGTTGCCTGAGGTTGTCCTCATTGATACTGACACTGTCTCCCCGAGGGGAAGTGGGGAGGGACAGTAGGACAGGTGACAGCCCTTTATGCTGCCTTTTACATGCTTGCTCTAATTCTTTTATGCTGCGCTCTACTTGCCACTCTTTTATCCTGCTCTTGATTCATTCATTTATCAAACATTTATTGAGTGCCTGGGTACTAGGTTGGACACTAGGGATACAAAGTTGACAAAGGCACAGTCATGCCCTTAAGAATATCACAGTCCAGGGGGAGAAACAGATGTGAGCAGATAACCACAGAGCAATTAGGTAAGTGCTAATGGAAGGTTTCCATGGTACTTTGGGGAGCAATGAACACTTCTGGGACAGATAGAGAAGGTTTCACAGAGGTAGCTGAGCAACTTCTAAAGAGATGGTAAACCAATCCATGAGGTGGAGGTGAGGATAAGGGAAGAATTACATGAGGAAGGAGGGCTCCTGGAGACAGAGGGGTTGGGCAGAGAGTGGATGGATTCCAGCAAAGGAAATCATGGACGTTGGCTTAGCTGCAGGATTTTAAAGGGAGGTTTAGAGGAATAAAGGAAAATAATATTCAGGGGGAAATAAAACAGTATTTCTTAAAGATGTTTTGCTTGAATTGAAGAAAAAAATTTTTTTTCCACCAATGGCTAAGATTGCCCAAGGCAAGAACAAAAGTGCTCACTCTAATTCCTAAAGAAAAGATGAAATCTTGGAGGTTCAGGTCATACTTCATAGGGATGCTGTGGTAAACAAAAATTATTGAGGTCCTGTAGGCATCCTCTAGGGAAGAAGGTTTAGTTTAGTTTGAGTTAAATATACTTTCTCTTTTTCCTTGTCTTTCTTTTCTTTCTCCTTTTCTGCTT
Source organism: Glaucomys volans (assembly GCA_020662805.1). Classification (NCBI taxonomy): domain Eukaryota; kingdom Metazoa; phylum Chordata; class Mammalia; order Rodentia; family Sciuridae; genus Glaucomys; species Glaucomys volans. The sequence continues at coordinate 103,319 of JAJEJO010001190.1, forward strand.
TTTTGTGGTGTGGTAAGTAGACTCCACTGCACTCTCCTCTCTTAGAAGAGCGTCATTGTAATGAGGAAACAAAGATGATAACTATTGGGACCCAGTGTCTCAGTTTGCACATCAATGTCTTTATGTCCTTTCTACTTTAGGAAAAAGTAAGAAAGGCTTTCATCATCTCTTTTGCCTCATCAAAAATAAATATTACAGAAAATTAAGTCCGATCCAATAAGAGCAACCAGCAAAAAATGCAATATCCTTATTTTCACTGTCACAAGACTAGTCATTTGCCCAAGAGTCACTGGAAAAAGCACCCCTCTGATAATTATTGGGCAGGAATTTTCATACTCCAGGCCCAGAACTATAACCATATTATAGGATCAAATAGAATAAAACTGTTCTAGCAGTTTAAAAAGCTATATAATGAAACTTATGAAAAAATGATTTTTGACTACTTCATCAGATTCCTTCCTCTCCATAGATTCTTCCCCCCCGTTATTATATCTTACAGTTCCTGTGAGTGTGTATCATCTCATTCCTGAGAGGACAGATCTAGAAGGCAGAATTTCTTCTAATTCCAAAACCACTTCAGGACTCCCTGGTAGGTTAATGGTATATTCTAGACCAGGGAGACAGGAAAGAAAAGGCAAGATACATTTGGGTGTGACTTTTCCACATATATTTACAGGTCAGACACCTAATTCTTAGCTACTGCTTAGGGCTGTCTTATGTTGGCAGATTTAATTTGGATTTGTACCCTCTTGGTTAGAAAACTGATTTCAGCAATTCTGCTGAAAATTAGAGATGTGTCTATTTTTCAGATAGGGTGCAGACCATGGCCACAGTGCATCTTCCTGTCCTGTGCAGTTTTATTCTAACATTTATATTAAGACAGTAATGAAAGATCAGCCCTATTTAGATTCTATAGCATTAGAATAAGAAAGTGTTCTACAGATTATCTAAAGAGCAAACCCTCTCATTTTTACCTGGAATTGATACCAAGAGAGGTTGAATTAGTTATTAATCTTATTTTGATATTTAATATCAAGGAAGAATAACTGGTATAATTTTAATGTTGTGTGTGAGATGTGAGAATTTCATTATACTTCAGGAGAGGAGGGGACATTATAATAACTTTGAAATCTCTCATGATCACAAAGCAAATATTTTCTTACTATTTTGAAAATAATACTGAACCCTTTTTTATCTCCATCAGTCCCAACCACGTGGTGCCATTTTGCATGCAGACCACTCAGGCTGAAGAGCATTAAATTTAATTTGTGCAAAAGTTGAAGGTGGAAAAGCGTGAAATTAACTCGATGCATTTTTATGGCATTTTCTCTCTCCAAGCTTCTCTGAGCCTTTCCAATCCAGAATGATTTGATTGGCTGTCAGGATCTCCCTATTCCTGGAACTTCCCTCTACTCTCTGTTAAGTGAGACTTGAGATCTTCTGTTTATGTATATCCATTTTTACTTACCCCCAGGCAATCCAGCTGAAGTAAACACTGGTATTTGCTTTGGCCAAGCTTCAGTCTGGGCTCAAGGTTCACTCCTCTTGGTGATTCATTTCTTTTAAAAGTTGGGTGTGTGGAACAGCAGAAGATGAGTCAACTCATTCAAGAAAACCAATCAACTTGGTCCAAATGGTTTGCAAAGACTTAGAGAGAAAGCTAGACCTTTTATAAGACTACAGAGTAAAGAGAAACTTTTAAACAATCAGTTGCTATTACACCACCTATAAACTTACAAAGTTATTAAAGACAGGCTTCAATCTCTGGAGATTAAACTCTAATGTCTCATATTGTATCAATCAAGGAAGCACTTCTTACAATTTTAAACACCCATAGAACGGGAGCCTTTGAAGGCAATTATGTTTAGAAAGACAGCCAGATGAAAATGAGACTGTGGGTTGCCTACTATAGATTTCATTTACTGACCAATTGTTAAGTGTTATAAGAAATGCCTGAGCTGGGCAATATAAGCTCTAACATTATTAAAAATCGACCAAAACATTTCTATCAATTCCATTCATCTTCTGATACAATCATTCAAATAGTATTATTCAAATAACAAGGTTGTCAGAGATTTTAGAGTTTTGTCAGGATAGTTTTGCAGAGATGTATTTGCAATATTGAAGAAGGATGATAATAACCAAATTGAAATATTTAAATACTGATAGAGAATTCTACATTATTACATTATACCTATTATTATTTAAAAGGTAATTGTCAATGCATATTTTGTGCACATTTATAGAAATGAATATGGAATAACTTTTTAAGGTGCTTATTTAAAATCTTCTTTTGTTCATGCTCATGTGTATTTTCCAGCACTGGCCAGTTATCCGTAAAGAGAACTTTTCTACTACACTAAAAAATATACCTCTTTTTCAAGAGAAAATAATATGCTTTTCATTCCAAATAGGACTTGGATTCCACTTGCCAATACCTAACACCAACGAGGTCATCTGCATCAGCTGATTCTGTTTGCACAGATGGGGACTCTGGTCATGCAAGTTGTATGCAGCCCCATGCATTCATATTTGATAAATATAAGCTCGTAAATATAGATTACTTCATGCCCAGATTCTACCAAACCTATAAATAAAAGCCTTCTTATTTCTGAGTGTAATGTAGAAAGGAATAATTAAATGATTCAAGCTCATGGTAGGCACTTTCAAAGAAAGTTTAAACTTTCCCACTGTAACATGGGAAGTTTTGTGCTGTCACTATTGTATCCACTATCAGGTGATGCAGGTGAAGGAGAACACAGAGAGAGTGTCTCCAAACAGCCTGCAAGATTGCTATTTGGACTTTCAGCCCCCAGAACTTTGAGCTAAATAAACTTATTTATTAAGTCAGCCTAACTAAGATATTTTGTCAGAGTAACAAACATAAATACATAAAACAGACTAGTGCAGTGCTTTTCTAATAATATTCAAAATTTTAAAAAACACTAAGAAATGGAGTGAAAAATTGGAAATGAGAATGCCTTGGTGTATTGGAAGAGAAATGGTATATTTATTTGTCCTTTTAAAAAATAAATTAATACAGAAAAATTACAAAATGGGGATTTTTGTCCTCATTGCACAAATGAGAAAACTGAGGATACAGGAAAATGTTACTTGCAAACAGATTTACAAATAGAATGTTATAGATCTAAAACTGAACCAGTTCTAATAAACTCAGAACTTAATTATTGTAAGTTAGGGAGTATCTCATAGAATGTTGTCACTGCACTGAAGTCTGAAGAAAAAATTCAAGCCTGTTTTGTGAACACCTAGGTAAGCATTAGAAAAAGAGTATTCTAGACAAAGTGTGGGTCATTATAACAACTGCTATCATTTAGAGCATTTGCTGTGCATTAGAAGTTGATATACAAGGTTCTTAAAAGTTGAATTAACCTAAATTATCTTATTTGATCCTCCTAACAGTCTAATAAAGTAGGTGATACTACATTCATCTTGGAGAAGATGAAATGGAGCCTGGACAAGGTTTGAGTAACCTACTGTAGTCATGACGTCAGAGCCTACCTTGAAGCCAAGTTCAGTGAATCCCCAGATCCATGCCCTTCCTAAAGTCTCAATACTCGAGCTGGGTCAGAATGGGTGAGGGGAATGGTGGAATATGTCCTGGTGAATTTTATAGAGGTCAGGTCACAAAAATCTGGGCAAACATCATTCGGATGTTTATACCATTTTCTTGGTGGATGAGAAGCCTTTGAAAGATATTAAACGAAGACAGGACAGGATTATATTTGAGTTTCAAGGTCATTCTGAGTAAGGGATAAACTGAAGGCACTCTCATTCAAGTTAAGGGGGAGAGAGACTTGTTCATAGACCATTTAAAGAACCCCCAAGATGATCCATCTTAGTTAACTAAGCAAGAACTGACATAGACAAAAAGTGTTCTAAATATACCAAAGGAAAAAAAAATGACAAGATACAGAGACTATAGATTTAACTGCCAAGAGTAGAATCTAAAATAATCCCCAGATTTCCAATTTGGTTACCACCTAAATCTAAGATCATAGTAGGGATTATATAGTCACAGAGAAGCAAATAAATAACATTCAACAAAGGTCCAATAATCAGTCTAAGTTCAAAACTCATAGAAAAGTTTTGGTATAGTACAGTATAGATTAGAAAATGGTGCCATCAGAATAAATTCAGAGAACACAAGTAAAAGTAACTTGCACTGAAATAATAATGTAGCTGATTTCTGTATTTGAAAGCATTTATTTGTTTTTATATTTAATTTTGTCTACCTGATATCCATAAATGTAAACTTTTTGAGGTCTGGTGTTTTACATTGTTACCTCTTGAAAGTCAGCATATAGAATAGTCACCAGCCTCAAGTTAGGCCTCAATAAATATGTGTGGCTTGAATAATTGTCCACTGCAGATGATAGATCCTGATTTCAGAAATCCTCCTAATTCACATGGCAACTTCAACCAGGTGTTCACATGTGGTATTTTTGTTAACTGCCCTGTCAGATGAATGAAATTGGGATCATATCTGATATTCTGAGCAAACTGAAATAAATGTCAAGGCAAAAACTCCTTGAACTCTGGCTCTACAGTTTTCCTCCAACATAATGCACACCAAATTAATCTTCATATCAGACATTCTTCAAATTCCCCAGAAATTAATAATACAGAGTGATAAGACTAAGATTTGATTATTTATTTATCAGTGGATTTTCTTTGGGTTCTTTGGCAAGAGATGGTTTCTTCAAGGCCCATGATGATCACCTAATACCTAGCTCCTTTTCCTAATCTTTGTTCTCCTAGTTGCTGTATTACACACTGAAGACACTCACCATGACCAGAGATAGGTCCCGGACCTTCCAACTCAATCAACTCCAAAGGGGTATAACTGAAGGTAAAAAAAAGATCAGAAACAGTGAGTGTGGGATCTGCCTGTAGGGGAGCAATGCCAGCAGCTCAAAGACATAGGAAATCCAAGTAAGGTTGTTAACCATGTCAGAGCACCTAAGAGAGAATCAGAAGGTAGTTCAGAGACACAGTGCAAGAGAGAAACAGATCACAGAAGGAAATAGAGGATGTTCCAGGTGCACACTCCAGCAAGTTTACTTAGGACCTCACCCTTCCCATCACTCAGGCCCATCTCTTCGGGACCTTCTAGAAAAGAAAAAAAAAACAAAAACCTTTCATTCTGAGCACCCCCTTTCTCTGCTGTTCTTTGTCTCTGGATTTTCTTTACTTTTGTGCCTGATCTCTCACAATCCCCTAAGGCTTCTTTCTCATCTTTTGGCATTTCCCCATGAAAAAATCTTATATTCTTATACTTTCAGATATCTTCATAATACTAATTGTGATGAAGTACCTCTTTCCAACCAATTTATCTTTTCTTGAATCCTTGTTTCAAATCATTAACTGCATAAAAACATTTCCACTTAGATACACTCTTGTGATTTCAAATTCAACAGTATTAAAAATATTTTCACTCATATTTTTTTTTACATAATTCCATTATTACTACCCACATTTCAGTGTTGAGATTATTTTAATGTATTCTCATTTGGTAATGTTTCATTTAATCACTTGCACCTAAAATCCAGCTTATACCTAACTTCATACTAACGAAAACTCAAATTCCACTTTGATTATATTTTTCTTCTGGTTTAAAAAGAAAAAGTCTTAACTTTCTGTTCCAATGAAGTGTCCTAACCTACTTTGTGTAGGAACTTTGGCATTTTATTATTATCCCTTTTAAAACTTTTATACACAGTAGAATTTCTTTTGACATAATTATGAAAGCATGAAATATAATTTGTTCTAATTCAATACCCAGTACATCCCTTCCCTTCCCATCTTCCCACCCCATTATCTTCCCTCTAGTTTACTGATCCTTCTGCTATTTATTTATACTTCTGTTTTATTTTTAATTAGTGTTTTGTGGATATACATGATGGTGTCAGTCCCTCTGGTATATTCATATACATACACAGAAACTGAGATTATAAAGTACAAACTATACCCAGCCAACAGGAGTCTCCAGCACAGGTCCTGCTCTTGGAAGCCCCCTGGCCTTTCTCTGATCATGACTTCCTCCCAGTCCTCCATTCCCAAACCCCAGCAATTCAATACTCCAGGGAAGTTAGTCACCTTGAGCTTTTCGTTCCCTAATCTAGACTATGCTCCTCAGCCTTTTAAGTCTGAAATTTCCTTTACAAACAACCCAGACTCCACTTCTAGGGACCTGTGTGGGACTCTTCCATGAGTCTGTCCTCTTGATAGTGAACCACGAGGCAAATGGGCATACAGATAGTTCAAAAGAGTGGCCAAGGAATAACTGTTGTCAGAGAGTATAATCATAACCCCAGAGTTTGAGCAACTTTGACTTTGGAGTAAGGGGATTTAGTGGGGATTAGGAAAAGAAGGGTGAGGGCTGTAGAATTACTACTATCCTGTTCTGAACTGAAACTTCAAAGACATTTTGGAGTAGTTTCTATTGCTGCACATTTAGCAAATTAAAATAATACCCATTTATTATCATCATATAATTCTGTATGTCAGAAGCCAAAATGAGCTCAGATGGATTCTCTGCTTGTGATCTCATAAGGCAAAAGCCAAGGTCTTGGCTGAACTAAGATCTTATGGAAGCTCTAAGAAGAATCTGTTATCAAGCTCACTCAGGTTGTTGGCAGAATTTAATTTCCCATGGTTGTGAGGTGAAGACCTCCTTCCATTCTGACCACCATCCATGGGTCTCTCTTATAACAACTAAGGCCACCTGCATTCCTTTCCCCCAAGGCCCTCCCTCTTTATATCAACAATAGTTCATGGAGTCCTCCTGCTTCAGCTCTGTAGGACTTCTCCTTCAGTCATCATCCCTGTGCCTATAATGGCTCATGTGATTACTTTGAACCCACCGACAAAATTCAAAATAATATCCCTATTTTGAGGTCACTTGTGCTATACAACATTGCCTGATGAGTGATATCTCATCATATTTATGGGGACTTGAGATTAAGGCAGACATTTGCCAGCTGTGTTAGTTTGCTGGGGCTGCCATATCAAAGTTCTATAGGCTGAGTGCCTTAAACAATAAAAAATTATGTTCTTATAATTCTGGAGGCTGGAAATCTGAGCTCAAGGTGTCAGCAAGATTGGTTTGTTTTGAGGCCTCTCTCCTGTTTCCCTGTGGCTTCACGTGGTCTTCCAGCTATACACTGGGACGTGATGGAATCTTGAAAGGGGTGGAACCAGTGGGAGGGGCCAGTGGGGGACCCTGCCCCTTCCTTGCTCTCTTTGGTTCCCTGTTTTTTGAGGTAAGTGGTTTTGTTTTTCCACACACTCCTATCATGATATACTGCCTTCCCACAGAACCAAAGCAATGGGGGTCAAGTGATCATGGACTGGAACCTCTCAAACATTGATCCAAAATAAGCCTTTTTCTGTGAAACTGATTGTCTCAGGTAGTTTTTACAGAAACAGAAATCTGAATTATACGGACTATCTCCCAATTAGTCATATTCTGAGATACTAGGGTTTAGAACTTTTACATATGATTTGTAGGAGGCCATAACGGGGTCCACTTTTACAAATCTGCCTATGATAAGAATTCTAAATTTGAATGTGGCCTCGCAAGTTACTATGAAAGCATATGTGTCAATGGACAAGGATGTAATATATTTAGCAGCTTTTTTCTAGTTTGTATTTCATGTGGTTAGACATAATGTTTGTAGGCCTACAACTATATTCCTGTCCCAACCCTGCAAATCAGGTGGATGGGCCTGGACAGAGAAGTGAGGAATCTGAAAAGAAATGAATACAGACAGAGGCTGCATTCCAATGTTAGCATTGCAGTACTAAGCAGGCACACCAGAATCTATGATGCAAAATTTAAAGACCGGTAAATACATTTAAGTCTAATGATGCGGGAATAAAGTCTATATTCTTTAACCTAAGGAACACGTATGGTCAATCAAGCATTCTTTGCTCATCCTAGAAGGATGGAATATGAGGTTATTCCTTCTTCTCCCCATCTCTGCATCCTACATGATAGAATCCTTGGTAGGAAGGGCATTCAGATCTTCATCACTATACATGGTTTTGACATCTGTAAGGTTGACCTTGTCAGGTATTCTTAGGATATTAGCATCCTGCAGGCAGATGCAATAGGTTTCTTAAGTCTTATAGCATATCTTAAGAGGACATTATCTAAAAATTTGACGCAACAATGAACAGAGTGATTTTTGTCCCCTTCTTCACAAAAATGTTATGAAAATGAATAACAGGCAGTCTGAATAAGTGCTTTTAGATCCTTTGGGTAAGACAATAAAAAGAAAGTACTTTCATAGAATATTGCCTTTTTCTAAGTGTTTAAGCATTTGTATATTAGATGATCTTAAAATATATAGACAATAAAACGTTAACTTCTTGCAGATGAAGTTTATGATCGGCATGTGCATCTTTACATTAAGAAGCCACAAGGGCTGGGTCCTGTGGGTAAATTCTTGATTTAGTAGTCCAGTTTTTCGCTGTTTACAAATATCTCAGTAATCTAAATACTAGGATGTCACCTCCAGAGCCATTAACAATGAGAAAGGGCAGTCTCAGATCCATTCTGTATCATCCCAGATGACCTGCAGGTAACTGTGTTGAGGAAAGCTATATCTAATTTGTAATAATGCCACAGAACTAAATTTTCCATTAGTAGTCACATACACGGCAGAGTATTTCCTCAAATTCTTTTACCTTTTTTTTAATAATTGAGTTTCTCACTTTTGAAGCTAGAGTTTCTTTTATCAATACTGTTATTAGCATTTGCATTCCTATTTTTAACTCCCATTTGAAGGCATGCTTTGAAAACATTTTGTTGAAAGCACTTATTTGCCATGTTTAGAGTGTTGTAGTTTGGGGAGATTGAAAAATACCTCTACTGCATTAGTAACATAAGAACAAAAATGTATTTTATCACTTTGAGTATGTAAACACACAGAGAACAGAAAATCAAATAATAGGGCTAAAAGGATACAAAATCTAATGGACTCAGCAGAGAATTAGAAGCCAAAAATATCTGAGCTCAAACCTTGGCTACAATACAGGGTTCTGTGTCCTTGGATCTGTTCCTTTCTTTTCATGGGAAAGAAGAACTACAAAATAAATAAATAAAGTACTTTATTGTGACAGAAATGAGGGATAGTGTTTGGAAGTATCGCAAACCTTGCAGTATAATTTAAAGCAAGATTTTCAATTTACCTATGACTGTGGGTTTTTTTTTTCCTTCTGTCAATTTCTGTCACAAACAACACTATCTCTGTTCAGGCTGTGGTTAATTCTAGTTGTTCTTTCCTATACCTTTAAACTTGAATGTTTCCTGAACACAAAGTCATAAGTCAAATTACAGCCTCAGTCTTCACTATTGTTACTATGGACAGTAAGGATATATATTTCTTAAAGAAATAGCCAGTTCAGGAACCAGTGTTTGCATGCCTGGTGGTGTCAAGTTTCTGCCAGGGCTTGACCAGGTTGAATATATTCTATTATATACCATCGCCATCTGTGATATTTGGACAGGAAATAGAACACATGGCACCTCACTAGCAACTTGTATAAACTTGTCATTTTAATTAGTCAGAGACTGTTTGTGTGCAGGCTTACACATCACCTCATGAAAAAAAAAAATCAGCTCCTCACATCGGCTAAACATTCCACAACACAACTTGAAAGTGGGAATCCCATGTTTCTCCTCTGTATACCCAGCCTCCAACAAAGTGTCAGATACAGAGAAAGGGCCAAAGAAGTGTTCGTTTAATTGACCTGAATGAAATTTTCTGTACAAGCAATATGATTTCCCTAAGTACCAATTAAGAAACAATTAATGATCAGGGATTCCACAGACCTCCTTGCCTATTCCCTTTCACACTGAAGACTGCAGCTGCTACCTTGGCCACCACTCCATCCCTGCTGCCATGCATGGACTTGGACTGACCATACCCTGAATGCTGCCACAAGGGAACCCTTCTCCAGATCCTGTAATTTGGCATCTTTGACGGACTGCATTATGGATTGCCTCCTCTGTCTCCATCTTGTTCCCCTCCTCTCAGGGGTCTGACGAGAAAAATTCCTCCTCTGCCTGCAATACTGGGCTTCTCAGAATTCCTTCAACCATTGCAATCTCTATTTTACCTTGAAGTTAACACCACCAACCTTTCACAGCCCTCAGGCTTCATGGACAGATTGCTGCCCACCTCCCAGAGTCCTGGGTGTGGCCCTTTTTGCTACAGGTTTGCTCTGCATTGTGAAAGTTAACAATTTTGGGTGCATGGCTACAGCAACTGCCCTAAAAGAATCCTTTTATTTGTTTTTGTTTTTTGTTTTTTTTTTTTTTTTTTTGCATAATGACACTACCATATCTCTGGAAGATAAAAAGATAAAATATGTACATACTTCCAAATTAAATCCTTTTTAAAATTCATGAGGTTCTTGGGGTTCTATATATAAACTGGAACTATTAGGGAATAGACTTCCTTCCCAGAATATTCCTTCGTTGGACCTCTTTTCTTTCCTGCCTCAATCAAATGAGACAAAGGCAAAATGCTACTGTCTCCCAGGGAACTTGGTTTTACCAAATGTTCAAGTAGAAAGCCCCACATCAAGCTTCCTTTCCCAGACAAAAGGGTCAGTACAACATGTTTCTTCTAACAGGAAGTAAGTCTGTTTAGGGATTAACCACTATGTTCAGACAATGAAAATATGCCAGGTCTGAAATGGCCCTGGGCTATTCTTCAGTGCCATGGTTTGGATGTGGTTTGTTCTCTCCAAAACACATGCTAATAGTTAATCCCCATTGTGATGCATGGAGGTGGAACAAAGTGGGACTCTTTGAAAGGTGATTAGGGTTCTGCCTTCATGATTGGACAAATCCATTCACATGACCACTGGATCAATAGTTGATTGGGTTCACTAAGAGTAGGTCTGCTGTGGAAGTCAGTTTGGCTAGATCTTGGGTCTACTTCTTGTCTGTCTACCTATACCTTGTTTACCTCATATTGACCTGCAAGCTGCTCATCTCATGTTGGCCAAAAAGCAGAGACATAGAAAGGACTTTGTCAGCAAGAAGGTCATCACCAAATGGTCAGAAGCCAAATATTTGGATCCTGTGACTTTGGGCCAAAACCATGAAAAAAATTAAAACTCCCTTCTTTTTAACTCAATCTGTGGTATGATGTCTTAGCAACAGAAAATGGACAAAAGCATTTAATCTTTTTACAAGTCTAAGTCACTTAGCATAGGCTAACCTTGATGTGACCCAGGGATAGAAAAATCCAGAGATCCATAACTATGCAAGATTGCAGCTAGGTGTTGACTCTAGTGATAAATTGATAGCAGAAAGAACACAATTAGATGGTAGTCCTAAGTTTAATGATAAAGGAAAACAGATGGAAAATTCACAGCTTTTCACTTTGACAAATTTTAATATAAAGGATTTCAACAATAAATTCTCTTTGGAAAGCTTTGACATTTTTCCTTTCTCTTCACTCTCTGTTAAATGAATTCCTCTTTAATTTTCAGGCTGGAACCTAACAGAGAGATGGCTAGGTAAGGAAGACAACCTAGCTTTACTAGTCAGCTTTCTATTATTATAACAAAATGCCTGAGATAGTCAACTTAAAAAGAGGAGAGGTTTATTTTAGTTCATAGTTTTGGAGGTTTCAGTCCATGAGCACTTGGCCCCCTTGCTTTGGGGCCTATGGTGAGGTGGCACAGTAAGACAGGAAACGTGATAGAATAAGCTGTTCACTTCATGTTGACCAGAAAGCAGAGACAGAGAGAAGAGACCAGCAGCACCCAATATATTCCAAAGTCATACTTCCAATGACCTAAAATCTGTTAAAAGTTCCACCACCTTCTAATAGACCAAGATGAGGACTAAGAATTTAACAGGTAGGCCTTGGGGAACACTCCAAACTATAGCAGTATGTGACAACTGACTGATCAAGTATTCTAAAAATGAGAATATGGGGCATGCCAGGTATAAGTCCAGCCTAAGAACATATTAAGATAACTAGAGAAGTTGATATATGTAATTCGAAAAAGAGTAAAATGTATAATACTCACAAACTGTTACAAATACATGGATCAAGAGATAGATCCAGAACCCAAAGAAAGCAGATATTTGAAACCATTTCTTCAACATTATCTATAAGATTCAAAACATAAAGTTACATAAAACTAGAGATCTGAGAAAAATTAGCAAAGGACACCAATCACAATAGGACAGACTACTGAAATACTGTGCAAAATTTAGAGCTTCTTATTATAATAAGATATCGAAGACTTGGAAAGATACAGGAATGACCACAAAATGATAAATGGCATCAGTGCTTATCACTGTGAAAAAAAAACAGTAGAAAATTTAGGGTTTTGTTCATTAGAAAGGAAGTTGTGAGAAGAGATAATTATTAAGGTGTCCAAAACTCTAATGTATGTTGAGAAAGGAAAAGCAGAAAGTTGGCTCAAAAGCAAAGGAGGACATGAGTAGAAAGCAACAAAGGACTGCATTAAATGGAATTTGGAAGCAATGTATTTACAGAGAGCAATTATGGTTTGTAGAAAAGGCTACCAATATCAAATGGGCAACATCAAAACCCTGGGTGTAATTTTACAATGAATCAGATGAGTACTTATTTTTTGGTGGGGAGGGGAAAGTGGCACTCTGTGAAGCACAGACCATGTGTAGAGGGATCAATGCATTCATCAGGACAATGTGGCTGTTTTCCTTCCTGTAACTCGAGCTGCTCTCTCTCATTAAGTTAGCACACTGATCTGGCAGAGCCACATCCTGGAATTCTGAAAACATCAGTTTCCATCTAAACTTTTCATCTTTTATATGCTTAGTTTGGCTAGTCAGCTTGATGGCAAGTTTGCAATACTATAAATACGCATTTGGCCGGGTATATGCCACCCATCTGATCCTGACTTACTTCCCTATCAGAATGAACATAAGACAGATAGGATGAACAGTTGGGCAAAATTTCGTGTTTAGAGTTCAGGTTTGGTCTTGTTAAGTACCAGAAAACATTGACTGTCTATCTAACCCTGTCAGTCCCACAGAGCCTTGACCTTCCTCCAACCACCAAACTAGGCCTTGTCCTCTGAGAAGAGGGTAGAAAATTTAAAAGTAGCTCACACAATCACAACTTTACCATAATTTAGCCTGTATTCTGTAACATCTTTATGGATCATCTTAACCCTCAAATACTGTTTAGTTTAGGGGCAATCCAACCCTATTCTTCTCTGTAAGGGTGCTTGCGCTGACGTTGTACTTTCCCTCATCATTAAAGGCTGTCACAATCTCAAAAACACCTTTCTATACTGTGTGTCAGTCACCTCAGTCCCTCTGCAGGGTGGCAGTCCCACAGGAAGGAGTCAAGCCTTTTTCCACTCAAATTAATTCAGTCCTCCTGCATCTGCAAGACACACAGCTCTGTTAAGTATCCTTCCTCTTCTAAAACATTGACCTCCTTCTTTCTTTTATAAATATGATCAAATATCCAAAAAGTATCCCTCTGAAGTTAACCATATCCCTTTCCTTTATTTAAAAATAATCTATCTGGGAAAAAATAAAATCAAAGGCACAAACTCATGATCTCTGCCCACTAACTACCCTGGCTCTGCAATTTGGTTTGTGGCCTTGCCATTTCACTAAAACTGTTCTGGAAAAGGTCACCAGTAACCTCTTAGTATCCCATCTCAATGGGCACTTTCAGTTTGCAATGTTCTTGCTCCTTCCTTGAAACTCTTGCTTTGCTTTCCTTCATTGACATTTCCCAAGGTCCTGCCATCTCTCTGTTCCTTCTTATTCTTTTCCATGGAGTCATCTTGCATTACCCACAACTTTAAGTGGATATTTCTCATTACTCTTTGCTTATGGTCTTTACTCAACCATTTCCCCCTTGCTTCCTTTTCATCTCTCTAAATGTCATCTATCAACCATATTTCAAACCTCCCAAAATCTGAATCTCCAACCCAAACCTTTGTTTATGTTTTAAACCCTCATCTGAAACTGTCTACAATATATTATTTGACCATCCCTCAGATGCCCTGAGCTTATTATGTCCATAACTGCACACATTGACTTTCAATCCCTTGGCCCTCTGCCAAACCCTCCTGGTCATTCTGCCTCTTTCAATAACATTTTTCTTTACCTTTATAAAGATGATTTTAGATGTTTCTTTTTGCTCCAACATCCATATCCAATTGGTCAACAGCTCTTCCACATGCTTTTCAATTGTTTGTTAGATTCCGTTTACATGTTTCTATTTCATAGCCTTTGTTCGTACTACCAGTTCATTTCAATGGACCTACTGAACCAGTGGTACTTCATACTCTTCTTTCCTCCTCTCCAAAGCCAAATCTGATCACATTACTGCCCTGGTTAAACCAGACAATTAATTTTATCAACCACCAGGAAAAGTTCTCCAAACCCTGTTCCCATATTTAGTCTTATCTCCCACCATGACCTCATGTGCCTTATCTGAGCCTTTAAAGGCCCTTCAGAACAATGACTGTCTTGTGCTTTGGTGACACTGTAAGTGTCCTCTTCTGCTAAAATATTTTTTGTCCCACTCCAATTATTTCCATGGAGAACTTTTCCTTATGCTTCACAGTTCAGCTTAAACATAATTGTAACATACTTTCTTGATCTATTCCTCTCCATCCAACATCAATTCAAGTTAGGCATGCTCTGAACTATACTCCCAAAGTACTCTGTAATAATATTTATTACAGTTTAGAACATGTGTTATCTTTGCATGGTTTGCAAGATTCTGAGTGTCATGAGGTAAGAGATAATATCTTATTTTTTGTCCTCCAGTACTGGAATGACTAGTATATGATAGATATTCAATAAATATTTATTGAAATTAATAAACAGCTTTGCTAACTTTTTCCCACGACAATGACTGCTGGTGGTTGGAAAAGTCAGAACTAACATCTCAATATTTTTATCTCCCTCTGCCCCCAATTCCTATGTTGAAACCTAATTCCCAATGTGAAGGCACTTGGAAGTGGGACCTTTGGGAATGATTAGATCATAATGGCTCAGCTCTCATGAATGGGATTAGTGCCCTTATGAAAGAGGCCTGTAGGAGACTCTTGGCTTCTTCTACCATGTGAGAGCACAGCAAGAAGATAAAGTCTCCAAATCAGGAAGGGGGCCCTCACGGGACAACAAATCTGCTGGCACCTTTGTATTAGATTTTCCAGCCAGGACTATGAGAAATAAATTGCTGTCATATATAAGCTGCCCAGTCTATGCTGCTTGTTATAGTAGCTGGAACAGACTAAAATACCAGGCAAATTTTTTCTACTATGAAAAGTTAAGAAGGTGGGTTTGGACAACTTTCTCTAAGCTAATTAGGAAAAATCCCATGAATTTAAGCCACTAGACAAAAGTTTTTAATCCATACTTGCCCTTCCCCCAGCAAAGTGAAAAGAATTCAAGTTTTTGAGCAAATGCTTACTAACCAACCCCAGAAGGTATTTTAGAGGTGTCTAGATCTGAATTTTCTTAGAGAAGTTTAATAGTAGCAACACATGTGGTATATGTAGCATTTTTTCTTAAGTGTTTCCATCTTTATCTTGGCATATACTTTTAAAATTCTAGCCAGCAGATATGAGAATATACTGAGATTTCATTTAGCAGATGAAGAAACCAAAGATTCAAGATGTTAGGCAATTTTCTCAGAATTATACAATGTGTCAACAACTGATTGGTATCCAGTCTCCTAAATCCATGCTTTATGTTCTAGCAACCTAAATTTGTTATTTTCTTTCTACAGGGTTCTCCTTTCTTGTTTCTTTTTTTATTTTTCATTTATTATGCATACATGCACTGATTATACAAAGGTTTTATTAGGAGCTTTGATAAGTAGAAAGGATAACCAGTTTAGATTTAGGAGGCCTAGCCTTGAGTTCCTCTCAGACATATGTATATACTAATATGCACCAGAATATAAAGAAAGAGTCCCTGAACTTGGAAGATCTCAGCTCAACACCAGCTTCACTGCTTTTTGGTTGAGTGATCTTGAGCAAGTCACTCACTTCTCTGAATGCCAATCCCCTTTTGACAAAATGAAAATAACAATACTCACATAATTTACTTCATGAGTGTCTTGTGAGATGAAGCATGAGAAACCAGACTGTAAAGTGTAAATGCTGTTAGTGATTTCAGAAATCTTTATTGAATGTTAGCTCTGTAGAAGGTGGTGTTCTAAGTATTTTACATAGACTCATTTGAATCCTCACAATAATTCCGTAAGGAAGACACTATTGTTATTTGCACCTTACAGATGAGAAATTCAAGGAATAAAGGAGTTAAGTAATTTTCCAAAATCACACCTGAGAATTGGAGCTGGGATAGAGCCCAGAAAGTGTGATGCTGGAGCTCATCTCTAAACCACTTAATGATGCTGGCTCCCAAACTAATAGGCTGAGTGTGTTCACCTTCTTAGAGTATATTAATTCACTTAATAATTCTATATATGTGTTATGTCACTCAATCCCAGTGACAACCCTCTAAGTTATTCCAGGGGCAGTTAATGAAAATAACTAAGTTCCCTGCTCTTCTTGTCTGTCTGCATAGAGCAGCTGGAGTATGCCCTCTTTGCTCAAAGCCCACTAATGCTTCTCATTTCATTCAAAGTAGAATCAAATTTCTTTGCCATGGGCTAGAAGGCTATGTCAGCTTTCCATTGCTGTGGAAAATACCAAAGATAAATCAACTTATGAGGAGGAAAGGCTTATTTGGGCTTATGGTTTCAGAGATTTCAGTCCATGATTTGATGACTCCATTGCTTTGGAGCCTGTGGTATGGCCGAACATCATGGCAAGAGAGTGTGACTGAGGATGTTGCTCACCTCCCTGCGACTGGGAAGCAGAGAGACAGGAAAGGCTGGGATCTCAATTTACCCTTCAAGGATGCTCCCCCAGGGACCTAACTTCCCTCTAGTAGGCCCCACCTAGGTTCTACCATTTCCCTATAGTGCCTCAGGCTGATGATCATGCTTTTAGCCATTGGGGAATATTTAAGATCCAAACTATAATAAAGGCTCTACGCAGTCTAACCCCTTGCTCCTAGTCCATCAGTCACCTCTTTCTTCCCCAAGCTACACTGGCCTTTTGCTCTTTTTGAAAAACGTCAGACATACTTTTGCCTCAGGGCCTTCACCTCAACTGTTCCCTTTACTTGGAATGTTCTTACCCAGATAACCTCAAAGCTTATTCTCTCAAAGAATTCATGTCTTTGCTCAGAGAATAACCCCTCAGAGCTTCTTTAACTATTCAAAATAAAATAGGAATTACCATCACCCTCCTCCCAGCCATTTTCTCTCTCTGTACACTGACAGTTTTTTTTAAAAATAATATCCATCATCCCTGGCATTTATTTATACCACCTGATAGAGTTAACATATATTTGTTTGTTATGTTTTCCTCCAGTCACACAAAAACACTCTCTCATCTCTCTCTTCTCCCCCCGCCAACACTTCTAATTATTGGAGACAAAATCTATTGTGTTTATTGTGTTACCCCTAATACCTTAAACAGTACCTGGCTTGAAGTAAAATCCTCAAAACTGGAAAGTTCTATGAATAAATGATTCTGTGCCCTTGCAAAGCTTAAAAATTAAATTAAAAAGGAAAGGAAACTTAAAGATTCCTCAGAAACAACTGATAGTGAAAAATCTTCGGACGCATGTTTGTGACTCCATTTCCTTAGGACTTTTCAGCATCCCCAAATATAATACTCTGTTATAAAACAATGTCAAGGACATAGACAAATCAACATATGAACACATAAACACAGCTCTCTCCCACAGAAGTTCCTACCTTTGCCTCCAACCAGATAATGACTAATTATGTTGTCAGAGGCAAATTGAGGATTAAAATGCACCCCATTCAAGTCAATTGTGGACCAGGAATTAGAGTTGAGGCATGTGTACAATGTGCATCTTTTATTTCTCATCTAAACCATGGAGAATATCAATGCACCTATTATTGTTCCCTCCTTTTTTCTCTATAAACATTTACCTCCCTCTCCATTTTATAGCAAGATGTGTCAAGATAGGTGGGTAAGTAGGTGTTTCAAAAAGGAAATGCTAACTTAGAATGAAACTCAGGGATAAGCTCTAGAGACAGAATCATTCCAGAGGCTTCAGAAGAAGCATGAGTAAGCAAGAGGTGGAGATGTGAAATCTTCTTGTACTGTTCCTAGTTAAAAATCTTCTTGTACTGTTCCTAGTTAAAAATTTACAAGTAGATAGCCCTAAAATGGAATATGGTAGTATTATCACCATTTCATGGAAGAATTGTTCAGAAACCAGGGAACTCAAATATAAACCTCCACTGTATGCTGGCTAGGTTAGATACCTCAATTTCTTTCCTTTCTATGAGGCACTAGAAGTCAGAGGACAAAGAAGGGACTGTTGGAATTAGACAAAATTGACAAGCAATTTCAAAGCTACTATGAATTAGCTGTGTGATTTTTCAATATGGCACCTAACCTTCCTGAACCTATTCTTGCTCACCTAGCACTGCATTTGTAAAACCTAGCCCTAAGGAATTTTGTGGAAATGTGCAATTAAATAAAGTGGTAGAACACCCAAATAGTTTTGGAATATGAACATCAGTTTCCTTCTTTATCACTTTCCTTTCTACAAATAGAAAAAAGTACTTGCAGCTAATTCTTATAAAAGATATAACCATAAAAATATCATTTTATCTTTTGGTTTTTGAAATGAAGATTTCAATTGTTTCTCAAGAAATACCTAGGGATTGGGAATCCAGAAACTCTACTAAAAAGACTTAAGTGTCAAGTGGTATCCTAAGGGTTAACAAAAACTCCTGTATGTAGGAACATTTACCTTATATGCATCAAGTAAAGCTTTTATGATCCAGTGGAGGGTGCATGTCCTTGCAACGTCCATCCCTTACATTTGGTAAGAAAAGAAGAACTGCTCAAATCTTTAACTTGTAGGAGGAGATATAAGATAAAATGCAAGGAAAACTTTGGTATAAAGAAGACCGGAAAACACGATTTGCCCCTAGGGAACATCAGCTCTCCTCTATCTGACTCTCTTTACACACACACACACACACACACACACACACAAATACTGAGAAATTTCAAAGTCACTGGGTTAAAAGAAAACTTTAAAACAGCCAGAGTGCCTACAAAGCAATCCCTATTCTGCCCTGAGTTATGTTGAGAGCAGCTTGGATCTTCACATATCTATTACAGTGCCAGAGCCAAGCCAGTTCCAGGATTATCATGAATCTTAAATGAAGGCTAAGTGTGTCTTTAGCCTGCCACCATTTGAGGGGTAAGAACTGGAACCCCAAATTAAGCCCTGTGTCCTATTCATGTCTCAAGGGGGTGGGAGGACTTGGATGAGTTTCTTTGATTGCCCAGTTTGATATGCCCAACATTTAATAGTGAAATCTGCACCAGGAGCTAGTAAAAATAGAAACTACGATTTTAAGAGGAAAGAATAAAATAAATGCAGCTATACACAGAAGAAGAAAACCAACAACAGCAGCAAATTATGAAACAGTATGAATTAAATATTCTCTTAAAATCAAACCATGGCCTTTAAGAAGGGAAATAGAACTAAGTATTGGTAATGTATTTAAGCTTTGTTGACTAGTTCACTTAAAATATATCTAAAGATATCAAAATGATTTTAGGCACTATTTTTAAAGAAATTCATTTCAAATTCTCTATTTTGAATATTTATTTCCCCACATTGCTTGCTGTGCTTGGCTTGTGAAAAATCCCTTGCTTCCAAGCACCCAGAAGCTTAATGACATCATGGAGTGTCCTAAGAATGAATTCAGCAGAATGACTGCTAATGATGCTAATGTATCCTGGAGATTTCTAAAAAGCCTAGCGTATTTCTATATACCCAGTGCATCTGTGCAATTTCTGTTTTCATTAAGGACAAAGTTAAGATTAGAGGCTGCATTGAAAAAGAAAGAGAATGAACAATAGTTATAATATTTTACTAATATAGAGTATCTTACAGCTCATTCAATTATTTTTTCATGCATACAATGCCTTTTCTCATATCTACATAAAAATAACCCATTTTCTAACAGACGAGGAAATTGGGGCTCAGAATTGAAGGTTCTTTCCAAGAAATGTAGCTAGAATAAGGTAAAGGTAGGACCAGCAACCTATTGCTCTGGCTCTCAATAGTTGTGGTCTATGCCAGTGGCAGTGAGGATGGACCCAGCACCCAAGCTAAGTTATTCACTTTGTGAAGCTGTTAGTGTCCCAGGCCCATGAATCTCTTCTCTGATTATTATCTGTTCATACTGTATACCATAAAAGTAACATATTACCCTAATTTAGAATTTTATAATTCAGGGACAAAAGTGAAAACATTTACTGGAAGGGAATTTGAAAGATTGTTTTTGCATCATTATGTAAACATCCTTATATTTGTTTTTAGTTTTATTGAACTTTTATATCTTAAATCTATTTTAGTCAATATTTAAAAATAATAATTTGGAACATTTTTACACAAAAAAGGTTGAGTTTCTGTGTTTTGAAAGTGATCTCTGTGTCCAGGATAGAAGTTTTTATAACTTTTAATACCACTTACTATGCTAGAAAGTGCCCTAAAGTTTTTCATTTCATTCCAAATAAGCAAAAGAACAAAATATATGGAATGTAATTGTCCAGTTTATCTTATTTGAAGAAGAGACATTACCTTGTAAAAATCAGACTAGTGCTTTAGAAGTCAAAATTATGGAATTGTGTACCAAAAGAAAACTTTTGAAGAATTTACAAATTTATTTCTCATTCATCAGAAGAAAACTCCTTACCTACAGAAAAATGAAATCAAATACCATCCAGCTGTAAAACCAAGTGTTCTGTGAATGATTTAGGGAAAGCACAGTCTGTGGTTCCAGGCCTGCTATTCTGTTTTCCTCTTAAGTCTTATTTAACTGGACAGTAGAAAATATGAAGATGTGACATTCCCTTCTGCTGTTTAATTTGACAAGGGGTGGAGAGGGACCTACTGTTGACCCCATCACTTGCACCAAAGATCCACGTAAGGTGATTTGTACAAATATTCACTTCCCTTCCCCTGGCCTCTCCTTTCTAGATATTAGATGAGGTTGGGGGTAGTAATTCAGAGTTCTGGAGTTGTTTAGCCAGAGGAAAATTCTATGGGAAATGAAGAAAAGGAAAAGATTCAGAAAATTACCAGAGGACATATTTCAAAATACCGTATATGATAATGATCAGAAATCAAGGTATGGAGGAAGAATCCTTAAGACATCCACTCAAGGACTTTTTAATAAATATTGTATTGGATGTTTGATAACTGGTGAACTGTTCAGGTTTTCACTTTTTAAGTGCCTACTATGAGTCAAGCACTATGGCAGGTGCTGAACATACAAAAAGAAAAATGGCTTGTTGTCTTTCTTCAAGAAGCTTACAGCCCATAATGCAGTATTTGTGAGATAAGTGCTATGATAGAGATTTGGCAGAGGAAGGACTCTTAATCCAGCCTCAGGGGAGAGGGAAGATTTATAACTGGATTACTAGCTCCATAGAAGCACAGGCTTTGTCTCCATTGCATCTACCACCTCAATACCAAGCATTAAAACTGATCCCTAAGAGATTCTCCATGATGTTGATACCAGCAGAACTGAGTCTTAAGAGAATGGGCCAGAGTCACATAGGTGATGTGATTAGGAAGTGGCTTTTTAGGTAGGTTCAGGAATAGAGGCTGCAGAGCAAGATGATTTCTAGGAATTGCAAGGCAATTTTTAGACATGACTGAGATGCTGTTAGTGGAAAATCATGAACTCCAAAGCTATCTTAAAGATGCTGTGGACCATGATGAAAAATATAAACCTTTTATAGATAAATATCAAAATTCTTTCTTTCAAAGCTGTTAATTAGAGTGTATGCATAGGTTACTGCTATAAGAGTACAGAGGAAAGAACATGATTGAACTGCCTAAGAAGTCGTACAAAAATGTGATCTTTATGCTTTTTTTTTTTGAACCAGGGATTGAACTCAGGGACACTTGACCACTGAGTCATATCCCCAGCCCTATTTTGTATTTTATTTAGAGACAGGGTCTCACTGAGTTACTTAGGGCCTCGCTAAGTTGCTGAGGCTGACTTTGAACTCGTGATCGTCCTGACTCAGCCTCCCAAGTCACTTGGAATACAGGCGTGCACCACTGCGCCTGGCGATCTTTATGCTTTGAACAAACAAAGAGAAGAGAAATAATATTCTAGGAAAAGCAATATGTACCTCAGAAAACATGGAGGCATGAAGCAGCCTGGTGTTTAAACAGACCAATATAACTAGTCCCATGGATGATGAAGCTGAAAGAATTGATCAGACTATGATGGTTTCTGCATGCTAAAGTAAGGTTGAACTTCACCCTAAAAAGAAAGAAGAAACAGGGAAAGACTTGCAGCAGAAGAATTATTCATGCACACTTCCATTTTAGAAAGTAAAAATACCTGTTCATATGGCGTGGCTCAGAAAACCAATGAAAATAGTTCTCCAAGAGGCAGTATGTGCTACCCCAGGAGACATTTTGGAAAGCTTTTGTTGATATAGTTAGGAAAAGGCTTTATGAGTATTTAGTGGGCAGGAATTGAGGGATGCTGAAAATCTTGCAATATCTGCAGTCCTGGAATAAGGAAATTGTTCTTGCATCCATAGTACTTTCTAATGTCCCATTAAACATTCATGTATGTGAAAAACCTTTTCTTAATTACCTGCATTAGAATCTAGCACTGTTTTACATGTTAAGACAAAGTCCTTTTCACTGGCTTAATATATACCAAATGGTACAAAAATGCAGGTATCATATAAACTGAAGTAATTTTTTTTTTTTATTTTCTTTGCAACTTTGTCAAGAGTTCACTATTTAAGCAGGGAAAAGCACATCAAGGAAACACTGCTTGCCACCAATAGCACATTTGTATTAGCTACTGTAGCTATGCAGCACTTCCACAAGGCACAAACTCCCACACTTGGCTTATGCATTTTTCCTTTCCTAACAGTCTTTTCTGAGACCCAGCCCCAGTTCCAGCCACAAAACCAGTTAATGTCACCTCACCGGCTCATTGTAAGGAAGGGTCTTAGATAGAGAAGACTGAGAAGTTGTGTGAGACAACATAGGTAACATAGGTAGTTTCATTTGGGAAGAAAAGTGGATTTGAAAAGTGGATTTGAATCCTCAAAATGCATCAGAATTAGGATTACACAGAAAGTTAAATTACAAGGGAAGTTCTCAAGTTCTACCCTCTGAGAATCTGGGTTATGTGGTCTGGGTGAGACCAAGCAGCCAGAATTTTTAACAATTTCCCCAGGAGACTATTCCGATGTTTAAACCTTGGAACACACTTGGAGTACTACAGCACTGTCTATAGGTCTCTTTGAAACTCTGCAATGTGTAGTGCTATGAAGACTGGCTGTGGGAGTGAGAGTCTTCTCTCTGTTCCCCCATTAGGATCCCCATTAGGTCCCCAGAACTCAGGACCGCTAGACTGCCCTGGACGCCAACATCAGTGATCAGATGAGTCACATGTTTGTTAGTGATCACAACACAATGCTCTAAGCAACTGACAAAGCAACCACATTTTCTCCTAGTTGGTAAGTACACAAAGTACCATCTTTAGTATTCATAGGCATCAGCAAGAGAGTAAATGGTAAAAAAATGACTCAAAATGTGCAATGTGCGTCATAGCAGGTGTATAAGAAATAAAAGTTTGGCCAAACTGCACTGAAATTTACTCCATGACAAGAGCAGTCCATTTTCTCCATGGCTGTCATAGATTTCATGGATCCTGAGAAATCCAGCCATTTTTAGAAATCCCATGAAATTTACCTTTTCACTCGAATCCACATGAAATCAAAATTTTTCCCTACGAGTCCCCATAAAATTGGCACATTTCCTCAGAAGACCCCATGAAATTATAAAGAATATTGCAGATTCTTAGCTCCCAGCCCTTGTTGCACATCTTAAAGAGACAGGTTAGTTAGAGATTGTATAATTATTCCATTTTTTAAATATTTACCTAAAATCACCATACAGAAGTCATTAAATAGATAATTTCTAGATAAAATACAACTTGAACCTACTTGGTATAACCTAAAAAATAAATAATAATTCTTTCTGATAAAAAGTGGGTAATAATCCAGAAAATTGATAAAAATATGAAGTTGCCCTATTTTTCTTTTAAACACAAGTATGATTATTACACATTTCCTAATTGTTCCTAAAAATGGAGATAATTTATCCAAACATTGATATCATCAACATTTCTGGAGAACCATTTGAAGTTAGAATGTTAGCAATAAAACTATTACTGTTGTCACATTAGCAAACTATGTAATAATCAAATCAAAGTAAACTTTACCTCAAAGCAAAAAGTACCATTCTCATATAAGGGTTCCTAATGATAAATGATGTGTTTTTTAAGTTCTGCTGTGTAGGATCCTGTTCAGAATCAAGTGAGATAATGAATCTGCAAATGATGACTATACAGTGCTTTAAAGATACAGGAAAGTAAGGTGGAGCTATTTGCAGATTTAGTGAGAAAATTGATAATTAAAATAAGTGAAAAGTATAGCAATTACTGTTAAAAACAACATGTGTATTTCAATTAATAAAAAATAAAGACTCAGCCTGTTCTCTTCACATAGAAAAATTATGAAAAAAATTTATAAGGCCATCATGGCAAAACAAAGCAAAATTGCAAGAGATAGCTTTAAATTAGAACTATTTATTTATTATGAAAATGAAAGGAGAACAGATATTTCCTATTCTACAGTCCTTGTAAAGTCTCACCTCCCTGGTTTTACCTGTATCTTGATTCCCTCAGGATTAAGCAAAAGAAAGCTCTCAGTTCAAGTCAGTAAAACCACACTTTAAATGCCATTTCCCGAATGTGAGCCAGTATTCCACTCAGAGGAAGTTTTGCTGCAGATGTGTCCTCCTGAATGGTAATTGACCTACAGAAAATCTAAGCTGCCTTTGAGTTTGCCTTTGCACTTTCATTTTGAATCATGTGAATATTTGTTCTTTTATTAGATTCATCATCCACAATCACATATCCAGAAAGGTTCCCGGGGCTGACCACAAAAATCAGTGTAATAAAGAGAGTTGCTCCAAGCTGCCAGCCAGAAATTTTAGCAACATATATAACCACCCCCAAAAGACAGATGCAGCTACAGAAAGGAAAGAGTAATTTAGCTTGTTCTGGTATTTGGAATTCTGATTCTGATCCAGATGGGAGATATTGTGCTGTCCTGATAAAAACATCAGTGCAGAAAGAAAAGTACTTCTTCTGGCTCTCTACTAACACTGATTGGATTCCCCTTTAGGTTAATCAATCTGCTGCTGAATTAACTTTCTCTCTGTTGTGATAACCTTTCAGGCTCTCCAACAACACAAGGCAGATGGAACATGGGGTTGAAAATCAGGGGAACGGGGTTCTAATCCTAACTTTGCTTCAAGTATCGTGTGACCTTGTGCACCTCAGTTAACCTCTTTGAGGTTCATTTTCCTTATCTGTAAAATGGGGACAATAATCGTTTTTCTGACAACTTTTCAGAGTTTTAATAAAGCTCATAGCATGTTTTCAACTAAAGAGTGCTTGCACCTGTCCAGGCTTTCCTTGAAAGGAAATTGAGAGAGCAGAGAGACCCATTTGAGTAGTGTGTGGAGCCAGACCCAAGCAGTGACCCTGAGTACTTTCCTGGGTCACAATGCTTGGACTGAGAAAAGAGTACTTTTATCTGTCAGCAACCATCCTTTATGCCTCAAATTTCTATTCTAGAAACAACCAGGATAATAAAATTGAAAGTGATATTTATGTTACAAAAAGTTTTGAACATTAAGTGCCTAAAAAAATATGAATACACTACAATGAATCCCCACATCATGTGCAACCACAAGAATGGGATCCCAATTAGAATAAGATATACTCCATGTATATATAAATATGTCAAAATATACTATACTGTCATGTATATCTAAAAAGAACAAATTGAACAAAAAACACACAACTTTGGAAAAAGTTCAATCCATAGCTTGTTTCCTGTTCATAATTAGTTCAGTCCTTGGCTCTACTTTATATACCTGTGTGGTAAGTAATATTCCTTTCCTAACTTTACTGATGAGGAACCCATGATGCCAAAGACATGTAATTACAACCATAGGGTCCACCAGGTAGAAAGCAATGGAACAGCCATGGAATTCACCTGACCTCCAGTGGTCTTAGCCCTCAAGGTAGAAGTCTCCATGAAACTCTTTTCTTTGTTTCCATTGGTATTTGAGAGTGATTTGTAAAAACTTCTCTTAGTGAATAGAGCTGTCTATAACAATTCTGTAATTCTAACTACAGTACCAAAAATTTTTCCCAGATTCTGATGAATGTGTTAAAGGAGAATAAATATGGTCAAGAAATGCTGAACTCAACCCAGGTGTCATAGAATTTATATATGGAATATTAATGTTATTCAACAATAGGACAAGAGTTGCTTAATCAGTTATTTTAGTACTTATTGTTGATAACATCATCAATGTCGTGGAACGAACTAACGAATGAATGAATGAATGAATTGCAGTGCTGGGAATCAAAACCAGGGACTCCAACATATTAAACAGGTATTTTACCACTAAGCTATAGCCCATCCCAGATTTTTCTTCACTATAAAAATGCTCTTATCTGTTTATCTATCCATTAATTTGTCAGTTTTTTAATGGCCTCTGCTCTGTACCAGATACTAATACAGGTTCTGAAAATTCAGATATCATGGTAAATCTCTCCCCTTTCAGATCAAGGAAAAGGTACTTTCAGGATAGTGAGGTGGAAGTCAGTTATAAGGCAATTGATTAGGGTATATAATTAGAAGAGTATGGTGCTAAACCCCTTGCCTCAGGATTGGATTAAGAAGGTCTAGTTTGGTAAATAGTAGCTGGGTTTAAATCAGTATGCTGTTTCCAGACCTCAGAAGGCTAGGAACTAAGTAGAGATACTCAGGCAGCAAGAGGCTATGGGATGGAGTTTCATTCAGAAGCAACAGAAGGAAAGGGTCAGAAATAGCAGAGCAAAAGCAGATCAGGAAGTTGTGTACTGAGGAGGCTTCCAATGGTTCCAAACATGTATCCCAAAGACGTTCAGTGATTTGGACACTTTGCAACAGAGAATTTATCCATGGCCAATTGACAATTTCCAGGGAATCACAATGATTGACAATAACCTTCAGCAGTATCACTTAAAGAAACAGAATGACCCTGTATGTAATCCCTTCCGCTTCCCTCCACTTAAACCCACATGGTGAGAAAAGAGGAGATTAGTAGCAGGTAAGCCCTCCATCCCCATTCCCTCACAAATTAATGGTCAAACCCAGGCTGGAGAGAAGAGACCACTATACTGATGATGAAGTTGTAATTTTAGATTTTACTTGACTGATCTATTTTCTAAAAAACCTGAAAGTAATCAGGCAGCCATGGAATTCACTTGAGATGTTAATAGATGATCATGGTGGTCCTTTGAGAAATAAGAAAACTCTATCTTTGCATCCCTGTGGAGTTTGGACTGTTCAAACACTAACTATAGTGTTATAAATAAGGTATACGCATAGACAAAGAGGTAGCAAAAGCACTTAGAGGGACAATTAACATAATATTGAGCTATCAAAGAAGCTCAGGAATATTTAGGGTTATGAACAGACTACTGCCCTGGTTAATCTCTCTAAGCCTCTATTTTCCTTTTGTAAAGTTGCCAAAGTCATTGAGTCATGTTTATTTTGGTCTACACTCTAGATCCTTGACTTTAAACTACAAAGACCTTGTTTTACAGAACGCTTGATCTATTCCATTTTCTTTCATTTTTTTCACGTAAGTAAGTTCCACTTTGGACAATGGGCATTTTGTTTTTTCCACTGACTGATTCACCTTAATGTATTTTGAGAATGAAGGGGTGTGTTCTCAAGTTGCAAAGACATATATGAGTGGCCAGTCGAAGTGCAGACTTCAAAATCTATATTATTTGGGATACTTGTATTTCTCAGAACGAAGAACAAATCCAAGTTCTGCGGAACCCAGCATGGGACTTACCACAGAGATGCTGCAGTCTTCTACACATTAAGATGGAACCATCCAAGAAGGCCAGGGATGCCACGGGCCTTGCTGCTCTTCACCGGGTATGTGACTGG
This sequence comes from Glaucomys volans, assembly GCA_020662805.1. NCBI lineage: Eukaryota > Metazoa > Chordata > Mammalia > Rodentia > Sciuridae > Glaucomys > Glaucomys volans. The sequence goes on from JAJEJO010001190.1 coordinate 131,549, forward strand.
CCAGCTCACACCTCCAGACTCACCCACCTCTCCACTGCCTGCTGCAGCGTGTGTTCTAAGGACAGCGTCCAAGAACAGAAACTAAGTAGCTTCTTTTTTCTTTTCTTTGTTTTTTGTGCCTAATTTTTATGTCAGTCCCTTTTGTCTGCCTTTAAGAAATTAAATTCAAGCTGTCTGGAATTAAAGTAATTTAAGAGAATAAATCCTCAAACCCAAAGCAGCCATTTTATTCAGGAAGCTTTGAAAAGGCGTTGGTCTGCCAGTACTTTTACTTTCATATCAGTAAGAGATTTCAGAACCTGGAAAACATGAATGGTTCTTGCTCTTACGTATGCTCGGATGGATGCGGCGCTCACAATGAATCATCAGCTATTTTGTTCAACTCCCCAATTTCTTTGCAGTTTAAATTTGATCATTTTCATCTTGTTGCCAAGACTGACCCAAGTTGTACATTGAATCAAAATGAGTCAAAGAAATTGAGTCAAAAATTACTTTCTACTGTGATTCCTTAAAGAGAAAGATTTTAAATGGGAATAATAGTTGTCTTGTTTTGCAAACCAAAACTTGTCCTACCACACAAATGTGACTGTTTTGAGAATCTCCTGTAGATTACTACTTGTAATTAATGAAACTGCTACAGTTCAGCACTTGGTCATATGGACAATCAGTAATTATTTTTCTCTATCACAGATAATTAAAAGTTAATATAATTAGGGTCATTTCATCATGTAATGAAATTATTAAAATGCAATAGTGTGATTTAAATGAATATGCCAATCAGCAATAGAAACAGAAGGAATCTTTGATACATGTGATATGACATCAGAAACATTACACTACATGAAAAAGCTCCACACAAAAGACTACACATGGTATGATGACATTTAGGTGAAATTTCTAGAAAAGGCAAAAGTATAGAGACAGAGAACAGATCACTGTTTGTCTGAGGCTGTCGATAGCAGGGAGGATTGGCAGAAATGGGTACGAAGGAACTTGTTGAAATGATGAAAACGATCTAAAACTAGATTGTGTTTTTGACTGAACAACTCTAAATTTAATAAAATTCCATACACATAAAATCAGTGAATTTTATGGCAAATTACATATACATAAAGCTTTAAAAAATCTAGGCTTATTCTATTCTCTTTCTGCTAATACTTCACATATTCCTCTGCTTTTTATTCATGATCAGAGTAAAACATTTTTTTCATTCTGTGATCTTCCTCTACTGAAAACTTACCCAAATATAGCATCTCTTTATATCTCCCTCCTTCTGTCTGCCTGGCTTGTTCATTCACTCAGTCATTCAATTATTCAACAAAACTATATTGAGCATCTACCAAGTATCAAGCCCTGCACTAGGTGCTGAAAATACAAGATGAATAAGTCATCTCCTCTCTTCTCTTTATCATAAATTGGCTTCATTTTCCGGGTACACTTAACCCCACTCTCCTACTTCTAACTACTCTATTTAAGTTGTCAATTTTGCAAGCTGGATCAGTGCTTTGAAGAAAGTCCTACCTTGAAGTGTCAATGTTTTATACTGTAATGCCTGATCTTTAAAACACTTAATCAGTTCAAAATTAAGTAATCAGTTAAAACATTTATTCATTGGTTTCTTTCAAGAAAAGAAAAATAACAAGCAATACCAATGGCTTGGGACAAATGACTGACTTGATGCAGCAACACCAACTTTATTGTCCCTGTCATTGACAACTACAGCAATTCTGGATTTGTATAAATACTGCATTCCACTCTGAAGGAAGGCCTTCTAAGACTGCTTTGGAAATGTCTCTAAATCCAAAACTGACCTTTGGATTGGGATCCATTTTCCAAACTAAGTGTGATGAACTTAATATGTTGCCTGAATTTTTTTTCTGTCCATTACTTGTCCTACATTCAACCCTTCACTCTTGCTACAAAAATTTTCATCTGTAATTCTTATGCAGCAGACATTGAAGTGCTGCATATGCAAGCTGATGTGCAAGAAGAACCAAACCTACATATAGTTTGCCCTCAAAGTGCTTACAATGGGAGAGAAGGACACACAAAATAACAAGACAACAAAGTAATGGCAGTATAAACAGAATGGAAGCTATATACACCGCATTTTACACAAATAGGTTTTGTTGACAGTAATATTGATCTGGTTTTCAGAAACTAAGTAAATGCATGATAAAGATATTAAGAGTAAGGCAGTAAGGCATCCAAACTAAAGGAACAACATAAGCAAAAGTCATATGCAGGGTATTTATTATAGTTTATTATGTTTGTAAAACATGATGCAGCTGAGGAAGTGATTGGCTAAAACAACATTCATTTCCTGAAGAGGCAAATAATGAAAGGATGTATACACTAGTCAATAAAATGCACTTTATATGACCATTATTTTAATGGTCATCCATTGAAGAGTTTTAAGTAGACAAGAAATATGAAAAAGACCAATTGATGCCAGTATAGGGGATAGATGATGACTAGATTTGAATATTTTAGGAGGCAAAGCAATCTGGGATAGTTTCTCCATTCCTAGCTTTCCCAGAACTGTTCATGACTTAGTGGGTGAGAAGTCATCCTGATACCTCTAACTCTTGGAAAATAAGCATCCCACATATTTTTAAGATAGTACCAGGAAACCACTGTTACATGCCTGGTATGCCAGGCTTCCAAATCTAGAGTAGCAATTCAAGTTCATTTCTTCTACATGCATTTTGTTTTCATTTTTAAATTTCATTTATGCTAACCAAAGACATGACTGTCTTTGATCTCCTTCTCTGGTTTTACTTGCTGGAGAAATTACTTGGTGACCAACCCTCTTCTAAGCACAACCCAAGGATTACATCAGTGCCTCTGTTGAAAATAATTCTTCACTCAATGTTTAATCAGTTTTTCAGTACTTTGAATCATTTTTTCATACAAATGGACATTAATTTCATAAAACTTCAAAAGTTTTAACATTTAAAAGGGATCTTGAAAATTTTTGTTTACATGGAGAATTTGTGAACTCTGCTTCCTCTCCATCTATCCCAGCCTTCTAAAGAATGAGGAAGAAGTCTGCAGATAAATGAATATGTAATCTGAAAAGTGCCAATCTAGAGCAGAAGTCCTCAGTGTAGTACCTTTTTTCAATTTGAGCATTAAGTTTTACCTGTTCTGGTTTAATGTTTACTTTTATCATATTATTCATTGGTAAAACTGGAGATCATGTTGACTTGAGAAATAGTACACCATCCCCAAAGAGTTCTCTTGCAGTCACTTATACTAAACCTTTTGCTTTCCTATTTTTCAAAGTTTTTTTTTTTTTTTCTCTCTCTCTGAAACTGCTCCTATCTCTTTTCCTCATGTTATTCTTCTGTAGGATGCAGTTTGGCTTCTGATAGAGCACACACATTGTAAAATTGTCCTTGCATACACTGATGTTTACATTTTACATGGTGCACTGCCTTTTGACCCTATCATCAAACCTGGTCAGAAGCATGGATGTCAAGTGGTAGGAGGATTCTTATTCAGGGTTGTTGATCAAAGTAGACATCTTATATAAATCAATCTCACACAAGGAAAGAAAGGAAGAAAGAAAGAAAGAAACTGTGAAATTTGGTTTCATCTGTGAAAATTGTCTGTTTGGTTTGAATTTGTATGGAAATGTCCTAAATTCGTGTTCTAGAATGATGTTTTGCTTCTATCATCTTTAAAGCATATGAAGGTGTGGGCTCTGGGAAAGATTCCCATTAATAGAAGACTTACTATTTGTTTCTGTGACCAAACACTTCATTTAAAAACAGTTTTGACATGTGATGTACAAAATATGTCTAAATGCAAGAAGTTTCATCCACCAGAGAACTCAGATTTAAAATTGGGAGTAGGATGAATCAAACCAGGCTTCCTAGAAGCACAGAGGAAATATAATACTAACATTGTGTTTTCCAAAAGATACTAATTAGTAGTCATTGACAAGGAAAAAAGAAGTGAGAGAGGTGGCAGAAAAGAGACCACTACTAGAAAAAATTCTCTATATTACCAATCACACTATGAGGATAGACATCTTTTAAATGGAGGTAAGTTATCATGGGCTCTTTGATAACTAGCAAACAGAAACAGAAAGATGGTACATTGCCCATATATTTCTACTCTGAGGTCGATGGGAAAGATGCGAATATCAGGAGATTAAGACACACAGCAGGTATTCTGAAGGCTTGAGATGAGTTGCCCTTTCACAAGCACTAAATGGATAGGAGACCCAAGTAAGAGGTCAGTGTCTTTTCTCTAACAAGCAAAGAATAATAAGGTGATGCCTGAAGCCAAAGCTGCAGGAGCCAGGCTGTGTGTGTCACAGAAATATTAGCATTTATGAGCAGAGCAGCAAATAGGTTCAATGCAATGCAAAGGAGGTGATTCTTCTATCAACGTTTCAGGTTTGACAGAAACAGGAATTAAAAATAGATTAAAAACACACTTGTACATAGGTATTGATATGTCTTTTCATCTTGCCTCCAAATCTAACAAATAAGCCCTTAACTGTAATTTGTAAAATAGAAATTATATTCTTGTATTCTGCATCAAAATCAAATATTAGCAAGATGACATCAAAATGTATTTTTCACGTGTATACATAAATAAGTTTAAAGAACTCACATTCCAGTGGGGAAGTGTGATTATTCTTTCATTTATCTCAAGTAGCCATATTAGGAAAATAATAGCTCATTCAGTGTAAGGACCACAATCTGTAGCCAGTCTTACCTACTTGGTGATCTGGTACCTACATTGGTGGGAACTGTGCCTAGAAGGAACTGATCAACCTGTGTTGAAAATTCACCATATTGTTTTAAGTCATTTGCAAAATCACTGTAAATGTTATAAAGTTTTAATATTTCTACTATGACATGTGGTCATATGATGAGACTGTGGAGAGAGTCTCCTGAAAATTGCTTTTAGTGTTTGTTGTCAGATTGGAAGTGACCTTCAGGCATAGAATATGCAGTCAGGGGCATATGAGCCTTTGATCAACTCTTCCCAGTGTTCTATGGGATGCCATTCGGTTCATTCAGAGGGATTACTTTCCTTCTGGTCTGCTAAATTTACAACTTCACTGTAGTGACAAAATTTGACTTAGAAACTTTTGGAATACAAATAATTAATAAAATAATGCACCATTCAAGGTCAGTGGTCCTTCATGTCTATGTAACCTTTCAGCATGATAAACTTTTGGATAGAAGAATCACCTCTAAAGCCCACAAATCTACCCCTTCCCTCTGGGAAAACTCTTTCTCCTGTGAACTGGGTTTTCTGGATTCTTGTACCTCTGACCTAATGACTGCCTAATGCATTTTTGGTAACAGCCTGGAAGAGTGTGGGAGATAGTGCTCCATGAGGCATACTTTGAACAGCAAACACGAGGATCCTGTCCCCTTTGCAGACTGTAAAAAGGAACATGGCTCCATATGGTTCTCCAGAGACAACTCAAAGGACTAAGTGGACAGACATTTGTCTGTTTTCTTTTGAAGCTCTGGCCACTTAGATACACAGCACATTGCATTTGTTTTTCCTTTGTCCCTCCCTAGTTTTTCTTTTCCCTTCATTCCCACTTTCGCTGAATACCCTCCAATAAAGCATGAGCATATAAAATTTTGTGTCAGATCCTGCTTTCAAAGGCTAAGCGAGGATGGCTGATCAATTTCATGACTAAGTGAACGGTATACACTAACCCAAGAAAACACCCAATCAGAAGTATTCTACCCATTTAGGTCACTATGGAGCAACTTTATCTCTATTCTTTTATAGAAATAAAAAGAAAAAGAGGCACAAACAAAAAATTTTTAGTGTAGCATTTACAGATGAAACAGATGTTACACTGACTTTATCTTCTGGAACCAACAGAAAGATTTTGACACATCTTGATTTAGAAAAATAGTCACTGCTTATTAATTCCATATGTTCAAGTGAGATGCAGGTGGAGGGAATCATTATATTTCAGTCCCAGAAGGCCCCACAAGATATTTTCCCAAAGGTTTTCTTTACTTAAATTCTGGATGTCCCAAATTTCTCCACACATCGTGCCACAGGCTTTCAGACTTCCATATCTTTGCACAGGTTATCCATTCCACTTGAAGTCTCCCTCTCATCTCCCACTAAAGAGGAGCATTGCCTATACTGAATACTCAGATTCAGAAACAGGACCTTCTTTGTGTGACCTTCCAAAACTGTCTCTCCTCCCTATTGCAAAATCAAATGCTCCTGCCTTCACTTTCATAGCTTCCTATCTATACTTCTTTGTCAGCACCTATCTCATAGCCAGTTCTTAACTGTGTGTCTTTTCTAAATATATTGGGAACTCTCTAAATTTCAGATTCTGTTGCATTTCTTTTAATATCCCCAATATGTCCAATATGTCCTGAGACATGATAAGGACTCAATGAAAAGGAACAAAGGAAAACAGGTGAAAGAAAAGGACAGAGGAGAAAAAAGAAGAAAGGAGATGAATATGTACATGACCAGCTTGCCTTTCTATTCTTTTATTCATCCAAGATTTGGAGTTGGAAACAAAGAATTCAGTTAAAGCAATGCCACATATTTTTGCAAGTCCTATAAGAAATCCCACTATTTCAATGCCCTATTAATTCCAATATATTTTAATTCAATCCTCTAGAAACTTTTTTAAAAAAAATTAAAACATGGATTCAGTAGGATGTTAAAAATCAATAAAGATTTGTTTTCCAGAAATTTATTTCAAGGGAAATTGTCCTGAAATACTTTCCATCTGTAACAGATATTGTAGTTACTGAATTTCCAGCTGGGAAAAAGCAGCTATGTGAATTAGAATGAATCATCCTGTAACTAATAATAAGCCTGCTAATCCTAAAGAAGAAACAGAAACTTAAAAATACTGTTTTCAACAGCAAATTTTGGTTAAGCACTATCAGACAAAGTCCCTTCTACTCTTGAACAGTAGGGGGTGTAATACAGATGTGTGGAAATCCTTCCTAAAAGAAAGACTTGTGCCATATCTCTGCTTTTAAACATCATGAGATACACAGTCATTTCCAGAACAAGACTGTGTTACTCTGACATAGATTAAAGACTGAGGAGGCAACTGCTATTTTTGATTGTGTTAACCTGTGCATAATTATGTAATTACCTACTAAAATTTAGTCAGAGTGTTGCATATCTAAATCATTAACTTTAACAATTGACAAGCTGCTTTGATTAGTATTTTCATAGAGTAGGATAACATACTTTTGTCAGCTTTCATATGATTAGTTATGATTGGGAATTTGTTTATGCAAAATGTTTTCATTACCAGTTTTGAGAAAAAAAGGGAGTGTGAGGGTAGGGGAGTCCTGTGCCTCCCTTAGTAGAGACACCTTCATAGCTCAACTCAGGAAATGCCAATGATGAGAAAACACAATAAAAATTCACAGTGTCAGCCCCTGCTCCCAAGCCATGGCATATAATTTTAGCATAAGATTAGAAGAATATCTGGAGAATTCAACTTAAAAACTTGTTTGTTTGTTTGTTTTCCCAAATTAGACTAACAAGAACATCAATGTGGCATTAACTTAGACTGTCATAGTCAACTGACTTGGCCAGGCAGCCCTTAGAACAGCCATGATCAGTATAACTGATCTTCCACGGAAAGGCATGCCAATATATTTGTTATTTATTTTCTAGCAGAAACACAGCAGCTGCAGCAATTTTTGAGAGACTTCTCTGACACATCTGATTTGTTATCATTCCTAGGTACTATTGACTATACACACACTTTCCTATTAGGCTAACATCTCTGGATGCAGCTAAACTATTGAAATAGAAAATCCTTTAATTTCTTGGCTACGATGGAGTTCTGTGATGCCAAATTTCAACTCTCCGTGGAAGACAGAAAGTCCTCAGGACATGAAGTGTTTCTTGTCTCCTTAGGCAAATTGGCTGGGCTTGTTTGAAGTAAGCAATTACACAAAGTAGCTTACAGAAATTTTAAAGTAAAATTAAAAACAAAAATACCCCACTGGCTACTATGCATGTATTGCCTTTCTCTTATGAGGAAATATGTTTGGGATGGAGATGGAAGTAATTAAAAGTGATTAACATAGGCAATACATTCTAATTTGGAATGGGAAAAAATATGTGTGTGATTTGCCACTGAGAAGGTGAGACCACTCTTTCAAAAGAATTTTTCAGAGCAAAAGAGACCCTTATTTCTTGTTATTCTTTCCTTTTTCTCTGCATTTTTATGATGTAGTCCAGAGAAAATGCCTAGAAAGTTTCATGATATGATAGTCATTTAATGTCTCCCTATCTAAACAAGAAGTAATATTCTAAGTGCTGTGTTTTTAAGAGGAGCAGAGAAGGTTATACCATCAGACTCCACAATCATAAAGTATTGATCTCTCAATATCAGACACCCCTGTCTCCATGTCTCACAAGCATGAACATCTGCTCCATCTTTCACAATAAGGCTCTTTCCCACAATCAGACACACTACTGTCTTTGAAAGCGCAAGCTTAATTATACTGTTTTTAAACCTTCATGATTGAGCACACATGCAGCAATGTTAATTCCTCACTGCAGCTTTAATCTTATCTTTCCACGTCTCTGAATGTAATTTAAATATAAAATTTAAAAATTTTTAAATCACCATCTAGTCTTATAATTTTTCTTATACTTTGTCTCAATTCTACCTTTCTTGATCATGGTTCTATAATAGCTCTTAACAATTTAAGAAATGTCTGCCTTTCTAAAAATTTGGAGAAGAAATCCCTTCCACTTCTTTTGATGACTTGGAAAGTCATCAAAGAAGTCTCCAAATTATCTACTCCATTATGAAAAAAAAAAAAAAAAAAAAGAATGTTGTAATGTTATTTGATCCTTCCTTATTTTCTTTTGCTTTCTAAATGGTCACTCATATTCATTATCAATATTTTAGTGCCTCCTCTTTTATGATCTACATGGATATAAATATTTATGGAAAAATTGGGTATAGGTAGGCATTTCCTCTGTCAGAGAATGGCCACCCTATAATGCCAAATACCATGATAAAAAGGACTCAGAAGTCAACTGGGGATTGTAGGTAAAGTGCATTAAGGAATCCTCCTGCTTGGACATATCATAGCTTGGAAATATGCTATTTAATGATGTCATTTTATAGCCTAAAGAATTAAACCATTTAACTTTCAGCTTTGTAAAACTATAACATATTTAAATCCAATGCGTCAGTCGAAACTCAAGTATAAGTGATGCACAGGGATGGGGTCAGGAATGAGATACAATGAGGGTCTAGAATGGACACAGATATTATGAGGAATGGAGTGAGACTCAACAAGAAAGGGAGGAATTGGGTAAACTCTAGGATGGTATAAACAAGTGGTGCCTTTGCACACATAGTTGGTAACAATATGCTGTATATTTTAACATAGTTGTTTGAGGTATCAAAATAGCATCGAAAACAAAAGAAACCGAAACCAGTCTCTAAGACAAGGTTTATTTATTTTGAAAGACTGTCCTGTGCACTGTAAGATATGCAGCAACACCCATACCTGTACTCATCATGCAGCTGAAATAACCAAAAAATTCTCTAGGCACTGCCAAATGACCCCTGAATGGTAAAACTGCTTCCTGCTGAGAACTACTGATTAAATATCTTCTTAAACTATCTCAATTTTAGCTTCATAAACATCCCTACTACCACCTGCCATTTAATTTTCAAGGTAAAGGTAAAGATCCCTAGAGTTTTAACACTCCAGATCCATGACCCATTAGTAACAGTGAGTGGTGTTTAGCCACACAGGTAATGAAGTTGGTAACCCTGTCCTATCATACATTTGTAAAGACCCAGTCACAGGTCTGCTCTCCACAACAGAATCAGACAGTAAGCAAGCAAGACAGGAGGTGTGTCCCCTCCTCCTGTGTTGGAACGCTCATCCCACAGGTACATGGTGCTCCTTGTCTGCTGGACCATTCCATTTTACTTCCCATATCCTGTCAAAGTCTCAAGAATGGTTGAGACTGGACACTAGAAAGACAGTCTTTTTAGACATTCTCTTAGAACCTGCCAGTTTTTCTTACAGAACAATGAAGTAGTCTTGTCTCTGGATAAACATATTATTTCCACTTTAGCAAACTCAATGGTCTATGATAAGTTTCTCCTCATTTAAAATTCCCTACCATGACCTCTTTCATACTTCTTCAACTCTTTTAAAGCTGATCTTTATTTAAAGGGTCTCAACAGAATTGTGCAAGGACAGCATGTACCTATCTAATAAATTTATTTAGAATTTTATAGGCAGTAGATTTGTTTTCAAATTTGAAAGGTATATTAATATCTATCTTATAAAGACAATGATTTTATATTTTACATAATTTTACATTTCTAAGGACATCCTTGCCTTTCTCTTTCTGATCTCATAAGCTTGTCTAAATTTCTTAGGAAATGAAAGATTCTAAAAATCATAAAAGTTCCTGTTATTTCCTAAACAGCATGCAAAGCTGTTGCATAATCTCAGAAAAAGATAGACAGGACAGACCTTACAAATATATTTAAATCTCTGAAATGTAGACAAGGATATGTAAATTGAAAGTAAATTTATTTTAGTGAACTGGCAAGAAGGGAAAAAATATAGGGCCATATGTTACCATCAGTTTTGCATATTTGGGGAGGGGGAAGCTTCTTAAGCCAGGCATTTTCAGGCCATAAAATGTCTTCCATAGGTAACCACAAGCTGGCAAAAGTAGTATTACAAGTGTTGAAAGTTAGAAATGAGGACGATGCTTTTATTGGTGGCTGAGCAGAGTTGGGAACTTGGGATAAGAGAAATGGAGATGAATGTGACATAAATTTACTTAAGTGGAAATGGTATCAGTAAGTAGCAAAGCTGCCCTTGAAGGAGAATTTCTTTGTTTCACCTTCTTTCCTCCTATTGGTTTCCTGTATCACAGAAGAGCAATTTTGAAAATAACCTGCAAGGTAAAGATTGTACCATGGCTCACCTACCTATCCAAGGAACCAACATCATTTCTTCTTTCATGCCTTGTTTCAGTAAAAACATTACAGTACCCAGGAAGTCAGTTTGAGTTCTACCTAAGACACAAATGATAAATTACATGAATTTTAGTGTGAATAATAAGTTGCATAAAATGGGACTTTATGTGTTCTGACTATAATCTGCAGGGCTATGAACAATGCCAGGCAATCAATAAGTACTCACTAACTTTTAAATGAAAGGATGGATATTGTAAACAATAATTGTATAGAAAATGGTGCTAGAAGCTTTATGTATTCTAAATTAATAATTATCCTACATGCATGTGTATGATTATGTTTGGGCACTGCCTATTTCCATGAATGATTAAAGATTTCTCAATAATGGCATGATTTTTATGTGTGTACTCCTTTAGCATTTATAAAGCATCTTTCCATGGCCTATAATAAATGAATTCAGAAGACAGAATTCCAACTATTTCAGAAGACAGAATTCTATTTTTTAACTGGTGACATCATGGACACACAACTAACTGGATCTCTAAACTTCTATTTCTTGATCTATGAAATGACAATAACATGACTCTTACACAGTTCCTGGAAACACAAAATGGACTTGTATAAAAAAATTCTTTGGCAGAATGTAAAGTACTGAATAAATATAACTAGCATTGTAAAGTTATTCTCAGAGAAGAAAGACCATAGGTGAGTGTATAGATAATTCACATATTTGCAATTACATGGCCTCCTGGACTCTGAGATTGGAAGTTTTGAGGTACCACATACAAATCATCAAGGGACCTGGGTTCCACACCTAATGTTAGTACTCATCTGTCCTGAGACTTGTCAGAATTCATGAGTCCTTTTGCACCTTAGTATCAATATCTGTACAATGGGGCCCTCTTAAGTTTCCTGAGGTTCCTTTCTGCTTTTGTAATGTTTTATGATTCTATGACAGAGAAAGATTAATGGAACTGGAACAGAATCCAAAAATGAAAAACCACATTTGGGGAAAGTTAAAGGAAAAAAAAAAAAAAAAAAAGATCAGAGTACAATTAGTTCCTTCTTGTGCTCAACTTCTAGTCTTTGGGTCCAGCCTGCACTGTGGTCAGTACTTCAACAAGACAGTTTCTCTCAGTTATACCCTCACTCCACAATACAGGACTCCTCAAGGAACCCAGCACATACTCATGTGCATCCTAAAAGTGCAAGAAGGTTAAAATCCCTTAGGGAAAACATTCACTGATAAAAGAGGATAAGATCAAGTGATAAAACTGTCCTCTTCCATCCCTTGGATGGACAGATGTAAGGCAATTCTATGAGGCTTCTCAGAGGGATCTGGTGGGATCAAGCCCATTTTCTCACAGTATGAGCACTTCAGCAATGTTTTTCTTTTTCCTTATTTCATGCTTCGTAAGCCACTATTCTTCTTTCTTGGACTCTTTTTCCAAAATCAACTGCCTGGACACAAGCCCTTACCTTGAGCTGTATTTTGCTCATGGATTATGAACTATGAAACAAGTGGCCCTGGAAACCAGACAATCAGGATGATATTTTGGATCTGAATTATTCACTAAAGTTTTGAAAATAGAGATCCTACCATTGTGGGAACAGAGGAGGAGCTAATAATCTCTGACATGCTACACTTTCATAATTATTGAGGTTATCTTTGGGAGTTAGTTGGGATGTGATAAAAGACATAAAAATTTCAGGGAAGCATTTAGAGGGGCCTGTTGCCTGCATCCACAGGGAAGACTGCTAAAAATTAGGTCCCGCCTGGTTCAACTGTAAGGGAGGGGTTCCATAAGAGAGGCATAAGGCAGGCATTAAAGATCTTCTATATGTCAATGTCAAAGACCTGATAGAATAATAAATGGCATTCCAAGAACTGGAGGGAAGCATTTCACACCACACTTTTAAACCATCAGGCTGCATCAGAAAAAAATCTATTGACATCAAAGCATTCATGTTTCACGATTTAATATTTTTGGCAAAGAAACTTACAATCAGTCTTAATAAGTTGCCAGGACTGCACCTTGAATTTGGTTTACAAGAAGTAATACAGAAACATCGGAAGGACCTTTGCAGAGGATTAAGGAAGGAGTCAAAACCTCAGAAAGAAGAAATGACAGGAGTAATTTTTTTATATGTGAGACCAAAGAATCTACCATCTATGAGTCTGCCACCTTAGTAAAATTTAGGATACCAAACTATGGAGCAAGCCAGGACATGCCCAAACCCTAACTTCATACTCTAAGACAATAAATAAGTTGTGATACCTGATCTCCCTAATATTAAAATAGAGGCACAGTGTGTATAATCATCTTTAGATGTTACAAACAGTGCACACTGTACTTGGGAATCCTTCTCAAACCCATTCACAGTGATCCAGTAAGTTATGAGTTTGACTGGATTTCAAAATAAACTCACAGTAGTTCCTAATTCTAGAGCAAACTTTCCTGACACATAAGCCACAGGAAACAGCATCTAATGGTCTAGAGGTATCTGTGGTGGGTTCTAATGTTAAATGTGGGTGTCTAACCAGTTCCAACAGGAGAATCATGATCCAGACAGCTATTCTCACTTTGAAAATCAGGCTTTGACTTTCTGTTAACCCTTAGTTGAAGCATAATGGTGTAACAATGGGCCATAGGGAAAGGTGCCTATGCTGAACTGAATATTATCACAATACTAAGTCATAAATTGGAGTGAACGATGCAGTGTTCTATAGTGTAATGGATCATGCACGAGGACATCCAGAAGGTGCAAGGAAATCCTATGAGCATGTGACTCAGAATCCTGTGTCTCTGCCTCTGTTGCACTTTTCGCCACTTACACCTAAAGCCTTGTGGGGTTTTGCCCATCCCAAATAGCAGAAGAGAAATTCACCAATGATTACCTAGGTTGACAGTAAACACGGATGGGCCACTGAGATAGTGGGAAGAGAAAATATCCAAACCTCTTGTGCTCTGGTGCTTTAGGAATCACTAGCACGCAGGCCCTTCCCTTAGCCTAAGGTTTGCCCTAGTTATTGCTGCAGTAACAGCAGCACCAGGAGGAATCCTGACAACGCCTTGTCTCAGAGACTCCAATACCATTGGCTTTATGCTCTGGGGCTTTTCTGACTTCACAGCATGGGGCAGCATTGCAGAAACCACTAGGCACTCACACAAGAGCAGGCCAGCTGGGCAAGATGACCCATACCTGTTATCTCAGCAACTCTCTCAGGAGGCTGAGGCAGAATAGCAAGTTCAAGGCCAGCTGGAGCAACTTAGAATCCCAGCAATTTAGCAGGGGCTTGTTTCAATAAAATAAAATAAATAAAATAAAATGGACTGAGGATGTAGCTCAGTGGTGAAGTGCCCTTGGATTCAATTTCCAGTAGTACCAAAAAAAAAAAAAAAAAAAAGCACACTGGAAATGAAAGAGAGATAATGTTTCATTAGCAAGCCTTTTGTTAACTTCTTAAACTTAGAAAAAGAAAAGGCAACCCTCGATTAGCAAATTATCAACTCACATCATGCTGTGTGGGTAAGAAAGCCTTTGGTGGTGTTCAAAGACACCCACCAAGTATTAATGTAAGCACAGCTTGGAAGTTCAAGAAAGTCACACCCCCTACTCCTGTGGAATCAGTTCCCAGAACAAACTACCTGCGTGACCTGCATGCAATCCCTCCACTCAGGTTCTATTCTGATGGGATTACTAGACAAAGCTTAGAAAGGAAAGAATCCTAAGAAAGGTAATAATAATAGGAAGCATAGTTCCTTAACTATAGAGTTGGCTCTGTAATTTGGTAATTCACAAATGTATAGATTCAACACAGGAAAATCATTGAATCCGGAGATTTTTGTCTCTTGTTGATCTCTTGCACCTTAACCAAAAAATTTGCATAGAAGAAGAAATTGCTCACAGATTTGAAAGACAGACTAAGAAAAGAAATGCAGATGCAGGTTGTATTTTACTGTTTCTCCATTGTGATGCAGTCATTAGCAATGTCATTTAATAAAATATAATTTTTGGTAATAACTACCATTCCATATCAGGAGCCACATCAAGCAGTGTGTATGTGTGTGTGTGTGTGTGTGTGTGTGTGTGTGTGTGTGTGTAGATGCACACATGGGCTTAATCACTCTTAAACTTCATGGCTGTCCTCTGAGACAAGTGTCCTTATCCTTCTTTTACATATAGAAAATGTAAGAGCATCAAGATATTCACAAAGCATACATAATAAGTGACAAGAGAAAGGATTTTAAACTAAATAAATCATTCTATCATATATCTGCCTTGTGAAACAGTTCTTTTAAATTAGATTTTGAACTAAACCATGGGAAGTATGAGAAGGGATCAGGAAAAAGTTTACTAACCTGCTTGGGTTTTGACTAAATGATCTAACTCAACTGGCATAACTAAAAATTAATTTCTATTAGGAGGCCAGTGTGTCACTAATCATTTATCCTCTCATTCAAAACTACTTTTTTAATGCTTAACTGTGTGCAAAGTACTGTTCCAGGTATTGGAGAGAAATAAAAATAAGACAAAACTCATGAAACTTCAAGCACTTTCTCAAACGAAAATGTAAATGCTGCATCTAGAATTTGCCTGGACTGCAGCAGATGCTAAACACATATTGACTGAAAAGGTTAATTTGTCAGGAGCAGTTGTTCTTCCAGGCAAAGGTTTAGTCTTCCATCATATTTTGCTGTATCTGCACATAAGCATTTCATTTTCAACTACACTCTACATTTTATGGAAGAAGATGGAGAAATCTTGAAGAACGGTTGTTTATTACCTCACAAATACTGTTTCATGACAGCATGTCATATTCTTATGATTTACCCAGAATCCTATGACTTGTTCACTTTTTTATTGGTTTTCCCGTCTTGTTCCTCTTGACATTCCTTGTATATTCCAGATACTGATCTATTGTGGCATTTTTACATTGTAAATAATTTCTTCCATTTGTCACCCTCAAGTTAACTTTTTCTATCTATCCTTTCTTAAGTGGACATCTTTAGTTGTGATGTAGCTAAATTTCTCAGCTTACTGATTAACATTGTGCATTTGTTCTTGAAGCCCTGACCTTCCTCAGAGCTGCAGTCATTTCCCTCATAATTTTTTCTTTGGATTTCCAGTTTATGTTTCACATTGAGTTCTGCCAAATCTCTATTTATTTGAATCATTGGTCCAGTTATAAAACAAATTTATATATAAATTATTTCTGACCTTTCCTTTTGGTTCCACTTGGCTTTAAAACTTTGAACTCTGGAGAAGTCAAGTTTGCCTTGCTGAAGTGGAAACAAACAAACAAACACACAAACAAAAACCAAAACAAAACATAAATTTGAACTCTGACTTGGTAGTATGTATATGCTAATATGTGGGAGAACAAGTCTTACTCTTTCCTTTCCTTCAAATTTTTTAGTTGTAGATGGACATAATACCTTTATTTATTTGTATGTGGTGCTGAGAATTGAACCCAATGCCCCATGCATGCTATGCAAGTGCTCTACCACTGAGTCACCATCACAGCCCCTACTCTTTCCTTTTTAAAGAACTTTTCTGGAATTTTTGAGACCTCGTTCAATAAACATTCAGTTTGCAATATCCTGTAGAAAATTTTATGTAATTTTGATTGAGACTCTTTCCTTTTTAAAGAACTTTTCTGGAATTTTTGAGACCTCGTTCAATAAACATTCAGTTTGCAATATCCTGTAGAAAATTTTATGTAATTTTGATTGAGATTGGATTGAACATACATGTTACTTTAAGTGAAATCAACATATTTATATTATTATTCATTCCATCCATGAATATGGCTCAGTATTTTGGTCCAGGGTGTTTTTTCATACCATTTAATACACATTCATTTTTTTCTAATCCCTAAGGATCTTATGCATTCTTCATTAGATTGAAGTGTGTGTGTGTGTGTGTACTCCCCTTTATAGTTATTTTTACTGTGATTAGTCTCATTTCCTATTTGTTATTCTAGCTGTTTTGATATAAAGAAAGGTACTTAATTTTTATAAACTGATTTCATATCCAAAAATTTTATTTTTCATGTTTGTGGGATTTTGTAGTAAATACCAGTTGAACTTTATTAAATAGTTTTTCTGCCTCAGTTTAGATAATCAAAATAATCTTTCTCCTTTGATCATTAATGTAGTAAACTATTGTTTTAATCAACTTTTTCACTGCTGTGACTAAAAAATCCTCACTAGAACAATTGTAAAGAAGAAAAAGGTAATTTGGGTGCTCATGGTTTCAGAGGTCTCAGTCCACAGACAGCCAACTCCACTCCTTGGAGTTTGAAGTGAGGCAGAACATCATGGCAAAAGAATGTGGAGGAGGGAAACACCTCACATGATGATAAGGAAGCAGAGGGAGGGAGAGAGTCCACTCACCAGGTACAAAATATATATCCCAAAAGCATACCCCCAATATCCCACCTCTTCCAGCCATACCCTACCTGCTTTCAGTTACCATTCAGTTAATCCCTATCAGGGGATTAACTCACTGATTTGGTTAAGACTCTCATAACCCAATCATTTCTCCCTGAAACTTTCTTTCATTGTCTCACACATGAGTTTCTGGGGGAAATCTCACATTCAAACCATAACAATTAGACTGCTATTTTTTCAATATATATGTAATATATATATGTTATATGTATACATACTTATAATATATATAATATATATACTTCTATTTACAATTTTGAGATGATTCAATTTTGATCATTTCTTAAAATATACATTTTAATCGAGTTAATGGAAGTTTTTGAGTACATTTACATTATTGTTCAAAACCAAATTCCTTTATATTTTATTTTTTCTCTTATTAATCCAACTGGAGAATCAACTTTATATTAACTTGATAACATTATGTGATTAGGTTTAACTTTTTTTCTTATAATAAAACAATTTTTAAAGAAAGGAGTATTGTGCTCCTTGAACATTTGGTAGAGTTTACCTATAGGACTCCCTGAATCTTTTATTTGATAGGGTAAGGTTTTGATTGAGTTTCAATTCAATAATAATTTTAAAGGTATTCCCATTACTTTTTGCACCACCTGCAAAGCAAGCTTTAGTTTTATTTTCTACAAATTTAATTCAAGTCATCTAGACTTTAAAATACCATTGTTTCAAGCTGTTCAACTCTTTTGATTAGTTTATGTTAAAATTATCTATCTTATTTTTTTCTTTCTTTTTTATCTAGATCAGTTTTTCTAGAGATTGCTCAATCTTACTAAGTTTTCAAAGAACACATTTTTGTTTTGTTGATTTCTCTATTTTTCATTTCTTTATAATTTTTATGGTTTTATTACTTCTTTGCTTATATCCTATAAGTTTATTATGTTGCCCTTCTACCTGGAGTTGTGTCTGATACATAGTTATGCTCAAAAGTATCAGCTATGATTGTTAATACGTTTGAGCTAAAATTATGATGTGATATATTCAGTTATCTATCAGGGATAAAGTTACTTCCTGCCATTTGTGCAATAGAAGGACCCACTTCAAATTGAGTACCTCTCATTATGGTTTTGCCTTGTATCAGTAAGAGGTGAAAACCCAAACAGAACAAGAATACACTAAATGCTTTAAGACTTGCTTCAATAGGGTGCAATTTCCCTAAAAATTTCTCCATATGGCAGGAAATAAAGTTAAATACACTATGTAAGCCCTGGAAAGAGTAGGGAGGGAATTAACACACGTCTTCTAAGTTTTAGAATTGAGTAGTTATGGAATCAGAAACTTGGGCTTTAGAAACATCAATATTCTTAAAGTTTTTAAAGTTTTCTGAGTTATTTTCTTTTTCTTTATTACTAAAAAATTTTGGCAATTTTGTTAACCTTTGGAAAAAATAGTGTCCTCATGTGAGCTGGTGTGTAAACAAGGCAGCATCATTTCCCCAACGGCCAGGTAGCTCATTAAGGTGAAGCCCCCAAAAGAAGGCCAATTTCAGGCTAAACACGGAGGATGTTTGGCACCCCCTAAGTGTTCTGTGTAAGGTCACGCAGAGACCTCTCCAGAGAGATGTAAAGCCTTGGAAATTTTTGTGAGAGTTTATGTAAAGAAAACCAACCTCTTAAAGCAGCAGTGAAATCAAATATCTGTCTTAATCACTAAGGCCAAATGTAGTCAATATTCCATCACCCAAAAATGCAAGACCTTGTGGTTACTCTACATTATCCTAAAGTACACATTATCCTTGAGTAAATATCATCTTCCATATCTATTTACTAATTTTTGTTTCACTACTAACATTAGTATCATTAATCTATGTCAGTGATGTGGATAAACAAGGAAGAGAACAAGGTTGATTAATCTTGGATTATCCTCCACAGTTATGGCCAGTTCTCCCCTACAGCTGCTCACACTTACATTTGTCCCTCCACCTTGCAGGATGCTCCTGCCTCAGAATCCCTTTACTTCTTCCTGACCCCTCGTCACATCACCTCATTTTCTATTCAGCTTAAACTTCATAATCCATCATTTACATCCCTTTATTGCCAATATCTGCAAATCTCTTTTTTCCATTTTCCTTCAGGGAGAGTAACAACTAACAGAACCCTGGAATCAGATGAACCCCACAATTCACCTTTCAAACAAGCCCGCTTGGATGCCCCTGGTGGATCATTCATTCGTGCAAGCTGCTGTAATTACAAAACTGTAGTTTCTGGTCTGCCAAGTCCTCAGTTCTGCCTTTACTATCAGGGGATCCCAATTCTGATGCCCATTACAATCCTGGGGAGTTTTCTTAAAATTCTAACACCTGGGTCTCATCCCAGACCAATAAAATCAGACCCTCTCCTTTCCTGGTGAGATAAAGACATTTAAAATTTTGAAAGCCCTCCCAGCTATTGTAATGGTAAGGCAAGTTTTAGAGCAGTGTTCTAGGCATTGTTAGCACATTATAATCACCTAAGGAGTTGATCAAAGTAGTCATGCATGGTTCCTACCAGCAGAGGTGATTATTTTGCTTGAAGAACAATGAAGACTGACAGCTCACCAGGTAACTCCAATGAGCAGTCAGAGAGGCCCTGGGCTAGATCCTCAGCACTGCCCCCAGAAAGAATGAGATCTACTTGTTAGAGCCATCTGTCTTCAAGTCTCTAATATTCTCCTTCCCAACTCACAGATGGCATTTCCTTCTTCACAGAGAAAACAGAATCCACCAGAAAAGAACCCTCTTATCTTTCCTTCCTGCCACCAAAGTTACAGACACACCTCCACCTAAACATTGTTAGTCTCTTCACAGCTTTTGTGGCTCTGCCCCTTCCCACACTCCCCATATCATCACTCCATTAATATGCCCATCCTTTCCCTGTCTGCTTTCATGGCTCCTTAGCCTGCTCCACTCTCTCCCATTCTAAGGGAAACCCTTCCTCCTCCCCACATCTGCTTCCAATTTCCATCCTATATCTATTACCTGTTCAGAACCAAGCATCTTGAAACGATTGTGCTGGCTGTCTCCTCTTCCTCATTTAATTGCCATTCCTTTTTATGTGGTAATCTGTGTATTCCCAAGAACTCCAAAGAAACAGGGACCTCGTTATCACCAAGCCCAGCATGCACTTCTCAATGTTTATCTTCATTAAACTCTTAGCAATATTTCATTCTGCTAACTTCACCCAAACTTGAACTCCTTCACCTTTCACTGGTGTTTATAATTTCATATTCTTTAAGTTTTCCCTTAGTTCCATGGTTGCTCTGCAACTCTTCTAGTTTCAGACTATTGAATAAAATAGGATAGCTAATAGATCCCAATTAAGGCTTTTTTCTCTTTTTTAATGCAAAGGCCACTCTGTGAGGTTACCCTACTATAGAAAGATTCCAAACATTTTAGCCAACTCCATTGTCCCAGGATGATGGGAATAGGGAGGCAGGACAGACCTGTAAAGACTACAGATACAAGGGCCAATAGCCTTAATACTTTTCCAATACCGGAATTTTCCTCAAGGCACCTCCCCAGAAGCTATATAAGCCCCTAGACTAGTATATTTAAGTGATAACTTGCAACCAAGTTCCCTCTCGCCTAGCAGGAGTTCCATCTCTTTTCTTTCACTTAAATAAATCCTATTCCTTTCACTCTCGCCTTTTGTTGTTGTCCTTGGATTTTGTTCTTTGGAATTGTGAGACAAGAACCCAGAAAGAAAGTGGCAGTGAGCTGCTAGGGTTTTCCACTGAGAGCTGCCACATGCTGCTCAGTGGCTCTGCTGGCCACAACCCCCAGAGCTGATGCCCCAGGCATTCCCTGCTGTGATGAGCTGTGGGCTTTCTCCACTGCAGAGGCCTACAACTTATGCAGACCCCACCTGCCAGCAGAAGTGGAAAATCTAGTTTCATCTCACTAGGATTCCTCTGTTCTTTTTATAATTATAAGCATTAGCATATATGTATTGTACAAATTAATGGGTTTCACCACAACATTTACATGTATGCACATATTGTGCCTTGATTATGAGCACCTTCCCTATGCTCTTTCTTGCTCTCCTCACTCCCCTTCTTCCCCTTCCCCTTTCTCTTAAAATCCTTCTTCTACTTTCAGGTCTTTAAATATTTGTTTTCACGTATTAGAGAAAACATGAAATACTTCCCTTTCTTCTTCTGACTTACTTTGCTTAACATGATATCCTCCAGTTCCATCCACCTTCCTGCAAATGACATGACATTATTCTTCTTTATGGCTAAATAATACTCCATTGTGTATACATACCATATTTTCTTCATCCATTCATCTGTTTACTGGCACCTAGACTGACTCCATATCTTAGTTATTGTGAATAGCACTGCAGTAAACATGGGTATGCAGGTATCTCTTTTTATACTGCCTTCACTTCCATATGATGCACACTCAAGTGGGATAATAAGATCATTCAGTTGCCCTATATTTGGTGTTTGGTGTTTCGAGGAACCTCATACTGTTTCTGTAGTGGTTTTACAAATTTAGATTTCCACCAAAATTTCTCCACATCTTTGCCAGCATTTTTTTAAACAATTGCCATTCTGACTGAGATGAGATGGACTTAATGTAGTTTGTACTTTCATTTTCTTGATGATAAAACATGTTGAGTTTTTTTCATATATTGCTCTTTCATTGAGAAGTATCTATTCAAATAATTTGTTCTTTGGTTGTTGTTTTTGACTCTTTATATATTCTGGATATTAATACCCTTTTATATGAATATCTGGCAAAGATTTTCTCCCAGTCTGTAGGTTATCTCTTTATTTGGCCAATTGTTTCCTTTGCTGCACAGAAGTTTTTTAATTTGGTATAATCTCATGTGTCAATCTTGCTTTGGTTTCCTGAGCTATTAGAGCACTATTCAGAAAATTGTTGCCTGTGCCAATATCTTGGAGTGTTTTCCCTGTGTTGTCTTCTAGTAGTTTCACTGTTTCAGGTCTTACATTTAGTTCTTTGATCCATTTCAACTGGTAAATTCAGCAAAGTAGCAGGATATAAAATCCACATATAAAATCAGTAGCTTTCTTTATGTCAATGATGAACTCAATGAGAAAACAATCAGGAAAGCAATCCCATTCACAATAACCTCAAAAAAAATTCTAGGAATAAACCTAAGGATATGAAAGGTCACTAAAATGATAATTATAAAACATTGACAAAAGAACTTCAGGAAGACACTAAAACGTGGAAAGACCTCCTATGTTCTTGAATTGGGAGAATGTTGTTAAAATGGCCATATTACCCAAAGTAGTCTACAAATTCAATGTAATCCTCATCAAAATGCCAATAACATTCTTCACAGAACTAGAAAAAAGTCCTAAAATTCATATGGAAGCACAAAAGATGCCAAATAGCAAAAGAAATCATGGTCAAAAAGAGCAACGCCATAGGCTATATAATACCTCTGTTCTTTTATATGTTGGTGTGCCTCAGGATTCTGTCACTGGAACCTCTACTTCTCATGTCACATGCTGTTTCCCATGTCTATAATTTTATATTATGTGCTAATCACTCCTTTGTGGGA
This sequence comes from Glaucomys volans, assembly GCA_020662805.1. Lineage (NCBI taxonomy): Eukaryota > Metazoa > Chordata > Mammalia > Rodentia > Sciuridae > Glaucomys > Glaucomys volans. The sequence goes on from JAJEJO010001190.1 coordinate 154,504, forward strand.
TACCCACAAATACAGATAATTAAGATCATAATTCATTTTATTTTCCATCTCAAAGATGTTATTAGACATGCAATAGAAGAAAAAAATCCTTCTGCAGATTGCCCCCAAGTAACACCACAGTTCTGGGGTGGTAGGCAGTACTAGGGCACTAGGTTGGGACAAGATGCTAAATGGCACATATATATCAAGGACCTCAGAGACTTCTGACAAAATGTCCCTTAGCATAGCTTACATTAGATGTTCATAGTTTTATCCACTATTTCAGTATTATACTTAAGACACAAGATATCTATTGTTTCACTTACAGGGTACAAATTTCCCCTAGAGCCAGAGCTAGAGAGTCAGTTTCTTGCTCTTTCTCTCTCTCTCTCTCTCTCTCTCTCTCTCTCTCTCTCTCTCTCTGGCTACATCGGCTACATCACCTGTTCTTCTATCACCTTCAACTACATTTCTCACCTGACTTCTTTTCATCATATTCCTCTAAGAAAAGTTTCCTGATTCCCTTTCTGTTCCTGAAAATTAAATCACTATAGTAAACTAATAAAATACAATTGGGAAAATGCTCCCTTGTGAACCACTTCTCCTGGAAGGAGGCCCATGTGGCAGCATTCTGTTAGGAGACAGACACGCCTTTCAGGCCACTCAGGGACTAGGGCTCTGCCCTGTCCCCTGGAAGGAGGCCTATGTGGCATGCGACTTTCAGGCCACTTGGGGACTGGGGTCCCATCCTTCTTTCCTGTGATCTGTGGACAGGATGTTCTCCTGTGGTCTGTAAGACAGTTCTTCTGTGGTCTGTGAAATGCCCTTCTTTGTGTTAATTGAACAGATGTTCCTCTGTGGTTAGTAGGACTAAGGCAATGGAAATTCACTGTATAGTCTGCCAAAGAGGCTGGTAACTGCTTACACAAGGCTTGACCTTTGAGATGTATGCCTAGCTTAACTGCAAGCGTATAAAGGACAGTGTTATACGCAGTAAAGACAGAAGCAGCTTCCTTTGTGACAAGTGCTCCATCTCTCCCAAATATAGTTCTTCTCCTTGGACCTTGGTGCACAGATTCTGAGTTTTCCTTTTCCCAACATTGCCCAGTGTTGCAGTCTTAGATAGTACAACACATTAGGCCTACCTCCTGCATTGCAGACTCTGATTGTGCAATACTAGACCCTCCATTGTTGCAGTTAGAGCAACACTCCTCAAGAATATATTTTCCCAAAAAATTTAATAAAATCATGTATGGTTTGGATGTGAGGTGTCCCCCTTCAAAAAAAAATCTCCTGTTAATACAGGAATATTTAGAGGTGAAATGATCATATTATAAGCTGTAACCTAATCAGTCCGTCTAACTGTGGTAACCTTAGGCAGAGGGACATGGCTGGAAGAGGTGGATCACTGGGAGTTGCCCTGGAAGGTTCATCTTTCCTGAAGCTCCTTCCTCTCTGTAATGCTGTCTGCTTCTTGATCCTGCCATGAACTGAGCAGTTTTCCTCTGCTGTGTCCTCCCCCCACAATGTGCTGCCTCACCTTAGTCCTGGAGCAATGGAGTTGGTCACCTATGTACTGAGACCTCTGGAACCACAAGCCCCCAAAAAACTTTTTCTCCTCTCAGTTGTTCTTATCAGGTACTTTGGTATAGCAACACAAAGCTGACGAAAACATCATATATCAAATTAGTTGAGAATTTATGTAAAGAATGTAGAAAAACACAATGAGCACTTAGTTATAGCCATTCATCCTTCATTATTTAAAAATAATTTGATACCATTTAACAAATGATTGAAACAAATATTAAAATATGAATGCTAAGAAACAGCATTGTCATTTAATGTTCGTCATAAGGATTTCATACCTAGTGATAGCTCATATGGACAAAAGAAAAATCCAAACAGAAGCCTTGCTCAGCTTCTATAAGTGTTCTGTGATGGAAAGAACATTAGCAAAAGATTTGAGTGATTTTATGTGTCTGTATGTAAAGCATTTAGAAATTTTCACTCTGTCGTGTTCAGGAGTAAAATAAGAAACCAGCCTTGTATATTTCAAAGATTCGTTTCCAATTCTAAATGTATTTGATGCTACAAAAACAATTTCAAATAGTCACCATAAAACTTAAGGCAGAGAATGTTGCTAAGAACACTGAATCTTTGTCATGTGCCCCCAGAGATTACATTCCCTTCCCTTCCATACAGAGATAACTATGATTGTAAATATTTTCATGAGTGAATGCATGCACTTCTAAACAACATATTGTTTATTTTTATGTGTTTTGAACTTTCAAAAATTATATCATGCCCTGTGAATTTTCTGAGCTGTTATTTTACTCATGCTTATGAGATTCATACATTTAGATGTGTACTGATAATGGGATTTTAACATCTATATTCATGAGTGAAGTAGCTCTGTATTTTTCTACATTATTCCTTGCCTGGATTGAGTACCAGGCTTATAAGCATAAGCTTTATATATATATATATATATATATATATATATATATGTATATACATATATATATACACATATATATGTATATTATATAATATGTAATTTGTATATTATATAACATAATTTGTATAATATATAGTATATAATATATATGCTATAGATAACATATTCATAATTATAGATCTATGCTTATAAAATGAAGTAGAAATAATCTTGCCATTTTATATTTTCTAGAAGAATCTTTATTTACTTAGAATGATCATATCCCTAAGTGTTTGGTAGAAATCACCAAAAAAAATCTGCTGCACTTAATGTGTTTTCTTGGTGGGAAGATTTTAAAATACAGGTTTAATTTCTACACTAATTAGGATTATTTAGTATTCTTATTCTTCTTGAGCCAAATTTCGTATGTCATATTTTTTCTAGTAATTTTATCCATTTTATATCAGTTTTGCCATTATAAAAATTCATATTGCTCATCTTATTTTATAATAATTCTTCCAACTACAGAATGAGATAGATGTCAGTGTCTTTGATTGGATCCCTCTAGTCTTTATTTTCTCAAAATTTTCTTTATGCAGTTTCATTATATAAAAAGTACCAATGCCCTTTATGGAGGGAAGGGAAAACTCCCACTAAAAATACTCTTCAATCCACCAGACCAATGGTGCTTGCTGCTCTCACTCCTCTTTGTTAGTGTGACTAGGAAGGAAGTGGTAGAATATTGAGATTCTGGCCAGCACTCAGTGAGAACAGCAGGACAAGGCTTTCTTCAACTATTTGCTGATGGATAACTATTTTTATCTCATCCCTTATCCCTTATTTTTATCTCATGCCCTCCCAAACCCCAGTGGTTCTATTCCCCCAGCTAACCACAATCTACGTTTGTCATGCGTCTGTATTTTTCTAAAGCTGCCCTTTCTCCTCCCTCCTTAAAGCTACTTATTGAAAATGTAAACTTCTTTCAAGGGCAGGCCCTAATTTCACCTTCACCATGAATGTTATCATCCTTATAAGAATAAGTCAGTATTTCATGTGAATCTTCCTTAGAAGATTGGTTTGTCTCTTATGTCACTGCTGCCAATTAATCTTTGCTAAATGAATGATCCTTGAGGCAGGAATTATTCCATATTCATTTTTAATTGCTCACAAGAATAAAACAATATGATCCACATGGTAAATATTCAACATGACCAATGAATTTGATTGAAAACCAGAAGGGAGTGAACAGAAAAAAACCATAACACTGTGAGAAAGTTACCAAAATATTAATAATTTGTCATTTTGCTTCACTTGCATTGTTAGATGAGAAGTACTCAAGGTCTATTGAGGGGGGAAATGAGGTTACAGGAACATCCTGATGGCACTTGGAGGGTTGCTCCTGCCTGCTTACCTAAGGGCACTGCTATGACCTTAGGGTGGGTTATCTTCTCTCCCAGCAGACAGAGCAGGAAACAGGCATAGTCTGTTACCACTTGAGTTTCTCCCTTTGGACTAAGAGTGTGAATTCCATTAACATTTATTGATTTTTTTTTCTTTTTCATTGAGCATTTGACCTAAACTAGATTCTAGTAGAGCCAAAAGTAGTAAAGGTTGGAGAAATTAAATGTTGGCTGAATTAATTAGATTTTTTTCCTTATTTGCATTCTACCTTGTCATTTTTTTTTTACAAAAAACTCTAAAGTTATATCTTTGCTTACAAATCTTTAAGTGTTAATTATTTTCTCACCATTGATCTTTAGTGTTAGCTCTTATTTTGTTTTAGTATGTGACCACTTCTTAGATATATATATATATGTATAGAATATACATTTTATGACAGAGAGAGATGACAGAAAGAGGACGTCAGGACATATGGATGAAAGAAAGGCAGAAAGAGATAAAAGAAACTAAGGAAAAAATTAAGAGATTCAAACATAGTTATATCTGGTGAACTGGTATGATAAGTTTAATAGTAATCTATTTTTATAAAAACCAATGAGCAACCTGAGAAAGAACCTTAGAAAAGAAAAAAGAAATAGACATGACGATATTGACCCAATAAGAAAGCATCAGTGTAGATGTGGAGAAACAAAAATGATTTCTGTTATCTATTCTATTTCCTAGTCCAGATCCCAAAGATTATTGAGTTCTATGAAGAACATAGGAACAGTTAAATAAAAATTTATTTCTTAATTAAGAACTCTCTGTAACATTGGAAGTACTAATAAAGCTTTCTGTGGACACTACAGATGACATAATGTAAATAGTTTGAACTTCCACCTTGCCATAGGCCATGGGGTAGACTTAGCTTCATGAAAATCCTATAAACAGCGACAGTGAACAGAGAAAGATGGGAAGCACCCATCAGGACGTTACACTGTACCAGGCGACAGACAGTAGTGCCAAGAGACTGGAAAGGATTCTAGTGAATTCTGGTTAAAGGCATGACTACCCACTGGAGCCCTTGGAAACCGTACTCTAGGAATTAATTGAGTAGGCAGGAAAAACCGAGTGCCAGACGTAGTGGCACGATGCCTGAAATGATTGGACTCATTCCCCGGTACAGTTGATTCAGCCCATTGGGATTTCCAGAAATACTTGAGGGGTACTTAGTATGAAGTCCTGTGGGAACAAATGGAAACTTCCATTGAATTGCTGAGATCCCTTCTGTTCTCCACAGCAGATGGAACCAGAAGAAATTCCATTTACCCACCACTACCCATCCAATGGTAAGATTGCTAGAGATAAAATCAGGGAGTTCTCTGTCATTTGATAAGCAAGAATGTTAGAAATACTAGTGGGTCAAATAAAAACTGCTAGGAAAAAAACATGTTAGGTCATTGTCCACTAAATCTATATTTTAGATCTATTACATTCTTTAACAATACAACTTGATGCTGCAAGACATGTTTTTTTAAATGGCCAAATTTAATGCTTTTACAAAAAATAAACTGTTCTCCCGGTTCATCTTTTTATGTTAAATCTTTATAGTAACTATAGTAATGTTCCTTTTGATACTTACTATTTTATGCCTTCTTTTTTCTTGATTTCTTGAAAAATTAATGATTTTTCAACAAATCATTTTTAATTTGGGTCATTTGGCTTTGTGTCACATTAATTTATGCCATAATCTTAAACATTTCCTGGTTTCTAATTTCTTTAGGTTTATTCTGTTGATGTTTTTTCAACATTATGATGAACGCTAAGCTCATTAATATAGACTTTTAAGTATTCCCTGCCATACATTTCCTTCAAAACATTGCACACAAATGCTGTTGTGTGTGTTTTGTATTATGGCCATGAAAGTATGCGGCTCAGATCTTTAAAAGCATGAGCTGTACGGACACATGACTGACAACCCCCAGCAGGTGCACCTCTGACCCACTGTGGCATTCACCAATGCCACACTCTTAGGCTGCTCTTGGCAGGGATTCAGCACAGCAAGGGTCATAGAACAGGGCCTTGTTGGCTCATCGTGGGACTCCATTAGGACAGCCTTGCCTTGGGGACTCCCATAAGCTTGGCTGAGGCATTCTCAGAACTGCAGAACAGCCTGCAGGTCTTCCTTCTCAATCATCCATTTCTTCCCCGCTTCACTAATGCTAACTGCATCTTAATCTGCAGGCTCCTGTGGCCTACTCCTGCCAGTCCCTCTTTTATCCTCCAAAGGTATTTCCCCAATATATTTCTTTTACATCAAATTCTGTAGGTGTCTGCTTCTCAGAGCACTCCAGTTGACAGACTGACACAGTATTTTTTTTAATCTGCTAGTGCTAATTGTTTTTGAATTTCTGTTCAATCCCTCTGACTCGTAGGTTATTTATAAGTTTCCGTTTTCCCAAGCATTTGCAAGATCTTTGAAACTTTGATTTGCTTTGTGTCCCCAGAATGTGTCCTTTGAAGTCTGCATATTTTGTGTGTTGCTTGGTAGAAGAATGAGTATTCTATAATTGTTGAGTGCAAAGTTCTTGTTGATGGTGGTGTTCAGATTAAATACCACCTGAAAGGCATTTAAATCTCCTACTATAACAGTGTGTCTGAATTTCTTTGTATATTTTTCTCATTTTGCTTTGAGGCTTTTATCAGGTATATATAGGTTTAGAATTATTACATGTTCCTAGTAACTTAAAATGTTATCATTGTCTAGTGATTACATTCATCTTTGATATTCGTTTTGACCTTAAAGTCTGAATTATATTTCTATAGTAGCCTTTTTAAGGGTAGGATGTTCCTGTTGTATCATTTGCCCATCCTTTACATTGCAACATTTATTTTCCTTTATGTTTTAGGTGAATCTTTGGAAACAACTATTGCTACAATTGCATGGAAATATTAGTGCATTAATTGTTGAATTTAATAGTTTGGCTCATTTACCTTCATTGTGATTACGAATACATTGTGTATTTCTACTTTCTTATTTTGTGTTTTATCTATACTACTTTTTTATCCTACCTGAATTCTCTTTTATTTTTCATTTGCATTCATTTCATTGATTTACAAAGATCAATTAAAATTAGTAGTAATATGTTTTTGGTGGTTACTTTTGGAAATCTACATTACTTTATTGTCTCTTCTGCCAAATTATATGAAGACCTTAGAATACTTTAATATTTTAACTCTAATTGCCTCCAGTGCAAATGACTTTGTTATTGTTTAATATTTTGGTTCTTTCTTGAGTTCTATTTAATTTTAACATTACATATTCGACATAAGTACTTATTTATTTAATGAATATCTATATTTTTGACATGCTGACCAATATTTTTGCTCACTATTTCTACTTCAAATCATCTAGGATCATTTTCTTTTTTATTATATACATTCTTCAGAAGGTCTTTTAATGAGGGTTTTTAATCAAAAAATTTTCTCTATTATTACTGAAAAGTATTTTATTTTTCACATTCTCTAAATAAATTCTCTAGACTTAAATTTATTGAGAATAACTCTTGAAGAGTCTCTTATTTCACCAATGAATTTACATTTAAAAGCATGTTAAAGTATAAATTGATTTTTTAGTGAAAGGTTTTTAGATAAATCCAATATGCTGTAATTCTGGAAATGGTAGTCTATTTCTATTATTTTACCTATAAACATAATTACATTTATCAGTATTTGATTTATACCATCACTCATTTCATATATTCTAGAGTCAGCATGAGGTCAAAGAAAGGGAGAGATCTGCCCAACTCAGAGAAGTGTTGGGAAGGATGCCTTTGTACATGCATCTGTTTAACATATTGGTAGCCACATGCAGCCTGTAAATGTCAACTAATTAGTACTATGGAATATGTCATATAGTTCCAATGAAATAATTCTCATAAAAGAGACCCAAACTTTACAAAGACTGCTTTAGAGAAATTGTAGCTTCCCAACACTAACAATACTGGCATGGAAAACCAAAGTAGCAGAGCTGACCATGCTATTCCTAAGAAGCAGTCTTTCCTGGCCACTGCACAAGGTGAAAATAACAGTTTAATCAGATCTGACAAGAAGTTAACCAAGAACCTTAAAATTATCAAGAAGATGATTTTCTATAAAGGGTAACAATTAACTATTGTTAAATGTGAAATTAGCCTAATTGATTTTTGTTCTAAATAATAAGCTAATGATAGATGAAGTTACCACAATTAGCAAAATATTTTTAAAACAAGGTTTCATTTCATTTCATTTTACCCTTTTCAATTTATATTGCATTTGTTTTATCATATACATAACATATTTTATGTTCCATAAATAATGTACTTTTTTCTTCTTTTTTAATTTTTTAATTTGTTCTAGTGTACTTTTAATAAAGGTAAATGCTCAAAATATTTTTCCTAATAGGGGTATGTAATAATAAAAATGGGGGTGCCAATTTGCTAGCAAGTAAGTGACCTGAGGTCTTGCCATTTTTATTATTACATATTTTAAAAACTATTCTTTTCCTTTGAGTCTATTTTTAGTACGTGGTGGGGATTTTGGTAAGTATTCCCTCTTGGATCATTTAATCTACTCCCAGAATGTTGGGAAAGTTATTATTCCTAATTTGTCCCAAATGCATGGGTGTCAAGTGCTATTCTGAACATGATTATTGAAGGAGAATTCATTATTTTTCTTAATAATTAGTATTTTTACTTAATAGTTCTCATGGTCAAAATTTTTTCTTGTGTTTCACTCTAATTTCCCTGCTGCAGTTTAAGCTCATTGCTTCCTGTTCTGCTCTCATGAACTAACGAGAATTGGTCCCTGTCCTCCTGATAATTTCCTTTAACATGTTATCAGAAGTCATTATGTCTCCCTTTAGCCTTCCTTTCTCCATACTGGGAAGTTCCCAGTCCAGCTAACCTTCTATCATATATTCTATCCTTCCCGAAGTTCTCATATTTTATTGCTTTCCTCTGAACTTCCTTTAGTCTACACAGAGAAAAACTGCATTTAAAATTCAGTAATGATCTGAAAATGAGAAAAAAACAGTGCTATGCATAATTTACCTAAATTGTTAAAATATAAGCATGAAACTATTTGGGAAATACGTCTGTTTAAAGTTAATTCTTATTCCCTGATTCCTAAAAGACCATGTGAGATTATCTCTTTTCCTGCCTTTATTAGAGAAAGACTTCAAGGGTATGAAATTTTATGCAAACTTGTGGATGTGCATCCATATGCATAAGAGGGCAGGTGCAACATGTATTTTTCTGGAACAAAACTTTCATTGCTTTCATGACAGAGCTTGCATCCTCTAAAAGGAAAAAAAAAAAAAAAAAAGAGAGACTGGATTCTAGTCCTAGGATAAAATTAAAGAGAGTGGGAAACTAATGTATCTGTTTACCTTACCCAGTTTTCCTTTCTAAAAATGAGATAATTCATGAAACAGTGTGTTTTAAGTAAAATGCTATCTGTGAATGAAATCAAAGATTTTTTTACAGAAATTTGAAATCAGTCCAGGCTCATGAGTAGAGATGTGTTTCTTAATATTATTTTCAATGTGTCTTTATTGCCTTCAGAGGATCCTGCACATCCTCACTGGGAGCTGATTCAGAGCATCCTCTTTCTGTCAGTTATAATGCTGTCAGTTACATGGCCAGCTGTTCCTGGCCACTCTCAGGTATGCAATACACAGCCTTCACATATGTGAGATCTGGTAACAAGGAAGAATTTCTCCATAAAGATGACTTCTGAGAAAGCAGTCAAAAGACAGAAGAAACTTTACTTACCTGCATGCTTTTACATCCTTCCCTCTATACATATGGACCACAAGATTCTCCATCCATCTTAGAACATCCCCTATACATCTTCCTTTGGCAGCAGAAATCCTATCAACCACATCCAATAGGGAAATAATTTTAATGATAAAGAAGATCTCTGCAGGGTAGACAGAGCCATACCCACAAGATATTATGAAATATTTAGATTATTTATGTTTCCAGAAACAAATGAGAACCTTTTATATCCAATATCGGTTGTTCTTCTCTTCAGACCCTCGTAGCATCCCTATTCCACATCTCCATGTGTTTTGAGCAAATTCACCCTGATTTAACTGGAGTTGCCTCCTCTTCTTCCCCTTCTGTGTGTCTCTAGCTTCCTGCTCCAGGGTTGCCTTGCTGTTGATACCACAGGACTCTATTTGGTTCCTCTACCTGGCAGGCATACTCTGGATATATGGGGGAGTATGTGTATCAAGAGGTCTAATTTACCGGGCTTATGAGAGCCAGTGGATAAATTATTTCCTGTTTCTCCCCCCTCCCACCACTACCAGGAATAGTCTAGAGATAGAGGCCTTTCCAGGATATAGCACTACACTTGGCTCAATACCACAGTCCCATTACCCTTTCTGAATTTTTCCTCATTCCTCACTCCTACACCCTACAATTATTCCCCTATATAATAACAGCAGCACATTGGTCTTTGTTTTGACTATACTTTCTGAAAAAAATCAGGCTAAGAGATCTCTTGACTCATTTGACCAGTGATACCTTATAGAAAAGATCAAATGTTTATTGTTCTTACCCCCATATAACAGTGATTCAGTACAAACCTCTCGATTTAGGGCATTTCCTATCCTGACCAGTAAAAGTGACATATTTAGCATAGTGAAAATATATAATGATGAACCAATAAAATTACAGAGCCCTTAACTATCTCAAATACTCTGCTGTATCTGGATTTTTGTTACAAACTGAGAATGAGAAATGCATGTATATAACACAAGTTGTTGTTAATCTTAAAACTTCCCCTCCCAGTTTCCATTACCATGATCTTCCTATTCCCACGAGCTTTAGGACCTAACAGTACCATGAGGAGTAAAATGTAAATGAATACCAACTCTGAACCTCAGTCATCTTTTTAAGGACATAGCTCCCTTGGAAAGTAGTCAGACCTCATATGACAATAAAATTAGAATTAATGCAAAGAAGAAATTCTAATGAGAATAAATCTCTAAAAATAGATGCTACGATGTGAATGTTGGTGTCCCCCCTGAAATTCATATGTGGAAACTTAATCACCAAGGTGATGGTATTGAAGGGGATCTTTGGTATATGATTAAATCCTGAGAGTTATGCCTTCCCTAATGTGACTAATGCCTTTTAAAAGAAGCTTCACCCAACAAATGCCCTCCAGCCCTCCCACCTTCCACCACTCTAGTGCTCAAATAAAAATTCCTCTTGAGGTAAAAAGCAGCCCTCACTTGTCAGCACCTGAATCCTAGACTTCCCACACTCCAAAGCTATAAGAAATAAATTCCTGTTCTTTAGAAATTACCCAGTCTTAGGTGTTTTGTGATAATAGCACAGATGAACTAAGACAACAGGCAACCCATGCCTGTTGTGAGTAGTGACAGAAAGAAGGAAAATCAGTTTTCTTTGCAAAGAAATTGAAAAAAAAAAAAGGCAACTGACTCTCTATTTCTGATCTCCTTACAGTATTAGTAGAAAGAAAGATGTTTAGATACGGTTATAGTTGATTCTAAATGCCTTAATATACAGGTATTAACGGCCTGTGTGTAGCAAGAAGAAATGGCTTTGATTCATCAAATATTTGGTTTATTTTGAGCCAGTGAATGTGTACTGTCTATAAGAGGTAAAAATGGTATTCGTTGTATAAATATGGGTAAGTGAAGTTTTCAAGGAGTAAGCAAGGTCGTTTCTCAGGAAACCAGATTACATGGGTGGTTATCAGAAGATTTGCAAGAGCAGGGAAGTGAGGTTGAGGGCAGGGAGCATTAAAGAATCAAGAAGATTGATGAGGTCTACTTTGGAACTTAAAAAGAACTGAAGGTAAGAAAAGGTGCCTGGGAACTGGTGCACATAAAAAGGAGAAGCAAAGAGGAGATAAAAAAATAAGATGTCTGAAGTGGTATTCAACTTTTATTCATTCTCCTGTCTCCACTTGCTTAAGATTGGGAGAGGGGCCACGCATACTAGGTAAATAGGAATTGATGTTAGAAAGTAATGGAACTTACAGAAAAGAACCAGAGGTGGATCTTTGAAAATACATTGTGTGATACTAGGAGAGCCTCTTCCATATGGGTTACCTTTCAAACATGAAGAACCTATTTACATAAAAAATGAGAAAGAATTGTTAGTAAAAATAGGAAAGAGGTGATGCTTCCTTGACTGAAATAGCACCTCCATAGGGTAGCCACGTAGGCTGAAGTAGAGAAAGGAAAGAAAGGACCAGAAGGAGAGTGATTCCTGGGAAGGTCAAATTCCTCTGCAGCATCAAAGAGGGTTAACCATTCGGATCAACTCACAGATAGGACTTGGAAACCTTGACAGAGATGGAAGCCCTAAAACTACAGCAACTTGTTTATTAACCTTACAATAATTCCTGATCACACCACCCACTGTCCTCACCACAACGTATGAAAAGTCCCCTGCATTTCTCTTATTGCTCCTGATTTCAAAGGGGACAATCACTTCACACATATTTGTTCAGTTTATTGAAATTGAACTTTCAATATATGAACATTGACAAGCTTAGCCTGTTCACACATTTTTAAAGAATATACCTATATGCTATAAAATATGCTTTAAAAATGTACACATACACGTTTTATACGTATATATAAAGGCAATTTTTAAAATTGTCATATCTATTATTGTCAGAGTCCAGGCTTAATCATAATCAGAAAATGCCTTTATGCATTACTAAGATAAAATCAGAAAAAAAGGCAGCTCTGACCACTTCCACCTAACATAGTCACTTGACTTTCTTATTTAGGGTTAATAAAAGTTATTTTTAAAATCTTCATTTAGATATAGTTTAAATAAAATAAATTGAACTCAATTTTAGTACACATGTTGAGGCCCCTACTGAAATAACTTCCAAAACAGGTGATAAAAAATATTATTGCTGCCTCAAAACTTTCCCTAGTACTCTTTGCAGTCAGGTCCCCATCCCCTCTCCACTACCAACCCTATGCCACAAACAGTTACCTGTCTGGGTTTTAGGGGTTTTTTTTGTTTTTTGTTTTTGTTTTTGTTTTGTCACAACAGACTGTATTTGTCTTTCTGCTCTATGAAATGAAATCATAAAGCATATACTATTTTAGATTGTCTCTGTGACTCAGTGTAATATTTTTGCTTCATCCATGCTGTTGTGTATAAAAGTAGTTCATACCACTATGAACATTAGAACACAAATTCTGTGATTTCATTTCTCTTGAATGGATTTCCACTGTTTGCCAAAGTACTCATGATATTTCATTTACCCACAAGCAACGTGTGAAAGTTTCAGTTGCATCACATCCTTGACAAGACTTGATATGATCAGTCTTGTCAATTTGATTCATTCTACTGGATACATTATGGTAACTTACTATTTTTAAGGTGTATTTCCTTGATACTGGTGATACTGAACACCTTTTCATGGGCTTTCTAGACATTTGCACATCCTTTATTTTGAAGTGACTACTGAAATATTTTGTCCATCATTGTTCATTTTTTTTTCTTGTTACTGAATTGCAATACTTCTTTATATATTGTGGATGCAAATACTTTGTAGACTTTTTTGAATAAACATTTTCTCCCCATCAGTGACTTGCCTTTTCAGAAGTTTTTAATGAAGTCTAATTTATTCATTGTTTTTTATGGTTCATACTATTTAATCCCTAAAAATTCGTCATGTTGTTCTCTCTCTGCCCCCTGCTACCATGAGCTGAGCAACTTTTCTGTCCATTCCCTTCCATTGCCATGGTCTGCCTCACCTAAGATCAAGAGAAATGGAGCTGGTCGAACATGGGCTAAAGCCTCTGAAGCTGGTTTGGCTAAGTTGCCCAGGCTGGCCTCAGACTTGCCATCCTCCTACCTCAGCTTCAAAGGTGGCTGGGACATATGCCCCCACACCCAGATCTTGCATCCTTATTTAATGTACTGTAGATTGTTAAAAACAAGTCAAATATCTACATAATATTTTTTGAGCAAATTGTGGCTCATCTGTATGATGGAATATTTATGATCATGAAAAATAATGTACATACAAGAATATATGAAAAGTGTACAATAATATGAAAAATGCATTGATGCAATGTACATCCCTAAGGTCATGAAGAATTACTCTTATAATTTCTCTTAAAATTTTTATATTTTTAGCTTTAATGTTTAGATACATGATGCATTTTGAGTTCATTGTTCACATGGTTTGAAGTAACAACCATTACTTCCCATATTTTCCATATGAATAACTGATTATTCTAGCATCATTTGTCTGAAACGCTATCTTTGCCCAACTGAATTACCTTGCTGTCTTTGTTAGAAGTCAGTTGAATAGATGTGTGTCAATCTTTGACCTGCATTTTATTTCATTGATTTATAGGTCTAACCTTATACTAGTACCATACTGTTTTGATTGATGTAGCTTTTCATATATTGAAACCAGGTAGCATACCCTTATAATTTTTTTCCTTCAAAATTATCTTGGCCATCCTAACTCATTTGTATTTTCATATAATGTAAATTTTTTTAGAATTGCAGCATGTTTGAAGATGCACACACACAGAAATACACAAACTGCATATACATATATATATTATATATACACAATCATAAATATGTATGTACAGACAAATATATACATACATGCATATATACGCACATGCATATACACAAAAATGTGTGTGTTTGAAGATGCATTTAATCTATAGATAAATTTGGAGAGAATTGATATCTTAACATATATTAAGTTTCCAATCCATTTAGTTAGGTCTTTAAACTTCTCTCATCAATGTTTTATAATTATATATAGGTCTTGCAAATATTTCATTTATATTTAGGCAAAGTTGTTCTTTTCTGAAGCTACTTAAAATTTTACTTTTTATTTCATTTTCAACTTATTCATTGTTAGTGTACAGAAATACAATTGATTTTGTATATTGACTTTATATATAACAACCTTCATAAATTTAGTTTTTAGGTTTTTATGTATAACTAACATTTTATATGTATGCAATCATGTCTTTTGATGACATTTTAATGATAATCTAATGATATTTTAAGACTACTTTTTGATCTCTAGGCAATAAATATTTTCTTACGTTATTGCAAAAGCTAATCTAACTTAATATTGAATAGAAGTGGTAGAACTGGGTATTAGTTCTTTACTTCAGAAATTTGGAAAATAATATTTAGGTTTGCCACTAAGCATATGTTCACTGTATGTTCACTTCTATACTACCAGGGATTGAACCCAGGGGCACTTTACCACTGAACCACAACTCCAGCCCTTTTTAAAATATTTTATTAGAGATAGGGTCTCACTGAGGTGCTTAGGACCTCACTAAGTTGCTGAGGCTGGGTTTGAACTTGAGATCCTCCTACCTCAGCCTCCCAAGTTGCTAGGATTGAAGGCTTGCAGCACCACACCACGCTTGATTGCCTTTTACATTACACTAAATTTGCCCTATTGAATGAACATTAGTCATGACATATTACATTTTATATAATTTTTAATTTTACTAAAATTTTATAAAATATTACTATTTCTCTGATAAGAATCATTCACATGTAGTGATGTACGATGTAGGTGATTTATGCCCTCCCCCAAAAAATGTTGAGGTCCTAAGCTTCCACAACAGTGAATGTGACCTTA
The DNA here is from genome assembly GCA_020662805.1 of Glaucomys volans. Taxonomy (NCBI): domain Eukaryota; kingdom Metazoa; phylum Chordata; class Mammalia; order Rodentia; family Sciuridae; genus Glaucomys; species Glaucomys volans. The sequence goes on from JAJEJO010001190.1 coordinate 169,985, forward strand.
TTTGAAACTGAGGACTTTGAAGACAAAATTGGGTTAAGATGAAGTCACTAGGGAGGACTCTAATCCCATATGGCTGGTATTCTTATAAGAGGAACATTCTGAAACAAACGGAGGATAGATGCAGTGGTTTAAGTCTGCTGCTGCCAAAGAATGCCTAGAGTTACCAGAAGCTAGAAGAGTAAAGGAAGAATCCTTCCCCATAGACCTCAAGGGAGCATGACTGTACCAATACCTTTATTTTAGAAATATCCTCTGCCACCATAAGAGAATAAATTTCTGTTGTTTTAAATCACCAAATTTATGGTACTCTTTAATAGCAGCACTATGAAATTAAAATCTCTTTCTGTGATTTTAGAGCCAGGGTAATGCTTGCCTCATAAAATCATTAGGGAAGAGAGTTCTGTGCAAGAATAGCATTCATCCCTCATGAAAGTCTTCTAGATGTTATGATTGCTAATAAATCCAACTGGGTCAGGAGATTTTATATAGGAACATAACTATAGTAATTTTTTTAATTGGTAAAAGACTCTTTGGAATTTTAATTTCTTTTTGAGTCACTTTTGCTCATTTGTGTCTCTCATAGAACTTGTTCATTTCATCTAACTTTTCGAATTTAGTATTGTGAAATTGTAATATTCACTAATTTTTTTGGGGGGGAGGGGGTACGAGGGATTGAACCCAGGGGCCCAGAAGCACTTAACCACTGAGCCACATCCCCAGTCCTTTTTTATATTTTATTTAGAGACAGGGTCTCACTAAGTCACTTCTTAGGGCCTTGCTAAGTTGCTGAGGCTGACTTTGAACTCATGATCCTCTTGCCTCCACCTCCCAAGCCACTGGGATTATAGGGTGTGCCACCACACCCGTTATTAATTATATTTTTAACATCTGAAGGGTATTTGGATGTTTATAAAACACAAAAAGTATTACCAAATGCTTTGTTTGCTTTTGGTGGAGTATCATTGTGCCCTGATTACTGCAGCCTTAAAATTTTTCACTGACAGAGCTTTTCCTGAATTACAAAGGATTGATTTCCTTATTTTTGGTACACATGTAGCTTCCCAATGTCTCCAGTTTCCTAACTTGCTCTTAACCATCTCATCAGCTTGATGTCATAAATTTAAATGATCAGTATGAAAACTGCAGGACCTTCAAACAGTTTAGATCTCTCTATAATATAATAGGAGAAGGTTAGGAAAGAGTCTTGAATCAGAACTATTACTAAATACCCTTGTGGGTCCCACATTAATGAAAACTACCAAAGATTTACTTATTAACTTGGAATGAAAACTAAAATTTCCAGATCAATTGTTATATGCTATGTAACTATGACCTTAATAATCTCTAGCAAAACACATGCACACGTGTACATGGAAGAACAGATATTATGGGGGCGATTGACAGTCATTTTCCAGGGTTAGCAATATCTGCTGGGGTAAGACTGGGAAGTAAATGCAGATATGATAGACAGTCCTACTCCTTCTGCATTTGGGCCTTTAATGACTTTTTTAATCCCTACCATTGCCCCAGGGTGTTACATGATGTGTTAATTTACCCTTTGCTGGGGCAATTTGGAGGGGAGCAGTAAAGAACTTTCAGGAGTTTCTACCTGGTATTTCCCACTATGATAGCTCTACTGCACAGGCAATGTCAGGGTTGCTCCAGCAGTACTGAGTATGGGCAGTATAGATACCCATAGCCTGGTGCAATGGTGCACGCCTGTAATCCCAGCAGCTTGGGAGGTTGAGGCAGGAGGATCGTGAGTTCAAAGCCAGACTCAGCAACTTAATGAGGCCCTAAGCAACTCAGTGAGACCCTGTCTCTAAATAAAATACAAAATAGGACTGGGAATGTGGCTCAGTGGTGGAGTGCCACTGGGTTCAATCCCCAGTACTTAAATAAGTAAATAAATAAATATCCATAGATATCCATACCCTAATTCCTACAAACTATTTATTTCATTACATGGCAAATGAGACTTTTAGATATAATTAAGATGATAAATTTTAAGATAGGAACATTGGCCTAGTTGGTACAGTCAGACCCCACAAAACCACATAAGCCCTAAAAAGGAGAGAACTTCTACTGGAATTAGAGAGACTCATCAGAAAAGATGCAAGAGATATTTTAAGTGTGAGAAGGATCCAGCACACTGTTGCTGCTTTAAGGATGGAGGGGTTGGGGAGGCAAGGTGACTCCTTGCCTAGTTCCAGCAGAACTAGGCAGCAAATCTCAACTCTACATTCTAGAATCAAAGCAATCAGAGAACAGCTGATTAGAGACGGGGTCGGGGGTAACAGAGAAATGATATTAGACAGTCAGAACCTTGAAGGGACACAAAATTTCCAGTTACTAAAACAGGAAATAATTCATTAACCTTGAACCCTGACCAGAGTGGGTCAGTGGCGAGGAGTAATGAAGGGTAACAAAGGGATGAGGAGGGAGAGGCAAAGCTGACAAGCTTTCTTTGGAAAGAATGGTAGAAAACAAAGTCAGACCAACTGAGTTAAGCTGGGGCAAGAGCTGCAAAGCCACTTAGTGATAACAGCACAGCTTATCTCAAATTGCTGGTGGAAAACTGTGGAAGGCAGACATTTTGTAGAGACTACACCTAAGCCTGCTTTGTTAAAAGGATAAATCCACACAGTTTCAGTCAACATACAGAGAGCAGCAAATACTATCCTAGAAAATGCCTTTGATGGAATGATTAGGTTGTCTGTACACTGGGATTGCTGCGAGCTAAAGATTAGGTTGTCTGTATATTGGGATTGCTAAACTCCCCTGACTCCACCACTGACAAGAGGAGTGGGGTGGAGCAGAACAGAGAGCAAGTCCTGCTCAGGGATTGTGGTGTCTGGGGAGCAGCAAGTGCCCAGCTGCTGGCCTCAGCTGCACAAGCTACCACAGACAGCAGAAGCTGCTGGTGTCCCAGCAACACCACATGCCTCACAGATACCAGCCGCTGCTGACTGCATGCCAACAGCAGGGCCCAGTATGAGGCAGAAGCTTCCTACCTCCATGCAGTTCTGCTTGTGCCACACAGGAAGCCTTCTGCCTGAAACTGCCTGAAACCTCACAGCTGACAGAAGCTGCTGAGAAGCAGCAGTGCTGAGTGTACCCCAGAGTTGTCCTGAGGATGCGTTCACCACAGATGCTGGCCACTGCTGAATTTGCTCAGATGTAGGCCCACTGACACGTGTACCCCAGTCAGGAGCAACCATCCCGCACTTCCCACGGGCTATCCAGCATCGCTATTCCTGGGTCACTAGGCATCTGCCATGGATTGCCATGCTCTATGCACACTGAGATCTACACAAGTGAGCCCACACCTGTTTTGACAGCTCTGAGCACATGAAGTATTTCCACCAATAGACACACAAGTCTGCAGTCTCAACCAGAAGGACACCTGGCCTGGAGACCACAGTAGATGTCATTTGCTCTGACCTTCCAGAAAGTTATTTGGTACCCAGAACCAAAAGAATGGCGGGACCTCCTAGATTTGCATCAGAGGTGGGCTGCTGTCATTGCTACCTCCATGCCCAGAGAAATTTAGAGGTCAAGCCAAAGAAAAAAAGTGGGCACTTACTACATCTCCCCAAATCAGATAAAATCAAAATCGAGAAGTCCCAATAAGAAATCTCTCCATCTTAAAGAGCTATGAATGGAAAACATAAATTTCTCTTAAGTCATTTTTTTAAATTTAATTTTACAAACTGCATTTTGATTAATTCTACACAAATGAGGTACAACTTTTCCTTTCTACAGTTGTACACGATGTAGATTCACACCATTCATGTAATCATACATGTACATAAGGTAGTGATATCTGTCTCATTCCACCATCCTTCATACCCTCACTCTTCTCCCTCCCATTTCCCTCTACATAATCCAAAGTTCCTCCATTCTTCTCTTACCAGCAACCCCCTACCCCCATTATGTATTATCATTCATTTATCAGGGAAAACATTCAGCCTTTGGTTTTTTGGGATTGGCTTTTTTCACTTAGCATGATATTCTCCAATTCCATCCATTTACCTACAAATGCCATAATATTATTCTTCTTTATGGTTGAATAATATTCCATTGTGTATTTATACTACAGTTTCTTTATCCGTTTATCTGTTGAAGGACATCTAGGTTGGTTCCACAATCTGGCTATTGTGAATTGAGCTGCTGTAAACATTGTTATGGGGCTGGGGATATAGCTCAGTTGGTAGAGTGCCTCGCAAGCACAAGGCCCTAGGTTCAATCCCCAGCACCACAAAAACAAAAACAAAAACAAAAAAAACATTGATATGACTGTGTCACTGTAGTATGCTGAGTTTAAGTCCTTTGGGTATAAACTGAGGAGTGGGATAACTGGGTCAAATGGTGATTCCATTCCAGGTTTTCTGAGGAATCTCCATACTGCTTTCCAGAGTGGCTGTACCAATTTGCAACTCCACAAACAATGTATGAGTGTGCCTTTTCCCCCACATTCACACCAACATCTATTATTGCTTGTGTTCTTGATAATAGCCATTCTAATTAGAGTAAAATGAAATCTTAGAGTTGTTTTAGTTTGCACTTCTCTAATTACTAGAGATGTTGAACACTTTTTTATTGCCAGTATATCTTCTTCTGTAAAGTGTCTATCCAGTTCCTTAGCCCATTTATTGATTGGGTTCTTTGTATTTGTGGTGTAAAATTTTGTAAAGTTCTTTATAAATTTTGGAGATGGTGCTCTATCTGTAGTGCATGTGGAAAAGATTTTCTCCCACTCTGTAGGCTCTCTTTTCCTTTGCTGAGAAAAAAGTTTTTTATTTCACAAATATCTTCTGTATTGATTTGATAGGTTTCCCTTACTATTTGACGTCACATTCCTTAATCCAACTTTGTTCCTTTAGTTGGATTTACTCTTTTATCTCCTTGTTTATGCCTATGCTCTTCTTTCCTTCTGTTATATTTTGCATTATTTTCTCTTGTTCCCCTCCCCAGCTTTTCTTTTCTTTTTTTTCTTTCTTTCTTTTTATTTTTTTTCTATCTTTCCTTTTTAGGCCCTATATAGTTTAATGGTAATTTCTATTTGCTTTAATATCTAATTTCTCAGCCTGTTCTAGAGCATTACTCCCCCTTTTCACTTTTAGATTGTGAAGTTGTAGAGAACATTCTCAATATTCTATTTAAGGTTTATTAATGTATGACTTTGCTTTGAAGTGGTTACAGTAACTGGTGATTATTATCTCCTCTCAATGCAGAATTAGGGACTGACAATAGAAGTGTGATCATGTTGAGTAAGAGTTTTGACACATAGATTCACTCTTGGCCATAGACACATTGAAGGAGAAAGTAGTTCACTAAAAATTTTCTCTTATAACAGTGCCAGAGATAATCATAACAGAAAACATGCAAAACTCAACATAGAAATGCTGGAAATATGAGAAAACAAGATAATAGATACTTCCTAAAGCTCATAACACTCCAAAAACTAATCCCATAGATATTGAAGTGGAGGAAATTCTGGATAAAGAATTCAAAAAATTTATTGTTAAAATGATCAATCAACCAAAAGAAGACCTAAGGAATAAACTAAGGTAGAAATTGTAGGATAAGAGCATTTCAATAAAGAGATAGATATTCCAAAAAAGAACCAAACAAATCCTGGAAATAAAAAATACAAGAAGTCCAGTAAAAAAAATTCAATTGAAAGTCTCCCTATTACATTAGATCACATAGAATATAGGATTTCAAGCCTTGAAGATAAGGTGTATGAACTTGAACACTTAGTAAAAAATTGTAAAAAAAGAAATTATATCTTGAATATTCAAGAACTCAGGATAATATTCAAGAGAACTAACATAAGACTCATTGGTATTAAAGACAGTGAAGAGACGAAGCTAATGGCACTAATAACCTATTTAGTGAAATAATGGAAGAAAATTTCTCAAATCTGGGAGATGAGATTGACATTCAGATATTAGACGCAATTAGAAACCCAAATAGACAAGACCAAAAAAGAACCTCTCTATGACATATCATAGTTAAAATGTCAAAAATCTACAGGGGATAAATAATTTTCAATCCCACAAAACAGAAATGTCAGGTCATTTATAAAGGAAAACTAATTGAGATAATAGCAGATTTCTTAGCAAAAACCCTAAAGTCCAGGAGAGCTTAGAACAATGTATTTCAAACTCTGAAAAAAATGTAACTTCCAACTCATATTGGTATATTCAGCAAAGATACCTTTTAGAATTGGAAAATACATTAAATTTTTCAAGAAAAACATGAACTAAAGGAATTCATGACAATTAAACCAGCATTACAAAAGATAAAGAATAGCACACACAGAAAAAGAACAAAACAACAACAAAGAGTGCACAGGAAAGAATAAATCTCATTAGAAAAGTGAATAAGCAAGTGAGAATTAGGATTAAATAAAACATTAGAACTAAAATTAAATGACAGAAAGTAATACATTACTCTCTATAATAATACTGAATGTAAATGGTCTCAATTCTCTAATTAAAATTCATAGGCTGGCAGACAGAATTTAAAAAACAAGACCCAACTAAATGTTGCTTACAAGAAACATATCTCATTAGCAAGGACATCCATAGACTAAAAATGAAAGGACTAAAAATGGGATTTCATACAAATGAAACCCAAAGGCTTACAGACTTCAAGTTGAAATTAGTTAAAAGAGACAAAGAAAGTCACTAAATGTTTGTAAAGGGAACTAGCCAACAAGAAGAGTAACAATTATAAATATTCATTCCCAAATATTGACACACCTAATTACATAAAACAAACAATACTCAATATAAAGGCTCAGATAGATCTCAATATAATAATAGTGGGTGTTTTTAATATACTTCTTCAACTAATAGATAGGTAATCCAGACATAAAATCAAAGTTACTACTGAGTTAAAACTTACTATGGACTATGTGGACTTAACAGCCAGAATAAATATTTACAGAATATTTCATTCACCAAAGGTTGAATATACATTTTTCAGTTGCCCATGGAACTTTCTCCAAAATGGATCATATTTTAGGCTACAAATCAATCTTTTCATATATGAAAAGGCTGAAATACTTCCTGATGACTTATTAGATCAAAATATAATGAAATTAGAAATCAACAACAAAAACTACAAAAACACATGGAGACTGAATAATATACTTTTGAATGCTGAATGAGTCATTGAAGAAATCAGGGGATAAATTTTAAAAATTATTAGAATCAAACAAGAATAGAAATACAACTTATAAAATCTATTGGATATAATTAAGGCATTTTTTAGGAGGAAAGGTTATAACTATGAGTTCCAGCATTTTAAAAAAATCAGAAATATCTCAAATAATCTAATGATGCAATTCAAGTTCTTAGAACCACAAGAACAAATCAATCCAGAAACCAGTGGGAGAGAAATAATTAAAATCAGAGCTAATATTAATGAAATAGAGAGAATATACATAGGATCAATGAAACAAAGAATCGATTCTGCGAAAATATAAACAATATTGTTAAATCCCTAAATTGACCCAAAAGAAGATCCAAAATTAATAAAGAAGATCCAAATTAATAAAATTAGATTTGAAAAAGAAGATATTATAACAGATACCATGAAATACAGAGGATTATTAGGGACTCTCTTGAAGATCTATTTCTCAATAAATTGGAAAACTTAGAAGAAATGGATAATTCCTAGATACATGAAACCTACCAACATTGAACTAAGAGGATATAGAAAACTTTAACAAAGGGTAAGCAATGTGATTTGAATAGTAATAAAAAAAATCCCTCCCAACAAAGAAGAGCCCAGGACCAGATGAATTTACAGCTAAATTCTGCCAGATATTTAAGGAAGAACTAACAATAGAACTTCTCAAATGATTATATGAAATAGAAAGGGAATACATCCAAACCCATTCTGTGAAGCTAGTATCACCCTGATTCCCAAACCAAATACAGACACCTCAAGAAAATTACAAACCAGAAATTTTTGATGAACATCGTTGAAAAAAATCCTTAACAGCATCTCATGGATACAAGGATAGTGAAATATTTGCATCAATACACATGATATACCACATAAATAGAATCAAGAACAAAATGCACAAGGTCATGTCAATAGATATAGGAAAAGCCTTTGACAAAATTCAATGCCCCTTCTTGATAAAAAAAAAAAAAACCTTGAAAAAACTAAGGATAGAAGAAATTTACCTCAACATCATAAAGGTTACCTATGACAGATATGAAGTCAACATCTTACTTCATCGGGTAAAGCTGAATATAGTTCTGGGGTGGTAGACAGTGTTAAGGCACTATGTTCACATTAACATAGTGGATGTAAATGGCCTCAAATGGTCTCAAATGGTCTCAACTCTCCAATTAAAAGATATAGAATGGATTAAAAAACAAGATCTAACTATGTTCTCTTTGCAAGAGACTCATTTCTTAGGCAAGGATACCACAGGCTAAGGATAAAAGATGAAAAAAAGATACTTCATGCAAATGGATTGCAAAAACAAGCAGGAGTAGATACTCTTGTATTTGACAATGCAGATTTCAATCAGAAGGGACAAAGAAATTCATTACAAACAGTAAAAGGAACAATCCAACAAGAAGATATAACAATATTAAATATTTATGTGCCAAATGTTAGTGTGCCTAATTACATGAAACAGATATTTCTTGACATTACATCCTAGATAGACTCCGATACAATAATATTTAATGATTTCCACACATCTCCATCATCAACAGATAAGTCAACCAGACATGAAATCAATAAAGACACTTCTGATCTAAATAACACTATAAAGCAAATGGACCTAAAAGAAATTTATAGAATATGTCATATAAAACAGCTGAATTCACTTTTCTCTCAGCAGCATGGAACCTTTTCCAAAACAAATCATATTCTGGGTCACAATATAAGTCTTAGCAAATACAAAAAAAATATTATACTTTCATACATCTTTTCAGATCATAACAGAATAAAATTATAAACCACATAAATATTGAACAATACTGTTTTAAATGAAGAGTGGATCATAGAGGAAAGAGAGGAGAAAATTTTGAATTCTAGAATTAATTGTACAAGAATAGTAATACAACATACTCAAATATGGAAAAATTCATAACATTAAGTGCCTGTATTTTTAAAAAACAGAAAGATCCCAAATACACAATCTAGTGCTACCTCTCAAGGCCCTAAAGAAGCAGAAACAAACTAATTCCCAAACCAGTAGAGGGCAGGAAATAATTAATATCAGAGCCAAAATTAGTGAAATTGAGAATTTTAAAAATACAAAGGATCAATGAAACAAAGAGTAGTTTCTTGGAAAAAAATAAACGAGTGGTAAAAATCTTATTCAAACTGACCAAAGGAAAGAGAAAGAAGACCCAAGTAAACAAAATTAGATAAAAAAGGAGATACCACTGCAAATATTGTTGAAATCCAGAAGATCATAAGGGACTATTTTGAAAAATTATACTCTTAGAAATTAGAAAATCTAGAATTTATGGACAAATTTCTAACTACTTATGACATGCACAAATTGAAAAAAGACCAATATTGAGCAACTAGATTGAAGTAGTAATAAAAAGTCTTCCAGCAAAGAAAAGTCCAGGACCAGATGGATTCTCAGTTGAGTCCTACCAGACTTTTAAAGAATTAATGCCATTCTCAAATTATTCCATGAAATAGAAAAGGAGAGAACACTCTAAAATTCATTCTCTGAAGTTAGTATCATCCTGATACTAGAAGCAGATAATGACACATCAAAAAGAAAACTACAGATCACTGTCCATAATGAACATCGATACCAAAGATCTCTGTTATGCAAATTAAAGTACTGAAAATAGAAATAGAAATAGAAAATATCCAAAAAAAATAACAAATTCAAAAAGCTTAACATTGTGAAAAATACAAAAAACTCAATTAATAAATGGAAAAATGAATAGACACTTATCAAAAGCAGGACAAGTGGTCAACAAATACATGAAAAAAGTGTTGAACATCTTCAGCCTTAAAGGAAATATAATTCAAAACCACACTGAGATTTCATCTCACTCCAAATAGAAAGGCAATTATCAAAAATGCAAATAACAACAAATGTTGTGAGGAAGCAGGGAAAGGTAACTTACACTGTTGTTGGAATGTATAGCCACTATAGAAATCAACATGAAGGTTGCTCAAAAGACTAGAAATGGAGCTACTATATGATCCAGCTATACCTCTACTCATTATTTATCCTAAAAAACTAATGTCAACATTCTGTAGAGATACATACCTAGGGGTTGGGGATATAGCTCAGTTGGTAGAGTGCTTGCCTTGTAAGCACAAGGCTCTGAGTTCAATCCCCAGCACCACAAAAAAAAAAAAAAAAAAAAAAAAAAAGAAGAGATATATACCTACCCATTTTTAGAGCAACACAATTCACAACATCCAAGTTACAGAACCAACCTAGATGTGCATTAACAGATGAATGGATAAAGAAAATGTAGTATGTATACACAAGGACATTTTAGTCAATCATAAAGAATGATATTTTGTCATTTGCTGAAAAAGGGATGGAACTAGAGAATGTCATGTTAAGCAAAATAAGCCAGACTCAGAAAGTAAAGGGTCACATATTTTCTCTGATATGTGGAAATTAGAAAGAAAAAAGGGACCTCATGAAAATAGAAGGGAAAACAATGGAATAGAGGAAGGGGGCAAGAAGGATGGTGGATAGGGCAAGGACAGATAATGGGAAATGAAATTGATCAAAGTATATTAGACATGTACAAATATGCCACAATGAAACCCATTGTTCTGTATAATTAATATGAACCAATAAAATTTTTTGAAAAAGAATCAAGGGTGTGACAATAAGATAAAAATATGGCCTTAAAGACTCAGAGTTTTCTGTCTGACAGCCATCAAAGAAATGGAATCCCAATGTTAAAACCATAATGAATTGATTATCTCAATAAGAGCTCTCCACAAAGAAGTGTAATTCTGCCAACCTCTTGATTTCGACCTTATAAGACCTAATCAGAATGACCTGAGCCAGTATTGTAGACTTGTGAGATACAGAAAAAAGATACAATAAATTGGTATTATTTTAAGCTGCTAAGTTTGTTGTACCATGCTATCACAAAAAAAGTAAACTAATACATCCTTTTCCCTATAGGTCATCCAAGTAAATGGTTGGATGTCTCTTTGGTGGAAGGAACATGAGAATATTATATTGTCCTATGGAGTTACAGGATATTTGCTCCTATGGACTGAGTCTCCATTTGAGTCACTGGGTTGTGGATCTGAAAAATTACTTCAGTTCAGAAACTGAGCAAGGGGTTGTAGCTTTTTATTGAGCTGACAATCCTAAGCCTACTGCTCCTTCATTTGTGAAGTTTTTGGATTATTGGTGTTATGTAGCATGTTTGTTGATCATTGAACTATTTTCCCCCAAAAGACACCATATACTATTAAGCATTTCTGTAATTTACAGAGGGACAAGCACCCATGGTTGTGCCTCTGATACTTCTAATAATTAAGGAAACTGCAGCCTGCTAGTTTCTGATGAGTAAGTGCCGCTTTCTGACTTCCTTTACTTGTTGGAGCAAGACACCAACACCCTATGGAAGTTAACAAGCCTAGGTCTGTAACCATACTCCTATCTTCAGTCTTATCTTGTAAAGGAAAATGACCCCTGAATTGAGTGGTACTGGTACCTCTCTCATCAGTGTTCCTAATGGCCATAGGGATAGGCTGTCCTCTGAACCAGCCTGTGGCAATAATCATTTGCAGAATCTTCTTTTCTTACATAACCCAGCACTTCCCTTCCATAGCATCTTAATTCCTTCCTTTAAGTATGCCAGAACAATTTGACTATTTTCACTTTGCTTAATACTGACCATCACTTTTCTTAAGAGCAACCCTACCAATGCATTTGTCCATTCCTCTAGGGTTCTCTTCAGGGTGATACATGTACAAGTACTCCCAATTATAATTCTTTATTTATTCAATCTGTCATTCTCGTCTTTTTGGTCACGTACCTGCACAGCAGGCAAGAAAGTAGGTAAGGGCAACTTCTGATGAGGGAAAGTCTTCTGTAGCATTGTGCCTCACAAAAGTACTGACTCCCAGATAGAAGGAAAGAATGTGAAGAAGTCACAAAAAGATAGGAAGACTGGTCGCCCATGTTAGTGGATTGGAAGAGTATTCTGAAAGTGTCCCTACTACCCAAGGTGATCTACAGATTCAATGCAGTTCCTATCAAAATCCAAATGACATTCTTAACAGAAGTAGAAAGTCAATCCTAAAATCCATATGGAATTCCAAAAGAGCTTGAATAGTTGAAGTAATCTTGAACAAAAGAACAATGATGGCGGCATCACCTTACCTGAACTCAAAAAAGACTATAAAGCAACAAAACATTATGGTACTGCCATACAATAAAAATGTCAATGGAACAGAATAGATAAAACAGAAATAAACTCATGCTCTTGCAGTCAACTGATTTTTGGCAAGGATGTTAAGAACATACCATAGAGAAAGAACAGCCTCTGCAATAAATGATATTGGGAAAACATTATACTGATAGTCAGAAAGACAAAGCTAGATCCCTCTCTCACCACATAAAAATTAAATCCAAATGGATTAAAGACTTAAACACAGACCTTTTTTTATTATTTACTTATTGATTCATTGAATACAAATGGAGTACAGCTATTGTTTCTCTGGTTGTACACAAAGTAGAGTCACTCCATCTGTGCATTCATACATGTACACAGGGCAATGATGTCTGTCACACATTCTGTTATTATTCTTACCCCCCCACCCCTACCCCACCCCTCCCTTCCCTCTATGCTCTCTATCCTTCCTCCATTCTTGCCACCCTTCTACCTCGCATTATGCATCACCATTCACTTATCAGAGAGACCATTCGGCCTTTGGATTTTTGGGATTGGCTAATCTCACTTAGCATAACAGTCTCCAACATCATCCATTTACCTACAAATGCCATAATTTTATTCTTCTTTATGGCTGAATAATATTCCATTGTGTATATATACACCGCAGTTTCTTTATCCATTCATCTATTGAAGGGCATCTAGGTTGGTTCCACAATCTAGCTGTTGTGAATTGAGCAGCTATGAACATTGATGTGGCTGCATCACTGTAGTAATCTGATTTTAAGTCCTTTGGGTATAGGCCAAGGAGTGGGATAGCTGGGTCAAATGGTGGATCCATTCCAAGTTTTCTAAGGAATCTCCACACTGCTTTCCAGAGTGGCTGCACCAACTTGCACTCCCACCAGCAATGTATGAGTATACCCTTCTCCCCACATCCTCGCCAACACCTGTTGTTGTCTTTATTCTTAATAAGAGACATTCTAATTGGGGTAAGATGAAATCTTAAGGTGGAATTCACTGTGGTATATCATACATGGATATATGGAAGTTATGTCAGATTTTTTCCATGGTCTTTTCTATTCCTATCCCCCTTCTCTGCCTTCTTTACCCCTTTGTTTGTCTAGTTTTTAATTGCTAATAACAAGAGATTAATTCTCTATCATCTTACTCCCTCATGGCCAGTATCAGATGTCTGAGTTTCTTATAATTTAAAAAACTAGCATTACATTTTTATTTTATGCAATATATGATCAATTTTATAATTCAAAGTATTTTTTCTGATTTCTTTCCTAACATAGAAACCATTCAGGCATGGTGACACCTGCTTGGAATCCCTGATACTCAGGAGACTGAGGCAGAAGGATCACAAGTTCAAGACCAACCTCAGCAACAAAACAAGACCGTGTCGCAAAATTTTTTACAAAATGAAAAGAACTGCAGAAATGACTCAGTGTTAAAGGGCCCTGGGGTTCACTCCATAGGAAAAGAAAAGAAAACAAACAAATCTCCTATCCTCACACTTTACGTGTGTTTTTGCCTCTCACACATTGAGATTTCAGGGCACAAATTTATATGAATGTTCATCTGAGGAAGGAAAAACCCAAAAGTGAGGTTGGGTAAAATTATAGAACAAAGGAAAAACACAGTAAATTAAAATCTGTTCATTGAAGCATATCTTTAGATTTTCTAAACATTTTCAGAATTCCTTAGCTAGTAAAATTATAATGCACGTATAAAGAAACATGAAAGAGTTAAACTGCCAAACTACAGTGAAACAGAAAATGTATAGCATTTAACCTTAACTACTGAAAGCAGTGCAGAAATTGATAACATCGCACAGGAAGTAAACATCATGTAAAGATCTTTGAAAAATGCAGGGAAAGATTCCTGATAGTATCTATGTTAGAGGTATGTTGTTTCCTACCAAAAGCTATGGGCTTTTAAAATCTCTATCACTGTAATAACACAGAGAAGTCATTTACAAGTTTATACAGTAGGCACACTTGCAGAATTCTGAGAGTAAAACCATTAACAACTACAAGGATAGTATGTGTAAACGCAAGTAAAAAACAGAAATAGCTCCACTGAGACTAAATTCTTTGAGGTTAGCAAATGTCTTAGTCATTAGTTTATGTTTTAAATATTATGCACAAATTAGAAACCAAAGAAATACTGATAAATTTCACCAACAATTTGGGAATTTTTTTGATTAAAGAAAGTTTCATATTAGAGATGTGAAAGTTGATAGAAGTTAAGTGATGGGTCATAAATTTCCAAGCACAGGAAAGAAAAAAATGCAGAAACAATACACAGCATTAGCTTGTTACAATTACTGGCTTTTTTCACCTCCCAATAGATAGAAGAAATTGCCATGAAATTTTCTAAAGAAGATATTGTTTTCCTAGAATTAAAATATAATTAAAGAGGTTTCTTCCTCTACTGCCAACTGTGTTGGAAAATCGAAAAATATAACTGAACAGAATGTTTCCTATAAGGAGGAAATTTCGCAAAATATCAACATGTCGAAAATAAGTTAACACTTGAGTTATGCCATTTTAATCTTAGAATATTTGTCATTTTTAAGAATTATCAAATAGTAAACTAGGAAAAGGACATTAAGGAAGACAAAACCATTATGAGTATTATTTGTGGATTAGATTGGGGAGAAATGAATTTATCAATGAGGGTAAATGAAAACCTGAGTACCCCCAGCTCTCCCCATAATGAATATTTCTCCCTATGTCTGTCTCTCTCTCTTTCTCCAAAGGGCTTATACAACAGTCCTCTAAAATATTAGCTAATGTAATGAGGAAAACTATAATAAAATGTATTTGTGTCATTTAATATTTCTATAATGACATTACTTTGCTGTGCATTTTTTGGTTTATTGATATTATTAGCACTTGTAAATGGATTAGTGTCTTTGAAAATTTATTTTCACTATTATTGAATTACTCAGGAACAAATATTTTTCTCATTAATATTTTGTTTAAAAAATACAGTTATTATCCAGATAACTATTTTTCTTAACAATAATTTCTATGTTCCAGTAGAAACACAACTAGAACCTAAATAAAATTATTTAATGGCTATTTCCTGACCTATGTAAGTTAGTCTGCTGAATCATTATCTAAGCATTATATATTTGTATAAACATATATACCCACCAATTAATGGATATGACTTCTGAAAAAGAAAAATAAAGTCTATAAAGTAAATTTGAATGACTAAAACCAAGTAAAGGGCTGGGGTTGTGGCTCAGTGATAGAGCACTTGCCTATCACATGTGAGGCATTGGGTTCAATCCTCGATCCTTATTTTAAAAATAAATAAACAAAATAAAGGTATCGTGTCCATCTACAAATAAAAATATATTTTAAAAAACTAAATGGAGCTAGTCCTAAAGGATCTATGTTGGAAATGAGTATTTTTCAAGATGGCTGAATAGAGACATCCAGCACCCACCTGCTTCTTCAAGAAGAATAAAAACAATGGAGGTACAGCTGCATTTTGAGATGAGTGATTATAGAAGAACAGTGGAAATCAGCAGGAGAAAAACAGAAACTTGTTAAGATTCAGAGACCTGGTGTTACAACATAGTAAGAGAAAAAACTCTTACTATGGTCCAAGCACCTGCCACCCCATCTCCACAGATGCAGGGAAAAGAGTGAAAAAAAGCCCCAGAAAACTATCTGCACAGTATCTAGCAATCCTATTAGAATGCTTCACAATCCTCACAGGCTCATAGTCTAACTAAATACCTAACCTGAAATCTTCACAGAAGCTTTGCTCTGGAAAAGGATTTCACATCGTCTCCCTAAGAAACTCCAAGATTGGGCAGCCAGGCTCCATCTTGAGAAGTAACATATTGTCTGAATTTGGGCTGTTCTAGGGATCAGAAACCCCTGCATATTTCCATCCCTAAGACTCCACACACAGACATTCCATTGCACTGGCTCAGAAGAAAGCTACCTCACCAATGAAACTGGGTTCAGAAGGATGACTGACTCAAACCTGAGTGTCTTGCTCTGTTAGGGGTAGCTGCTGTTATAAGGCCCTTCCCTTGGCAATTGGGACACTGAGGAGCCCACTTTCAGATACCAAAGGAGTGCCAAGTCATATGAATTCATGCAGGTGCCAGGACTTCATGACACCACCCATTCCCACCACCCATTCTCCCAATGTGCACACTGGCTCCTGTAATTCACAGGGCAGGGAAATAACTCTGTTGTTTCACTGATGCCCAACACACTGGAGCAATATCAAGGTTCCAATGGTCATCACACCCCCAGACTGCACCACCTAAGGAGGTGCTTAAAATGCCAGGTGCTTGCAGTTTTCATTCTTCCTTGCTCCCACAAACACTTTGACTGAAGATGTGGCAGGGAGAAAAGCCCATCATCACTCTGTCCTTTGGTATGCACAACCAAGGTAGGCACTAAAAGGAATTTTTCCTAGCTCTAGTCATTATCCATTCCTGCTTGCTCCTCGTAGGCAATACAGCTGAGTCAGGCAAACCAGAAGCACTGACTGAAGCACCTGTAGCTACAGGGAGCCTGAGGTCCACTTCTGGGCAGGCACACTCCCAGTGCAGCAGAGAGAAACATGGCAGTTCCTGCTGTCACTTCACCTACTTGGCTCCCACCTCTAGCTGCCACTACGTCTTGTTTGATCATGCACTTCTGACAGGTTTAGATGTGATCACCTCAGAGAGGTACTGTGGTTCCTGCCACTACTTCTCCCATGAGGCACCAAAGCCTGCATCACCATGTTGTCAGAGGAAAAATACTTGAGGCCCTTTATCGCCACTGGTGAAGCCAGTGCTATAAGACCCTACAAGTAGCAGGACCAAAACCAAGTGTGCTTGAAGAAACATTGATAGAGGACACCAATCTTATTGTAGGAGTAGCCACAAAGTATGTACCTAACACTCTCTACTGTCTAAAATACATCTGCCTGAACTGTTCAGAAAGTCCCCACTCTTTAGTGACCCAGAGAATCAATAGGTCTGACTTTGACACAGTATGCACTGTGACCAAACTCACTAATCACAACCAGATAAGCTACTGTGCACAGCTACGGTGCACACTACGGTGCACACACTGTGTACAATATGGTGCACACACTGTGTACGCTACAGTGCACAGCTAGAAATAAAGCCAACATTTCCTAGAACAAAGCAATATTCCAAGCACATTTTGGGGAGAAAGCCTTTTACTAATAAGGCTATGCCAACAAAAAGTGGTAGTGATATTCAATATACCAGATGTGCAAGTAGGAATATAAGAAAGATGAAAAATAAGGTATATGACATCTCCAAAAGATCATAACTCTCTAGTAACAGACTCCAAAGAAAATGGATAAAATATCTGATAAACAATTCAATAGAATAATTTTTAAAAGTTCAGTAAGATTCAAGAGAATATAAATAGTGAAATGAAATTAGAAAGATGATGCAAAACTGAAAAATTCTGCAAAAAGATTTAAAAAAAAATCTAAATAGAAATCATGGAAATGAAGAGCTCAGTGAGTCAAAGAAAAATTCAGTTGAAAGCTTCAACAACAGACTGGATCAAGTAGAAGAAACTGAACTTGAAGATGGTTTATTGAAATATCCCACTTGAAAGATAGAAAGGCAGGGAGGGAAGGAAGGACAGGACAGACAAAGATCTTTGGTAAAGACCAAATGCCTGCATTTTTCACGTATCAAGATGAGGAGATAAAGGTCAAGAACACAGAAAACTGATTCAATAAAATAGCAGCATAAAAATGTCCTAATCTTGGGAAAGACATGGACATCCATGTAAAAAGGCTTATGAAAGCCAAGTAGACATAACTGGAAAAGTTCTTCACCACAACTTACTATAGTTAAACTATCAAAAGTACAGGACAAATAAAGAATGTTTGAATTTTCAAGAGAAAATCATAAAGTTCCTTTTAAGGGTGACCCCATTAGACTAACAGGAAATTTCTCAGCAGAAACCCTACAGAGAAGTAGGAAATAGAATGATGTATTTCTAGTCCTGAAGAAAATCACTGACAACCAAAATTACTACACCCAGAAAGGCTATCCTTTAGAAATAAATGAAAAATAAGGACCTTCCAGGGTAAGTGAGAACTGAGGGAATTCATGGCCAGAAGAACAACCTTACAAAGGATTCTTAACAGAGTCCTATATCCAGAGATGAAAGACAACATCTTGAAGCTTTTGAATTATATAAAGTCCATAGAAAGGCAGGTACACAAAGCAGAAATAGAAAAGAATCAAATATTACTGATGCCATAAACCATACGAAAAAACACAAAGATGAATGAAAGAAAATATTTTTAAACAACTGAAAGAAAATCAACAAAATAACAGGCATAAGTCCATATCTTTCAATAATAACCTTAAACATAAATGATTTACATTCTTCAATTCAAACATATAGACTGACTGAATGCATAACAAAACAAATTCAATAATATGTTGCCTAAATGAAATTCACTTCATCAGTAAACACACACACACACACAAATACACACATACACACACAGAAAGAGAGAGAGAGAGAGAGAAAGTAAAATGATTTATATTTCAAGAAAATAAACCTAAAAGTGATCAGGAGTAGTTATACTTAAACCTAATAAAATATGCTTTGAGATAAAAATTGTAAGAAGTGACATGAAAGATCTTTGATAATCAAGAGATCAATCTATCAAGAAGTTGGAAAGATTGTAAATATATAGGCATCTAATTTCAGAGCTCAATATAATACAGACTGTATGTGATGACTGCACATCCAGAATCCTACTGAATGGGGGAAAACTGAAAGCATTTCTTCTGAGATCAGGAACAAGACAAGAATGTCAATTTTTACTATTCTTATTCAAAATAGAATGAGAAGTTTTAGCCAAATTAATTAGGCAATAGAAAGAAAAAATGGCATAAACATAGGAACAAAGAAAGCCAAATTATTTCTATTTGGAGCTGATGTGTTTCTATGCATAGAAAAACCTGAAGACTCCACCAAAAGACTGTTAGAACTGATTTTAAAATTAAGTAAAGAAGCAGGATACAAAGTTAAAATCTAGTAGCTTTTCTATACTCCAATAATGAAATTGTTGGGAAAGAAACAATGAAAGTAATCCCATTCACAATAACTAAAAAAATGAACTAAAACAAAATACCTAGATATAAATTTATGTAGGGAATTGAGACCTCTGCAATAAAAACATTACAAAACACTGAAGAAAGAAATTGAGAAATACACTAGAAATAGGAAGACTTCCCATGTTCATAGATAGACAGAATTAATATTGTTCCAAGGTTCACAGTACTCAAAATGATCTCTAGAGTCAATGCAATCCTCATAAAAATACCAATGACGTTCTTCACAAAATTGGAAAAATCTAAAATTCAAATGGAAGCACAAAAGATTCTGGATAATCAAAACCATCTTGATCAACAAAGAACAAAGCCGAAGGTGTCACAGTACCAAATTTCAATACATACTACAAAGACCTAGTAACCAAAACAGCTATCATTTTATCATCATAAAAAGAGATACAGACCAATGAAACAGAATGCAAAGCCCAGATACAAACACATGCACTTACAGAAAACTGATGCTCAATAAATTTGCCAAAAATATACATTGTAGAAAGGATAGACTCTTCAAAAACTGATGCTGGAAATCCTGGATATACAAGTACATAAAATTGAAGCTTCACCTCCATCTCTTACCCTGAACAGAAATCAACTCAGAATGGATCACAGACTTTAATGTTAGATCTCAAACTCTTAACATTACTGGAGGAAAGCAAGGAAATCACATCAAGATACTGGTACAGGTGATGATTTCCTGACTAAACTCCATACACACCAGAAACAACAACAGAAAATGGGATCATGCCAAATTAAAAAGTCTCTCCACTGCGAAAGAAACAATCAACATAGTGAAGAGACAACTTATAGGATAAAAATCTTTGCCATCTCATCTCTGTCAGATGCTAGTATTCAGAAAATAAAAGAAACTAAAAAAAAAAACTTAACAATAAAGAAACAAGTAATCCAAATTGTAAATGGGCAAATGATCTGAATAGACACTTCTCAAAGAAATGCAAATGGCCAACAACTGTTTGAAAAAAATTCAATATCTTCAGACATCAAGGAAATGCAAATCAAAACCACAATGAAATGCCAACTCACCCTAATCAGAATTTTTCTGTTGAGTCACTTTGCTTATTCTATTTATGTATATTTGGTATGGGTTTTTTCTTCAAGTTATAGCGTAGGAAGTATAAGACTGCTATGAAAATAAAAGCTGGCAAGGATGTGAAGGAAAAGGAACTCATACACTGCTGGTGGCAATGTGAATTAATGCAGCCACAATGGAGAAATGCATGGAGGTTCTTCAGAACCTGAAAAGTAGATCTATAGAACTACCACAGGGTACAGTCATCCTATTTCTGGGCATGTATCTGAAGGAAATGAAATAAACATACAAAAGGGATACCTTCACACCCATATTTTTTGTGACACTACTCACAATACCTAAGATTGGAATGGAGTGGAATAAACACACACACACACACACACACACAATGGATTTTTATTTAGACAGCAATATGGATGGAACTGGAGGGCATTAAGTGAAATAATCCAGACAAAGTCTCTCTCTCTCTCTCTCTCTCTCTCTCTCTCTCTCTCTCTCTCCACCCCCACCCCCAATAAATGAAAACTAAGAGAAAAAAAAAAGATTTGACCAGAATAAAATAGTGATTGCTAATGGTTGGGAAGGCTAGGGAGAAAGGGATACGATTAGTGATGAGTGCACTCTGTGTGCATGTCTGGAGATACCACATTGAAAACCATTAATATACACAATAGTCTGTGTTAATAAAAATAAAATGAAAATTTTATCAAAAAGTAAATAAACATGGAACTTGACATTCAGAGTCAAACATCTAAAGTACCTGAACCTCTGCAGAAGTTAGTACAAAAGATTACTTTTCATTTGTTTTCTCTTGTTTTAAAGTTAGATTTCCTTTTAAGTATAACTGCAGTCAATTTGTAGAAAATAAGAAATAGGTAATTACAAAAAAGAATATAGTGAGGACCAATTAATACAGAATATGAAAGTTGACAATTGTATTTTAATTATTTTATTTCATTTTTTATTTGTTCTTTTTTAGGTGCACATAATAGTAGAGTGTATTTTGACATATTATACATATATGGGGTATAACTTATTCTAATTAGGATGGTATTCTTGTGGTTGTACATGATGCAAAGTTTCACTGGTTGTATATTCATATACAAAGAATAGGAAAGTCAGATTCATTGTACTGTCTTGCCTATTCTCATCCTCCCACCCTTCCCTTTATTCCCTTTTGTCTAATCTCATGAACTTCTATTTTTCTCTTACCCCTTCCTTATGGTGTGTTAACATCTGCATATCAGAGAGAACATTCAGCTTTTTGTTTGGGGGGATTGGATTATTTCACTTAGCATGAGAGTCTCCAGTTTCATCCATTTACTGGCAAATGCCATAATTTCATTCTTCTTTAAGGATGAGTAATATTCCATTGTGTATATATACCACAATATATCCATTCATTTGTCGAAGGGCATCTAGGTTGGTTCCATAGTTTGGCTTTTGTGAATTGTGCTGCTATAAACATTGATGTGGCTGCATCACTGTAGTATGCTGATTTTAAGTCCTTTGGGTATAAACCAAGGATGGCTGAGTCAAATGGTGTTCCATTCCAAGTTTTCTGAGGAATCTCCATACTGCTTTCCAGAATGCTTGCACCAATTTTCAGTCCCACAAGCAATGTTTGAGTAAATCTTTTTCTCGACATCCTCACCAACACTTATTGTTACTTATATTCTTGATAATTGCCATTCTGAATGGAGTGAGGTGGAATCTCAGTGTAGTTTTAATTTGCATTGCTCTAATTGCTAGAGATGTTCTACATTTTTTCATATATTTGTTGACTGATCATATTTATTCTTCTGTGAAGTGCCTGTTCAATTCCCTTCTCCATTTATTGATTGGGCTATTTGTTTTGGGGTGTGTTAAGTTTTTTGAGTTCTTTCTATATCCAGAGATTAATGTTCTATCTGAGGTGTAGGTGCCAGAGACTTCCTCCCATTCTGTTGGCTCTATCTTCATGTTCTTGATTGCTTCCTTTGCTGTGAAGAAACTTTTTAGTTTGATACCATCCCATTTATTGATTCTTGATTTTACTTTTTGCCCTTTAGGAGTCTTGTTGAGAAGTCAGTTCCTAAGCAAACATGATGGAGAGTTGGACCTACATTTTCTTCTGGAAGGTGCAGGTTCTCTGTAGACTTTAATTAACTTAATTAATGCAAGTCAAAGGAATATCACAAGTGTTTAGGACTACAAAATTAAAATTAAAATTCAGAGATCTTGATCAACCAAAATGAATGTACTAGAATACCTATGTTTTAGTCAGATTTTTTGCCTCTGTGACCAAAAGACCTAACAAAAATAGAGGAGGAAAACTTTAATTTGGGGCTCACAGTTCAGAGGTCTCAGTCCATAGATAGCTGGCTCCATTCTTGGGGACCCAAACTGAGTCAGAACTTTATAGCAGAAGTGATGCAGGAAAGTAGCTCAGCACGTCACACCAGGAAGCAGAGAGGGAGAGAGAGTTCCCCTCACCACCCACAAAATATAAACCCCAAAGCCACACCCCAGCAACCCTCTTCCTCCAGCCACACCCTACCTGCCTATAGTTACCAGTAAATCCCTACCAGGTGATTAATGCACTGATTAGGTTTAAGATTATCCTAACCCAATCATTTCACCTCTAAACTTTTTTTTATCATTTTCTTTAGTTTCACTTTAACATTTTTTGTTGTTGTTTAATTCAGAAGATGCTATTAACTCCCTTCGATTAAAAACAGGAAACTAGCGTGAGCCTCTGGTATGCATCCACCTCACGTCCTCATTCTCTTCCCTCCTTCCATACAGAGAGAGATGATTCATAGTCACTGAACATTACTGACTGTCACTTCTGAATGCCCAGACTTAAATGTTGAGTCCTAGTTCTGAGTTCCTTTTTGGCTTCATTCTTCTGAACCAGAAGAGTTTTGAAGGCAAAGACAAGAGTGGAAAAGCTGCTGACCATGGCATAGATGGGGGCCAGGCACTACCAGCCCTGGGATCACACAGCAGCAAGGAACCCCCAAGTTCCTGAGGGACTTTGAATGAGTGGCAGAGATGATTTCACAGACTCTGCACTGATAAGCATGACTTCTACAAGTCCAGGATGGGAGGTCACTAATTGCACCCAGAACCATGAGGGTGTGTCCAGCATGAGCATTCTGTGGGAGTCTAACTGGATAGGGCCTGTCATACAAAGAGGGTTTTGGGGGTCTTTTTGTACTAGGGATTGAACCCAATGGCAGTTAACCATGGAACTACATCCCCAGTCTCTTTTATTTCTTATGTTGAGATAGGGTCTCACAAGGTTGCTTACAGCCTCACTAAGTTGCTGAGACTGTCTTCCAACCTGCAATCCTCCTACCTCAGCCTCCAGAGTCGCTGGGATTACAGGTGGATGTCACCATGCCAGGTCTTTCTTCACTTTTTTAACTACTGTGGATTCCTTTAAAGTTGCAACATCCATCCATATATGTGTGGCCCAAGTTATGTCACACTACGAATTTTTGTTTAAGAATATATATATTATTAAGAACATCATATTAAGAACATCATGTTAAGAACATCATATTATTGAGCCACTACAGAAGTATTGTGAAAATCTATTTCCTGGAAAACTTTGATGTACTGTAACCTACATAAAAATATCAAATAGCTGCTAAAGTAATCTACACCACATTTTATAATTACCTATCAGAAAGCATGCTTGTGTTTTGAGCCATTGAATGGTGATTCTGGCAGAAGATGGCAGGTTGTTCGTCAAGTCCATTACCCTTCCTTTCTGATATCCAGATACATTTTCCAGTATCCTTTGCAGTTAGGTGTGGTCATGTGACCCTGCTCTGACTATGAAAATTAAATGGTCAAAAAACTCTCCTGCATAATTCTCTCTCAATTCTACCAACAGTAATCTATATGAAAATGCTTAGGACAAGCTTGGAAGTCATACATTAAAAATGATAAAGCTTCCTGAAATTTCTCTATCTATATGATTGCCTTCTACATCACTCATTGTCTCTCCCCACCAATAGGATTTTGGAGATGTTAAAAATACATGTTGTTCTTTTCAACTACTGAGATATCAAGGTTTACTTACTATAACAACCAATGTTAATTACTACAATGGCAGAAATTAAAAGAACCATTTCTATTGATTACCATCTTTTTTTCTACTAATATTGTTATATGGGTAACAAATTCATTGTTTCTGAGGGTTAGATCCACAGAATTTTCAATGAAATTTGCCTCTAATATGGGATATTATGGGAATTAATGCAACATTTTTGTAAATCTTTCAAGGATCTTTGGGACAATGGCTTCATATAAAGCAAAATAATAATAGTAATTTATTATATGCTATAATTTTAATGAATAAAACTGCAAAAAATAAATACATACAACAGTCTCTAGAAACAATTATTTCTCTGAAGTAAACACTGAATATATCAGAATAATTTCATGGGACAAATTAAAATAGCACTTAGTACAATCTATCCATCTCTTTCTCTTTTATCTTCATAGTTCTGAAGCTTAAATGCTTATAAAATACTAATGATTATCTTTGATAACAATGAAAACATATCCTTTCATAATCCAACCAGTTTTACTTATAAAAGCAGCAGAAACTTTGGGCTCTGATTCACCTACTGTCTATCCACAAAAGATAGATAATTTCCTGTTCTGACCTTGTCTCCTAGGTAAAAAATGTTTTCCTTTATCAGAATGTACTTTCCAAGGGCCAATGAATTCCGTGTTCAGGATTTCCATTTTCATCGTGATGCCAGAGACACCATAATGAGGCATGTACCATGATAAAGTCTATCTTCTGAGCAGCTATGAAAAGCACAGAATGTATTGTTTACACAACCAAAGCACTTTGCTGCTTTTAGGCCTTTGTTCCTGCTGGTCCCTCCATTTGTAAAGCATTTATTCCTTTCTGTGGATCAATAGGTTCCTCATATCTCAAGGAGCACTCCTTTGCTCTCTAAAACCTGTCTCAGTTGGATTTCGTTTCTCTTTCTGTGCTCTCTAGAGAGCTTCCGATCACTCTGTGGCCTGTCTTCCTGCTAAGGTAACTATAAGAACCATTGGGAAATACCTGATAAGTTGTGTGTGAACACAAGGTCTACATGAATAACATCCAGTTCAGGACCACCAATGGCCATGTTGGTTGTGCCAGTGTTAACCTCCAGGGGGCACCAAACACATAGCTTATAATGCAGATTGGTAGGTAATGTACAATTCCATGTAGCTCTCTGGGTCCAGGACCATAGTCTTTACTTCTTTGACAGTCTAAGTTCCTGTGCTTTTCACTCACTTCATGAATATAATTGGAATCTCTCTTTTTTTTTTTTTCTGCCAACTAGAATCACTACACCTCTGAAACTTTTTCCATTAATCTACTCTCTGACTACAGTTCCTGTTTTTCTTTACCACTGTCCTCAATCCTTTATTCTTACTAAGTAGGTTCTTAAGTTTCTCAAGATTTTTATCTTCCTGTCTTCCTCATTTCTACTTCTATTAGCCACTTCCTGGCCTCAGTTTATTTCTTACCTAGTCTAGACTCCTGTTCTGTCACCTCAGAAACATTGTCACAGCTGCAAACTCTTTCACTCTATGTTTTCATATCAAGGACTTTCACAACCCACTAAACACAGATCAAGTCTCTCCTGTGTGACTCTTCAGTTAGGGTCAATCATTTCCACCATACATTCTACTGAATGCCCAAAAAAATCAGGCAAAAATAAGTGACTTTTGCTGTGTCCAAGTGAATGCCCACAAGGAAAATAATCAGAGGACATTCATTAATATCACAAGAAAGAGGAATTCACCTGAGCTATAAAGTCATTAAAGGTGATAATCTCAGTTAAGGAAAATCCAGAAGTTGGGTGCACTGCATATGTAGGGACTCTTGCCTCCTCTGATCTGTTGATGAATTCAGAAATCGTTTACTTATTCATAGAGAACTCATTTCCCCACTTCCCACAAAATAACTCCAACCCCATCAGTCCTTCTCCAAGTTAACCCCTGCCTGGCCCCCCTCACCAGATGTCATTACTCCCTACTTCACAGAGAAAATTGAGGTCATCGCCCACACATTCCCTCAATTCATCACTCTGAACCCTATATATTAATCTATTTCTGCACCATGTTGCTTTAGTTTTGGTTTCATAGAAAGCCTTGTTGCTTCTCATATTTAAGAACAAACTTTCAATCATGCTGTGCTCTCAACTTCTTCTTTTAGAAACTTTGCTTCATTAACAGTCATCCCATGTCATTATACTACAATCTTTCTTTCTTAGTTTCTTCCTTTCTGAATAAAAATCTAACCAAATAATACCACTCTTTAAAAGGAGAGAATACTAAACCTTTTGTCTGCCTTTTATATAACCTATCACCTTTCTTCCTTTTCCAATCTTTTGTTTAAAAAGAAAAATTCTGCTCTTGCCTTAGTCTTCTGAGTCCCTGAAATTTCATGCATGTGCCACTGCACCCAGCTCTTTCTTTATTTATTTGTTCATTATAATTGTACATAATATCAGGGTTCATTTTGACATAATTATACAAGCATGGAATATAATTGTCTCTAATTCAATCCCCACTATTTTCCATTTCCTTCTCTTCCTCCCTCTCCCTATTCCCTTTCCTCAGTTTGCTGATCTTTCTTCTATTTGTTTATATATTTTTTAGAATTGTGGATATACATAAACATGAGATTCATTGTGATGTATTCATATATGTACATAGAAAAGTTTGGTCACATTAATTCTACCATTCTTCCCTTTTCCTGTCCCTCCTCTCTCCACCTTCCTCTACTCCACTGATCTTTCTTCCATTTTCATGGAATGCCCTTTCCTTTCCTTTCCTTTCCTTTCCTTTCCTTTCCTTTCCTTTC